>OX383960.1:32977402-33423402 GCA_947532105.1 Athrips mouffetella | reverse complement strand
TATAGAGGACATGCTCCCTGAAACAATAGATAATATGGGAATAAAAGGTGTGCTAATATATACAGACGGGAGCAAAATTGAAGGAAAAGTTGGTGCAGCGTACTCTTGCTGGAAGAATGGAAAAGAGATAACATACAAAAAGTTTAGACTGGAATCATTCTGCACTGTGTTCCAGGCTGAACTTTTAGCGCTGAGAGAGGCCACTTCTCTAATCATAGAGATGAAAGATGAAGAGTTTTGTATATTCAGCGACTCTAGGTCAGCTCTGGAACTATTGCAAGCACAGACCTTCCACCCGATGGCCTTTGACATCCAAAGTAATTTAGCCCGAATAACCTCCCAAGATAAGAAGCTCCAACTCTTCTGGATACGAGCGCATGTGGGAATACCGGGGAATGAAAGAGCAGACGAACTTGCAAAAGAAGCAGCTCTTAGATTAAAAACAGCTGCACATTACAGCATGTGTCCAGTCTCATTTGTGAAGAGGAGTCTCAGAGAAGAAACTGTTCATGAATGGAACAAAAGATACGTAAGTGGTGAAACTGCAGAAACAACAAAACTTTTCTTCCCCGATGTCATCACTGCACACAAAATGATCAAGAAGATCACACTAACGCCAAGACTTGTCCAGGTACTTACAGGGCATGGAGGTTTTGCGTCTTATTTACACAGATTCAAGTGCAAAAACAGTCCATCTTGTGTTTGTGACCCAGCTGTACCGGAAACTGTCTCTCACATATTGACGGAATGTCCTCAATTCGGTAGAAAGAGACTTGATCTGGAGCTAATGCTAGGCGTTGAGATAAATAAGAAATGCTTACACGAATTGTTAAATAATAATGAGACCCAAGAAATATTTATAAGGTTCTGTTCTGAGACAACAGAAGTTGTTATAAATAGAAATAAAACGTAAAATAAATAAAAAGTTGAACTGGGGAAGAATTAAATAGTAACAACCGAATGAGTGTGAGTATAATTGCTAAGCTAGCAACACAAAATGTACATACTGCGCTATGTATACTTTGGTTGAATAAGAGTGTATCTTGAAGTAACAAAATAGAATCAGTAGAATAAGCTAACAGCAAATAAAAAAAGAAGTCTAAAATAATAGTATTAAAAATAAAACTAACAAGCATGTAAATAAGATTATCGCATCGACAGGACTCCCGTATGAAAATCCGGAGTCCTGCGAGTACTTAAACAAATTATGGACGAAAAAAAAAAAAAAGAAAAGATTTGATGTCCGTGTTTAGCTGAAAAAGTCTCCGACCACCATGTCAGAGGATAAACGGCGACATACATTTAAAAAAAAAAAAAAACCTAACCTAACCTAACCTAACCTAACCTAACCTAACCTAACCTAACCTAACCTAACCTAACCTAACCTAACCTAACCTAACCTAACCTAACCTAACCTAACCTTTTTTTTTTTTTTTTTTTTTACGTGGGGAAATGCTCATAGCATACCTCGCCAATTCGGGGGAACCGGCGAGGTTATGTCAGACTCTTACTGACTAAAACCCCACGGTGGCCGACGTAGGCGCATTTGGAGGGATCCCGGGAATCACCGGAGGCATACTACCGGTACCCTCCGCGCCTAGCAGCTGCAATAGCAGCCACCCATCTCGGGGGAGTAAGCACTCAACCCCTTGCACCCGCGAGGTGCCGCGGCAGCAAGGGACCACGCCATGCTGCCGCCCATCTCGGGACCGCTGTACTGAACGCAAGAAACCCCCGTATCCTGCGCTCGCGATCCCGATGACCCCTTTTAGTCGCCTCTTACGACAGGCAGGGGATACCGTAGACCTATTCTATGCCCGGACCTACAGGGCGCCGTGATGGCTACGGCCTGCCACCTCGGCGTCGGCGTCCCCGTCTCGCTCGGCGAGATGGATCCGCCCTCTCTCTCTCTCGTTCAGCAGCCTCCTTCTGTGAAACAACTGCTTCACAGAAGGCCACTACCGCCCGCCACGCTTGCTCATTGTTGAGCATGGCCTCCACTACTATCTCAAGTGACAGGTTCCCGCCAACGACCGAACATAGGGCGCGACGTTCCTCCAACCAGGCAACGCACACTTCTAGTGTGTGTTGGGCAGTGTCAACAGAGCCTGTGTCACAGTGGTGACAGGACTCTGTGTCTTCTTTCCCGGCTATGCGGCATAGGTACTTCCCAAAACATCCATGCCCGGAAAGGATCTGCGTCAATCGAAATGTGAGAGACCCGTGTTCCCGTTCAAGCCATTGTTCGAGGAATGGCCGAATCGCTTCCACCGTCTCTCGTCCTCCTTCTGGGTTTGCCAGTCTTCGGCTCCATGCCTCTACCGCTATTTTGTGGAAGTGAGCCGTGTGAGCATCTACTTCCCTAGGCGCCAACCTCAGGCCTTGCCGCCGCACTTCCTCTCGCCAGTGATATACCGTCGAGAGGGCTTTCGCATCCAGGTCCCAGGGCAGAGACCCTGCTAACAGGCTTGCAGCCTCAAAGGAGATCGTCCTGTATCCCCGGATCACCCGGATAGCCATCAGTCTTTGTGGTCGTCGCAGTAGTGTGACGTTGTGGCGCCTTAGGTTTTCAGCCCAAGCAGGAGCACCATACATAGCCATTGAACGAACGATCCCCGTATAGAGTCGTCGGCAGGACGTTTTTGGGCCACCGAGGTTTGGAAGGAGCCGACTCAATGCCGCAGAAGCCCCAATAAGCTTCTTCTGTAATTGCTCAAAGTGAGCGTCGAACGTCCATCTGCTGTCTAGGACCAGTCCGAGATATTTTATCGTCGGTTTGACAGCGATACGTACCCCTCCGACGATGATGCCAGAATCTGGTGGTGGTGCACCCCGGGGACCGTGAAAGCACAAAGCCTCGGACTTGTTAAGAGCCACCTCCAGACCCAGACATCTAATACGACGCACCACCTGAGCGACGCCCGCAGTGGCAAGGAGAGACGCCTCCCTGAATGTACCTGCTCGAGCTGTGACGAGGGTGTCATCAGCGTAGCAGGTAACTTCAACACCTCGAAGGTTAGTGCCACGCAACACCCAGTCGTAACCGATGTTCCACAGGAGAGGTCCTAAGACTGACCCCTGTGGAACACCGCACGACATAGCTCTCTCTCCCCAACTCTCTCGTCCCGGGTACACAATATAGCGTTCAAAGAGATAAGAAGCCACCATCTCCTGGAGATATTGGGGCACTCTATGGTACTTGAGCGCCTCTAGAATGCAGGGCCAGGGGAGGGTGTTAAATGCGTTAGCGATGTCCAGGGACACCGCCAATACAACTCCTCCCTGAGCAACCACCTCCTCAGCCAGATGTTTTACTCGCAGGATAGCGTGAACGGTGGATCTACCCTCCCTGAAGCCGAATTGGTACTCGGACAGATCTGGGCCCTCCTCTCTTAAGTGCCTGATGAGGCGGCCAGCGATAACCCGTTCAAGGAGTTTGCCCGCCTCGTCTAGCAGTACTATGGGTCGGTAAGCCGAAGGAGATTCAGCTGGCCGACCTTCCTTGCGGATGAGGACCAGTTTGCCCTTTTTCCACTGAGGTGGAAATCTGCCCTGTCGAAAACATGCAGTTAGCAATCGACGAAATCTCAGCTCCAGGTGCTCAATGAGTACCAAGCACCAGGCGCGACCAGGAACACCATCGAGTCCTGGAGCCACCTTTTTCAGCCGAAGCCTTAGCACAGCAACTCTGAGCTCAGCCTCAGTGACCTCCGGGATCTCATCATCCTGCATGCCATAAGGATCAGCACCCGACATAGAGGGCGCAGCAAAATTCTCCCTGGTAGGAAAAAGTGCTGACACTACTGTGTTGACCAGTTCGGGCTGCAGACTCTGTGTTAGTGGGGGGGCCCAGTTACGGAGTTTATTCCTCGCTATCCTGTATGGCCGTCCCCACGGATCACTATCAAGTGTCTCCAGTAGTGCCTGTCTTGCACTTTCTTTGGCCCTGCCTATAGCTACTCGAAGGGCTTTTTTGCTTTCCTTATAAGCAGCATATAGGAGAGGCTCCTCATCGTCATCCGGTAGGTTGTTGTGCCTCCTGCGCCTTCGATATCGAGTATATCGGCGTCTTGTCAATACGCATGCTCGTCGCAAGTCATTGATTTCAGAGTTCCACCAGTATACCTGTCTCCTTGCGGGTGGAGGTCTGGCTCGGGGCATAGCTGCATCGCAGATTTGCGACATAGACTCCCGAAACCAGTTAACCTCTTCCTCGACTTCCACGACAGTACTCGGAGCCATTATCCAGGCTTTGACGATGGCCGCCTCTTCTAGAGCTTCCCTGTCCAGGCTTTTTAGAACCCACCGAGGGCCAGCGTCACCACGGGCCATATGGTTTGCGATGTTTGAAGGAGAAGAGACATCGAACCGAATATATCGATGGTCAGACAGAGTCTCCACGTCCTCCAAAACTCGCCAACCCCGAACACGGTTCACCAAACTGGGGCTTGCAAACGACACGTCAATCAATGATGCCCCATTTCGGCGTATGCAAGTGAACACTGATCCCTGGTTGAGGACCGAGAGGCCAACTGTTACTAGCCATTCTTCAACTGCTTGGCCTCGAACGTTGTCCACCGGAGAACCCCACGCCGCAGATTTAGCGTTGAGATCTCCAGCGACAACCACCGGGCAGGGCGCGAACTGGTTAACCATGGCCCCCAACTCTACGAGAAATGTTTCAAACTCGGCAAGAGATCTATTGGGAGAGAAGTAGACCCCAATCGTTACAAAATCCCCCAACAGAGCCCCGACGCATCCTCTACCCTTCGCTACCTTTTCGAAGGGAGGGGAGCCAACAGCACCTCGAGAGTTGAGAGCAACTAAGCCGTCCAGATCTGATACCCAATCACTGCCAGGAGGCACAAAGTAGGGCTCGGAGACTACGACCACGTGAATCAACCACTGAGCTGCGGACTGAAGCAATAGATCTTGCGTCGCGCTGCTGTGGTTGACATTCGCCTGCAGAAATTTAAGGGCCATTATTGATCCGTTGCCATTGTTTCCATCGCATCCCCCCCAACATGCACTGAAGGTTGGGTGGGTTGTGATGCACCTATTGGCGCACCAACTTTGTTCCTTCTTTGTTTCTTAGAAGGTGGGATACACGCCTTACCCCCCATTCTATGGTCAGCACACTTTTTAGCTGCCGCACACAATGGGCAGTGTGGTGCGGCGGTGCAGATGTTAGCCTTGTGACCTGATTTGCCGCAGCGGTAACAAAGTTCGCTACGATCAATATTTGACGTACATAAAGCCCTCACATGACCTACTTCCATACAGCGGAAGCACCTCAGAGTCCTTGATGAAATCAGTTTGATTTGGGCTGACACCCACCCAACCAAAAGTCTACCACCTTGGGACAGTTTTTGGGCTGCAGCGACTGGACACCGTACCCATGCCGTACCCAAACCTGTATGGTTTTGGCGGATTTCGCCGACCTTCACTGCTTCAATTGAGCAAGAAGCACATCGAGCTATAGCCTCGGCAACTTCTTTCGAGAATACCGAGTCATCCAGACCCGTAATTCGCATTTCTGCACATTTCGAGGGCCTAGCCACTTTCACATCCTCACTATTCAGCACTTTGCGAAGCTCTTGTGCAAGTGTGTCGGCTTTTTCTCCGCTTGTAACCCCAGCGACCTCTAGGATTCGAGCACCCGTTACAGCTTTCCGAATACGGAGTGCGTCAACACCAAGTTCTGAGAGGCAGATCTTTTCCTTGGCCTCAGCAAGCACCGAAGCATAGGACATTCCTTTCTTCTCTGCCTCCGGTTGCAGGGTAATTACGACTGCAGCGGAGCGAGGGGCGCGCAATGAGGCTGGTCGTTGTGGCGCAGGTCCTTTACCATTTGCCTTGCCGTTCGGCTTCTTCTTTTTGACCACAGTGGTCCAGCTAGTCTCCGTAGTGCCACTCGACTCTTTTTGGCTTGGATGTGCGGCAGCTTTAGCAGTCCCAGCCTCTTTGTTTTTGGCTCCCGCTTTAACTTTCTTCTTCTTTTTCCGGGCTGTTTTTGGGCTCGGTTCAAGAGGCTGCTGAGGTGCAGCATTATTCTCCTTGGCTGCCTTGACCGTCTTGGCTGCCTTTGTGTACTTGCCATCGCTGAGCTTATCCGCAGCCAGGGGAGGCCGTAGACGTGTCTCAGGGAGCAGTCTGTCCTCAATCGATGCCAGTCTTGCGTTCACCATGTCCCCAACTTGGAGAATAATAGTACGCACGAGGTCATCTTGTCCTTCGTTATGTCCTGAAGAGCCCTGTGTCAGTAGCGGATGCTCCTCCATCTCTACCACCTCATGATGAGCAGAAGTATCAGGCCTATCGGATCGTTTGTTAATCCTTATTTCATCCTTAAGAGCTTCTAACTCTTTCCGGAAAGCCAGCTGCTCAGCTCGAAGCCTTCCATTTTCCTCCTTCAACCTCTTCAACTCGGCTTGAAGGTGAGCGTTGCTCGTCTCCAGCCTCTTTGTTTCCTCGGACGCTGTACGGCTGCTGAGAATATCAACGGCTTCAGCAATACTCGCGGCAGAGTCCTTCAAAGCACGCTGGAATGTTCCCTTAAGGTGTTTTGACCTGATAGCCACCCTTAAGATAACGTCCAGACCCGCCGAGACTGTCTTCATAATATCTGAAGCAGACTTTGTCTCGTCAGTGTCCAGCGTAGATGGTATCGAAGCCCATGTCGAGCGAGTGCTCCTAATCTTCTCTACCATGCCGACCACCTCATCCTCAAGCTGGCGCTCAAGCTCCTTTTCTTTAGCCGCCGCTAGTTCAGCTTTCGCCTTTGCAAAACCTACGTATTGCCCTGTCTTTGGCGGGCGACCTCGCCCCCGTTTAGAGGTGGTGATTTTTGGTGCCGGCCACAGGATTTTTGAGGCCGGATCTTCTTCTTCATCGTCATCACCCCGTTGCCGTTTCCCTTGCCAGAGTTTAGGATCCGGCATAGAACCTGGTTCGTCACTTTCCACTGTGATCATGGAGCCCGTGTCAGAATTCTCAGACTCCGTGTCCACACACGAGCCTTCGTCGCTTTTACGAGCCTTTTCAGAATTATGGGCTGAGCCCTCCCTCTTTTCGCCGTTTTCTTTCATATTTCCGATTTGCGATGCATCAGTTTTACCAGTTTCCAAGCATAAGTCGTGTTCACGAAGGTCAACATCTCGCTGACCTACGAGGCAGTTTTTGCCCCCCCCAGAATACGTGGGGCTGCCCTCCGAAGAGGGGCGGGATTCTCCCTCATGGGTACCCGCCTGGGGTAGTTCCTTTTGAAAACTAACCTCCATATCTACTCCTACTTCCACCAACAAGTTTGCAGTACGCCCACCGTAGCTCAAGAGCTACGCCAGCCGCTGCCTGGTACTAGACCCTTGTGACAGAAATCTGTCATCATTGGCTCTAGCCCAGTACTGGAAGGTGCTGCGCACATGCCACCTCCAGCTGGTTATGGTTCGCGCCGGGTATACACCCGGTACCACCCATATCTGGGTGGCGTTCCCCTATCCACCACCTGGGGACGCGCCCGATGGGAGAACCAGAACTCCACACGGGAACCTAACCTAACCTAACCTAACCTAACCTAACCTAACCTAACCTAACCTAACCTAACCTAACCTAACCTTTTTTTTTTTTTTTTTTTTTGTGATGGTGAAAATGCCTACGCATACCGCACCGTTCGGGGAAACGGAACGGTTATGTGGGGCTTGCGCCCACTAAAAACACCACCGTGTGCCACTCTCGCATTTCGGGTGGGTCACGAGCACTGTACGTTCGCACTTTAGTGCGACCGACGGACTCCCCGGCCCGCCGACCGCGGGCCTACGCTTAGGACGGAAGACGGGCGTATTCCCGTCTCCTACGCCCTCTGCGCCTTCTGCGAAGTGGGTGAGAAAGAGGATTATCCTCTCTATCCCGCTCCGCGGCCTCCTTCTGCGAGATGACTGACTCACAGAAGGAGACCATGGCCTCCCAAGACCTCTTGCTGCCGACCATTGCCTGAACAACAACCGGCAGCGAGAGATCTTCACCCACTACCTCCACTAAGGCAGCACGTTCCTCCGCCCATCTAGGGCATTCCACCACTGTGTGCTGCACTGTGTCCTCAGCGCAGTCACAGTGATGGCAAGCAGGAGTCGGTTCTCTGCCGGCTATGTGGTGCAGATACCGGCCAAAACAACCATGTCCGGTCAGTACCTGCACCAGCCGGTAGGTCAGCCCACCGAATTTACGGTCCACCCACTCTTTGAGGAGCGGGCGGACCGCCTCCACCGTCCTGATGCCTGCAGAGGGCAATTCGAGGCGCAGGCTCCACTTCTGGAGCAGAACAATCCGCGCCTCATCCCTCCAGGCCTCGATTTCCTCCTGAGGAGGATGTACACCCTCGTTACGGGCCTCTAGCTTCCTGGCATAAATTTCTGCCAGGACCTCCGCTTCCAGATCCCACGGTGGGGACCCTGCTAATACGCACGCCGCCTCAAAACTAATCGTGCGATACCCTCTAGTCACCCGCGTCGCCATTATGCGTTGCGGGCGGCGCAGCTCTGCCCTGTTTTGGGCAGAGAGGGCATCAACCCAGATGGGCGCTCCATAAAGTGCCATGGAGCGCACTACACTAGTGTAGAGGCGGCGACACCCCACATTTGGTCCTCCCACATTTGGGAGTAGACCTCCGAGAGCAGCTGCTGTCCCGATGAGTTTTGGAGCCAGCAGCCGAAAATGTTCTCGGAAGTCCCACTTCCTATCGAGGACGAGTCCAAGATATTTCATCTTGGTTCCGACCCCGACACTCAATCCACCGATCATTATACTGGCACCAGCAGGTGGCCTCCTCCGCGGTCCATAGAAGCATAGAGCTTCAGTCTTCTCGACGGCCACCCTCAAGCCGAGGCGCTGGATTCGCGACACGACAATCTCGGCTCCATCTGATGCCAGTTGTGCCGCTTCACCATAATTGGCCCCTCGGGCAAGAACCAACGTGTCATCCGCATAGCAGACGAGACGCATTCCGGAGGGCAGCTCACCTCGCAGTGCCCAATCGTATCCAATGTTCCACAGAAGCGGCCCAAGGACTGAACCCTGTGGAACACCGCACCTGGCCTCTCTGCGCCGGACTCTTCCGTCTCCACCCTGGTAGAGGACGCACCTGCCTCTCAGGTACGCCTCAAGGACCCGTCTGATATAGAGGGGCACGCGATGGTAGTGTAGTACCTCCTCTATACAGCTAAATGGCAGAGTGTTGAAAGCATTAGCGATATCGAGAGATACCGCCAATGCCACTCCACCCCGTGCCACACTTTCCTCAGCGAAGGTCTTCACACAAGCGATGGCATCGATTGTGGAACGACCAGCGCGGAAGCCGTACTGGCACTCGTCCAGGTCCGGGCCATCTACCGTCAAATGCTGGATGATGCGGTTAGCCAGAATACGCTCAAACAGCTTTCCCGCTTCATCCAGCAAAACGATTGGGCGATAGGCAGAGGGAGACTCTGACGGGCGCCCCGGCTTTTTAAGGAGGACCAACCTTCCCTCTTTCCAGGCTTGAGGGAAGCTGCCCGAGCTCAGACAGGTATCGAAAAGCCCCCTCAGTCGGTCTATCAGCGGGCCCAGGGCGAGGGCCCAAACACTTCCAGGTATCCCATCTGGCCCCGGAGCCGTCTTTTTGGACCGCATTTTCAAAATGGCGGCCCTGAGCTCTCCGTCGGTGACTGGTGCAGACGTTCCGTCATCCGGAGCCACCTCATGCATAGAGACCATTTGTGGTGGCGCATGCTCCGCCCTGTCCGGAAACAGGGCTGACACTACTTCCTCCAGCAGTTGCGGCTGTAAGGACTCCACCACTGGTGGTCCCTGCGCCAGCTTGCCCCTCGCCGTACGGTAAGGACGTCCCCATGGATCCCTATCGAGATCTGAGAGCATTTCCTCTCGGGATCTCCTCTTTGCCTGGGATATGAATAGCTGTAGAGCTCCCCTGGCATTGCGATAGCAGTCATAGAGACTGTCCATTTCCTCCTGTACCCTGACCCTACGCCTACGGTAATTGGTGTAGGCACGACGCGTCACTATGCAGGTCTCTCTGAGATCCGCAAGCTCTCGTGACCACCAATATACCGAAAGCTTCGGGGGATGCCGTCTGATACGGGGCATCGCTGCGTCGCAGATGCTGGTGAGAGCGCCCCTAAGTGCGACCGCCTCATCATCCACAACCACAGCGTCTACCGGTTCTGCGAACCACGCCTGCACGATAGCCGCCTCCTCTGCAATTTCGCTGTCTAGGCGCGTGAGCGACCACCTCGGGAAAGCTGACTCTGCAACGGGTCGACTGCTGTTGTTGGGGGTGGAGATTTCAAACCTTATATAACGATGATCCGAAAGTGACTCCGCCTCCTCCAGAACCCTCCACCTCTGAGCACGAACGGCAGCAGTGGGGGTAGCAAACGTGAGGTCTACAATTGATCCCCCAGACTGCCGCACACACGTGTTCACGGTGCCCTGATTGAGTAGAGCCAACCCTAGGGCTGCCGCCCAGTCGCGCAACACGCCACCGCGAGCGTCTGTTGCTGGAGAGCCCCAAGCCGTGCATTTGGCATTGAAATCGCCCAGAACAAATAGCTGCCCCGCTGCCAGTCGCTGGACAGAGACCTCCAGCCGGTCGAGGAAGGCCTCAAACTCCGCTAAGCTCCGATTTGGGGAGAAGTATACACCTAAAAAGGTGATTTCTCCCCAAGCGGCTGCCACATATCCCGGACCTTTCTCTTTCAGCGAGAGAGGTGGGGAACGTGGAGCGGTAGAACTTATAATGGCTACGGAGCCCACCTCGTCACCTACCCAGTTAGGACGGGTAGGGACGAAGTATGGCTCAGCGGCCACCACGATATCCAAAGACCACTCTGCCATGGTTTGCATTAGGAGATCCTGCGCACCTGCACAGTGATTCAGGTTCGTCTGTAGTATTTTATGGCTACGGTCGTGGTCCATGATTAGTCCGTAGCCATAGTCTCGACCACCGCCGCCGGCTGTTCTGGTCGGGGCGGTACCGCTGCCGCTGGCGCTGTGGTGGCTGCTCTTCGCTTCTTAGGGGCTGGAGGATTACAGCCCTTGCCGCCAATCTGATGGTTGGCTGGTAGCTTAGCCTCCGCGCAGACTGGACAGTGAGGGGTGGCGGAACAAGACACCACCTCATGACCAGACTGCCCGCATCGGAAGCAAAGCTCACCACAATCGAAAGCAGAGGTACAGTTCTGCCTTATGTGCCCCTGTCCCATACAGCGGAAGCAGCGCATCGGTCGTTGCTCCAGGGACTGCACCCGGATGGAGCTCCAACCGATCAAGAGACGCTCTTCGGCAATAAGCAGCTTGGCTGCCGCAACTGGGCACTTGATCAAAACAGATCCAGCACCCCTAGAGCCCTGACGTATCTGGCCCACCTTGATTAGCTCTGCAGAGCAATTTGACTTTGTAACGACGGCAGCCTTGATATCCATCTCCGTCGTAGAGTCATCGAGACCCACAATACGCACTTCAGCGCATTTTGTGGGCCTCGTGACCTTGACAGAGGTAGGAAGGATTTCCCGAAGTTGTTTTGCGAGCTTGTCTGCCTTCTCTTCGCTATCCGCACCAGGTAACTCTATCATGCGGGCACCAGTCACAGCCTGCCTGAAGCGGCAACCCCCTGTTATGCCGAGCTCAGCCAGGTTAACCCGCTCCCGTGCACTACTTAGTACGCTCGAGTAGGTCAGACCTGACTGCGTAGCCTCGGGCTGTAGAGTCAGCACTACAGCTGCCGACTTAGGGACGCGGAGTTTTTTCCCCTTTCCCTTGCTCTTCTTGTTCCCCTTCCTTGGGGGAGGAAGACTAGAAGCAGCTAAATGACCTGCAATTGCTGCGTTCTTCTTCGTCTTCTTCTTAGCGCGTCTGGTACCAGCTGTCTGCCAACCCTCTCCATCACCAGGTTTTTGTTTTGGCTTTGCTGAAGAGGCAGCAGAGCCAGGGAAAGTCGGAGTCGGAGCTGCAGATGGCACAGAAGTACCGGCTGGCACCTGCTTTGTGGTAGCCTTAGAGGCCACCGAAGCCCTCTTATCGGCTGCTAATGGAGGACGACGGACCACTGCAGGCAGCAGTCGATCTTCTAGACCCGCAAACCGCGCATCTAGAATCCTGCCCACCTGGCCAATGATGGAGTGCGTTAAACGTTCCGCCATCGTCTCTTCCTCAGCAGATTCTCTACTTAAGCAGCTCATCCTGAGCTTCCGGGCCTCCTCCGAAACGGAATCCAACTGTTTGCGAGTGGCATTGAGCTCCACTCGCAAACGGTCATTCTCAATTTGAAGGGAATGGGTCTCATCAGACACACTCCGCTTCGCCAGACCATCTACGGCGGTCCGGACGCACTCGATGGCCTCCTTGATAGCCTTCACGCTTGTGCCTTTCAGGCTTTTAGACCTACGCACAACGTCAAGGACGAGGTCCATGCCCAGAGACGCTTTTGCAACAAGGACACCAGTAGTGTCCGCAGCGGTCGCTTCTCTCTCACCGGATGCCGCAATCAGTGTGGCACACTCGCGTCTGGCTTGGGCCATCTCTTCAACCCTACCCGCTAATTCTTCGTCGGAAAGCTCAACGCGACTCTTCGACGAACCACGCGGCCGGCCTCTTCCCCTTCCTCGTAATGAGGTAGGAATTTTGAAAGGTTGTGTAGCCTCGTCACCACTGGCAGCCGAGCTGCTC
Organism: Athrips mouffetella; assembly: GCA_947532105.1. Taxonomy (NCBI): domain Eukaryota; kingdom Metazoa; phylum Arthropoda; class Insecta; order Lepidoptera; family Gelechiidae; genus Athrips; species Athrips mouffetella. The sequence continues at coordinate 33,410,685 of OX383960.1, read as the reverse complement.
AGACTGTGGGTCCTCTTGACGCTTTGGGCAGCTGAAGCCTGAGACGTCACGGTCTGCGCACTACAGTCAGACGCATCCGACTCCATACCCTCGGATTGGGCCTGAGAAGGCCCTTTTGTAGGGTCTTTTACTTTCTTCAGAAAGCGACCTTTCTTATCACGATCCGCATCGGACATAGCGAGAGCTGAGTAATCGCTATGGAGCAGTCTCACAGAGAGTTCGCCTGTCTGGACGCCTGCGTTACCGGGTCCAGAACAGTTTCCAGGGTGCACCACGGGGAGGTTCTCTGCTTGCACCCCAACCTAACCTTTTTTTTTTTTTTTTTTTTTTTTTTTGTTGACGCTGGGAAAAAATGCATTATGCATCATCCCTCTCATCGGGGACTGAGAGGGGGTATGTGGGACTCCCACCCACTAAAACAACCCAGCGGCACTCCCGCGTCGCCCGAGTGGCGGGGGCCTGGGAAACCGGCAGAGCCTTTACTTCCAGTCCCCACACCGGCGACCGCCCGCCTACATGGCAGGCCCTTCACGCCCCTCACATAAGGAGGGGCCGGAAATGGCCGTGAGTGCCCGGCCATTCCCTCCCGCGGGGGACCCATCCAGAAGGGTGCCAAACATCCCCGTGTCTGAACGCCCCGGGGTCCCTTGCGACGGGTCGGGTCAGTGGCCCCGCCGCCTGCCACATCGGCTGCAGAGGATAGGGAGAGCGGCACAACGTAACACCGGCACTCCTCTTCCCCTGCAGCCCCACCGCGTCCGCCATCAAACGGTGGCGACCCCGCCGAGGCCGCGGAAGGTAGGGAGAGCGGCACAACGAAACACCGACACTCCTCTCCCGCCGCGGCCCCTACGCCTCAACTGCGGTGCCTCCCATACGACACCGCAGCCCGCCTCAGTTGCGATAGCACCCATACACTACCGCAACCTACCGCCATAAGCCGCTCCATCGCGGGCTTGGAGACCAAAGCCCGGAGGAGCAGCCTCGCCCGGGACCGCCCAGTCGAACACCGGAACAGCCCCGTGGTGTTCCTCTTCGCTTCGCCGTGGGAGACCAAGCCACGGGTACTAAGCCCCCCCGCCACGACAAGGCGGGAACCCTTCGGGGGGGACCCCAACCTAACCTAACCTAACCTAACCTAACCTAACCTAACCTAACCTAACCTAACCTAACCTAACCTAACTTAACCTAACCTAACATGTGTGTACGGTTTACAACCGCACAAAATATTGCTTGCGTTGTGACCTAGTTTTGGTCGACGGCGACGCTCGCTTGGCGTCGTATTAATTTAGTGTTCTAACATCAACCACTCAAACAACATCAGAGATACACAGCCCCGAATCCTGTGTACCTCCCTCTAATAAACGAGTTAACTTTCAACCGTCTATCCTTTTACGAGAAGGCGCCCGTCTGACGACTAGGACCGGCCCCTTCATATTTTGGTCCTTCGAGCCTACTGTGGGGTTGTTTTCTGCGGTAGCGAATCGGTTTGACCGGCCACCCACCAGCGGGTATCACCGGGAAAATTGAGAGGGATTATCGCACATACCGTGGTAGATAGCCTACACAAGACGAACCAACGACGCTAACGACGAAGCAACGATGGATCCGAACGCTGAACAACTACTTAAGAAGCAAAGGATCTGCTACGATAACATCGTGAGTCTCTGCGAGAACTATCGGAAGGATGGTGCTGCGCGGAAAACCCAGGACTACCTCGAACGACGACGAGTAGCTTTGGGAGCCCACTGGGACGAATTTATCACGAATCATCAAACTCTCATGCCCCTGTTACAGGGCGTAGAGACCGATTACGTCACGGAAGGTATATACGACAAGGCAAAGGCTTTGTACACGAAAACGATTAACGATATCATCGAGCGAAAGTTAACGGAAGAATCTCGCCCGGATACGCCCGGGAGTAAACCCGTCCCGGCGAAGAATTCCGAAAACCTATTTAAGGACGCGACCTCTAAGCCGGAGGAAGCTCTACCAGAGGAGAAGAGACAACTGTTACGCCAACAGATTCTCAACTTCAGTGCTTTCGAGAGAACCGTGTCGAAAATTGACGTAGACGATTTGGAAGAGAGGTGGGAACTCGAGGACGGTCTAACGATGCTGAAAACCAGGTGGGATGCTATCGATAAAATCCACTGGGAACTCGACTACCTTCTTGCAGACACGGACTCATCTTACGGAGTTCGGTACCGAAGGGTGGAAAAGACACACGACTCACTTAAGAGGGAAATCAACACGAAGTTATGGGCGGACAATCACCGTCAAAAATCCACCCCTACAGTTGAGATTCCTGAGTTCAACGGCAACTACAATAAGTGGGTATCCTTCCGCGACCTCTTCGTTGAAACGATACACTCTAGCAAATGGCTTACAAAATCTCAGAAGATGCAGTTACTGAAAACGAAACTGAAAGGCGAACCTGAGAAACTTGTGCAGCATCTCACCATTAGTGCGGATAATTACGACTCGTGCTGGGAGATTGTATGCAACCGCTACGAAAATAAACGACTTCTTTGCTCTTCGTATCTTAACACGCTGATAGGCCTACCAAACATCCAGGCGGCATCCGCCAACAGCCTTAAGAAGATGCACGACACGATCAACGAGTGCGTCAACGGCCTAACGAACCTAGGCATCGATGTATCTACGTGGGATCCGATAATCGTTCATCTATTGCTACCTAAGTTGGATGCGACTACCTACGGCGACTACATCCATGACCTAGAAAATCCACGCGACCTTCCTGACTTGACCGAGTTTACTACGTTCCTGGCCTTCGAAACCGTCAAGCAGAGCCAGAATAACGGAAAACAAGAAGCTACGCAGAGCAAGAAACCCTTTTCTACGGCTCAAAACAACAAATATAAAAATTACAATTTTCATAACACGAACGAGCCGAGGGCAACGAACTTTAAGCGAAACGAAAAATGGTCGAACTCATACTACACAACGCGTCAAAACTGCCCAATATGCAAACAACCGCATACCTTAATGCATTGCGAAACATTCAATAGCATGGACTTTGCATCGAAGAACGAAAATATTGCGAAATTACGATTATGCAAGAACTGCCTATACGATCACGGCGGGAAAAAATGTACATCGAAAAATAAATGTCGAATCTGTTCTAAAGATCACCACACCCTCTTACACGTGGATGATCCGAATAGCCAGAGTACGTCATCTGCTTCGAACAACAACTCGACCCACAACGTAACCAAGGACGACACCGAGGTCCTACTGACGACTGTACAGCTCAGAACGAAAAACGCGGAAGGCAACTACGTTACTTTACGCGCGTTATTAGATCAGGGATCTCAAGTGTCACTGATAACTGAGAACGCTGCTCAACGCTTACGCCTGAAACGACGCAAACTGAGCGCGGTAATCTCTGGGGTTGGAACGTCCCTAGGGAATTGTAAAGGTCTTATCACACTGGACTGCAAATCGATACATTCAGACTTTACTTTCAACGCTGACGTACTTATTATGAGCAAACTTATCAACAATTTGCCTAGTACTACCCTTACAACGACAAAGTGGGAGCATCTGGAAAACTTGAAACTGGCGGACCCCGAGTTTCACGTACCCGGTCCAATCGACGTACTATTGGGTGCCGACATCTACTCAATGATTATTCAAGATGGAGTTATAAAACAGGATAATAACTCCCCCGTAGCACAGCACACGAAACTGGGATGGATTCTATGCGGAAACGTAAACAGAACGTTTAACTGCTTCGTTACGCTCAACGAGTTAGAAGACATCAGCCGGTTCTGGGAAACGGAGGAGATCCATAGCGAGAGCGAAGCATCCAGTAGCGACGACTTTTGCGAACAACATTATGTAGAAACAACGAAACGACTTAATACTGGACAATATGTTGTTAAAATGCCTATGAAACCCGAGCTCGAACAAAAACTTGGGAAGTCAAAACCGCAAGCAATTTCCCAGTTTTTCCAACTAGAACGAAAAATGGCAAGACAAAATTATTTCGCACAACAATATAAACAATTTATTAACGAATATATGGAGCTCGGTCACATGGCACCGGCGGCGAGGTCAACCGGCAAACTTCAAGCCTACTTAGCCCACCACGGAATAAATAAAGAGGAAAATAAAACCGGGAAAACCGGGAAAACAGGAAAATTCCGCGTCGTTTTCAATGCCTCAATGAAAACTGACACAAAATACAGCTTAAACGACCTTATGGAAAAAGGGCCGAACCTACAAAAAGACATTTTGACCCTTATTATAAAATGGAGAACTTATAAATACGCTCTGACTGCCGATATCGAAAAAATGTTTCGCGCCATATTTTTAAACGAAGACCAACGATCGCTGCAAAAAATAATCTGGCGCTCCTCTCCGCAAGATTTACTTCAAGAGATGGAGCTTTGCACTGTGACCTACGGGACGAAAGCTGCGCCCTTCCTAGCCATGCGCACCTTACGACAGCTGGCTGACGATGAAGGTCATGCTTTCCCGTTGGCAGAAAAGGCGTTACGACACCAATTTTACATGGATGACGTAATCACGGGCCACAATACCATCGAAGGCGCGCAAACAATGCAAAAACAACTTTACGATCTATTACAAAAGGGCGGGTTCACGCTGCGAAAATGGGCTACGAACGAACCAGTTATCCTGCAGGACCTCCCTGAAACGCAGAAGAGCAATTAACACGTCTTCAATTTCAAGCAAGACACTCCAACGAAAACTTTGGGGCTTGGTTGGAATACAGCAAACGATCAGTTTTGTTTCAACTGGGAATCGCCCGCGCAAACCGAGAAGATAACGAAACGAAAACTATTATCGGACATTAGTAAGCTATACGATCCTCTCTGCTGGCTTGCACCAATCATCGTCAGTACGAAACTTTTATTCCAAAACCTCTGGAATAAAAATTTGGGATGGGACGAACCGATACCTGCCGAAACTGAAAAAGAATGGAAGAAAATTCACTCAGATTTGTATAACATAAAAAACATTAAAATACCGAGATGGATAAATAATGTCAGCGGGCGCATCGAACTTCATGGCTTCTGTGACGCAAGTGAAAAGGCATTCGCATGCGTTATATACACAAAAACGCTGAACGAAAGGGGTGAATACGTCACGACGTTACTTACCGCAAAATCCAAATTAGCGCCACTGAGAAGAAAGCCATCTCTCCCGAAATTGGAATTGGCTGGAGCTTTTTTGCTAGCACAACTTTTTGAAAAAGTCAAATGCACCCTTATCGAAAACGAGCCGACGATATACTGTTGGACGGACTCCAAGGTCGCACTCGCGTGGATACAAGGCTTCGACAAAAAATGGGAAAAGTATGTGTCGAATAGAGCTACCGCCATCCATAGTATGGTGCCAGCATCGCAGTGGGGATACGTTAAATCAAAAGAAAACCCAGCCGACTGCGCGTCGAGAGGAGTCTTACCGTCTCAGCTGATGAACTTTGACCTATGGTGGTTGGGACCGCATTGGCTTAAAACGAGAGCCAACGAAAACATCCAAAATGACGAAAAATTTACTACAAACGAAGGCTCATACTACGAATGTTTTGTTACGCAACAAATACATAATGAGATTATAGAACAGTTGTTGATACGATGCGGCACGATAACGCACGTAACCCGATCCCTCGCTTGGGTGTTGCACTTCATATCAATTCTACGAAACAAAAGGACAACTGTAAAATACCTAACTACAATAGAAATAAATAGAGCCACCGATTTGATTATAAAAGCAACTCAGCGAGAACATTTTAGCGACGAAATTACGAGTTTAGAGAGAACCGGGGTTGTTAGCTCAAAAAGCAAAATTTTGAGTTTAACACCATTTATTGACGAGAATGGCATTCTGCGGGTGGGCGGACGCCTTCGAAACTCAGCGATTCCTGAAAAGGCAAAACATCCCGCCCTCCTACCACAAAAAGGGCGCCTAACCGAGCTTATCGTCGATCACGCGCACAAACAAACTCTACACGGAGGTGCCCGCCTAACGCTAGCGCAAACGAGACAGCGCTATTGGATAGTTGGCGGAAATCGTACTATCAAAGGACTTGTAAGAATGTGCGTAGTACTCGTCAAAGAAGATAATCTACCCCCTGGGAAGTGGACAATGGCACGAGTCCAGGATCTGCATCCAGGGAACGATGGATACGTTCGCGTCGTCACAATTAAGACGCAGGACATTATTTTAAAACGACCTATAACGAAGCTAGCCCCTCTGCCGAAACGGGAAGAAACTGCCGTTCCAAACCGACAGAACGAGAATATACCGCGAGATACGCCAAAACGAAAACGCAGAGCAAATGGAAGCAAACTGAGCAACTATGTCACATTACTTACGCTGGCATTGTTTACATTCTTATCAATGTCTAGCGCTAACGTAGTGCCGAGGAGTTCCCCCTTTATTACGACACCGCTTCAAGACAATCGACCTATGTACTTTGATGAAATTGGACACCTGCATCTTATTAACGACGAGTGGACGCTACTGGTTTACTACAATCTAACCACGTATTGGCAAGGAACCACAAAAATAAAAAAGTATATAGACAACTTAAATTATCAATGCTCTTTCTTATCTGAACGAACGATAAAGCAAAGCCCGTGCATGCCTGTCATTGCGCAATTGAAACATGAGCTCCAACAGCTGACTGCCTATAACTCTCTATTATTGGAACAACATTTAAATAAAAAAAAGCGAGGTTACGTAAATGGAGTTGGAAACCTAGCACGCACTCTATTTGGAATTTTGGACGAAGATTTCGCATTGAAATATCAAGACGATATCGAAAAAATTCGGAATAACGAAAACCATCTTCTAGAACTAATCAAGAACCAGACAAGCATAGTAGAGACCGAAAACAGCATAATTAAGAGTAACGAGAACTTCATGAAAAGTCAGATTGACATTATACACGACTACATAACGAGGGCCGACGAATCGATGTCAAAGTTAGTCTATACCGTCGAGCTATTGTCCACCATGAACAATGTCAATGCAGCATCCTTGACAGCTTCGTTAGTCCTTGCGAACCTGAAACGAACACAAGATTTGCTGCTAGATACTCTCATTATGTACTTGCTGGTGGGAGGAGCCTGCGCTGCCCTAATTTTCGTGGTAGTAAGGAGATGTAAGCGGAAACCTGTAAAAGAAAACCTACCGACGCCGCCAAGGAAACCAATGCGACATTTCACGGAACCAGCTAATGTGAATGGTTAATTTAGGTTACAGTAATCGTCTTTTGTTTCTTTGCTTTGTAAAGGCTGTTGGATTCCTGATGTTGTTGCTCTTCTTTCCCTGGGGAGCATGTACGGTTTACAACCGCACAAAATATTGCTTGCGTTGTGACCTAGTTTTGGTCGACGGCGACGCTCGCTTGGCGTCGTATTAATTTAGTGTTCTAACATCAACCACTCAAACAACATCAGAGATACACAGCCCCGAATCCTGTGTACCTCCCTCTAATAAACGAGTTAACTTTCAACCGTCTATCCTTTTACGAGAAGGCGCCCGTCTGACGACTAAGACCGGCCCCTTCAATGTGCTTCCTTAAAAGCAACCGCAACCCGGACCTATACAACGCAATCCTTCGCCTTACCCCTGGGGCCTGGCGGGCCGCACTGAGCCTGGCAAGGATCTGCGTTGACTTCCAAAAGGTGCACGTTGAGGAATTTACTCCTTTCGTACAGTGCTATAAGTGCCTGCAATTCGGCCACACCAGGGCCAAGTGCCAATTTGAGGGACTGGCCTGCTCGCATTGCTCAGCGTTAACACACAAATTCTCCGACTGCCCCGTCAAGCGGGACGAAGACAAAACCTGCTGCTATAACTGCACCACACATAATAGGAAATATAAAACAAGTTTCTCAACCTCCCATAGCGCTACCTCTAACACGTGCCCCAGAATTGTGGCGGCTAAAGAAAGGATTATTTCAAACACCAATTATGGCTGATCCAGCTTCCAACACTAACTCTACGCACACTATAAAAATCTTGCAATGTAATGTGGGAAGAGGTTTCCGAGCTCATCACGAGCTCATGCAATACTTCGATCACAACAAATTTGACTTAGCCCTTATCAATGAACCGTATGTTGGTAGGGACATTCAAATGCCAAACTCATACGGCCATACCATCTTTCAGTTTCCCCGCGGCTCGCGGGTCAAGGCCTGCATTATGCTCAGGAAGGGCCGCCTGGGAGCCATTGGCATGGCAGGACACTCCTCACCCAATCTCTGCTCTATACAATTAAGCACTTCTGGTAAGAAATACTACATCAGTTGCATTTACTTGGAACCTTGGGCCCGCTCTGACAGGGCCGCAAACCAGGCCAGCTCTGCAAACCTATCCACGCTTGAAACTTTTATTAGGGGCTCTGGCAACGCGAATCATGTTGTGGGCGGAGATTTTAATGGCTGGCACCCTGCATGGGGCTCTCCCAGGTCAAATAGGAGGGGCAATGAAGTCTTAGACTTCACAACGGCCAACTCCCTCGCAATCTCTAACGTAGGAACGCTCGCAACATTTAACACTGTCACGCATGGCCAGCCTAGGGAATCTATCGTGGATCTGACTTTGGTCTCGCTGGGCTTGGCCGATAGGATTCTTGGCTGGAAGGTAAATCCCGACGCTTGCCCGTCCTCGGACCATAACGCAATTGATTTCCGCCTGACGGTACGCAAGAGCGAGCTGAGCCGGGCTGCTGGCGGGACTACGTTTCGTTATGACACCACGCATCTTAAATGGGAGAATCTAATCGAATCCTTTAAGAATGAACTGGACAATACACACATATTTGACCGGGACATCTCTCAGTTGAGCATCGCGGAACTGGACGAATATCTTGAACTCTTAATTAACAAAATCCAATTCGTCTGCGACAAACTTCTGCCTCGTTCCCACGGTAGGACCTCTCGCTGCCCATGGTGGAGTGATGAATTGGAGAACAAAAAGAGGGAAGTTATTGACAATCACCATCTAATCAGGAGACTTATACGAGCCAGAAGCCCCCTACAAGAAGCCCTTGAGGCTAAAGAGCGTCTCAAGGCCGAATACTCTAGAATGTTTAATGAAGCTTCTACCAGCAACTTCCGACTCTTCTGCCAACGGCAGGGCAAGGAAGACGTATGGTCCATCACCAATAGAATAATAAAAACCGCCCCGGCACCCCAGCCACCGTCCACTCTCCGAATCGGCGACGACGTCTATACTAAAACAACTAACGAGACTGCCACCGCCCTGCTTGATCACTTCTTCCCTGACGACACGGCGGACTCCAGGGCTGCTCATTTTGAGTGCCGCACTGACGAGCAAAGTCTCCCTCCAACGGAACCAGAGGCCCTGTTCACTACTGAGGAAGTGAGACAGGCAATAAAAGGCATGAGCGCAAAGAAGGCTCCCGGGACCGACCACTTAACTGCAGACATATGCTCTGCAATTGTCGAAAGTTTCCCGGAAGCCATCACTGCAATTTACAATAGATGTTTGACGCTAGGACACTTCCCTGGGGCGTGGAAGTCTGCCTTTATCAAAATCATCCCCAAACCAGGCAAAGACAACTACTCTGACATCTCATCATTTAGACCTATCGGGCTTATCAACGTACTCGGAAAACTACTCGAGAAACTTGTCATTGGTAGGCTCTCACACCACATGCACTCCACCCACGCCCTTAACACTCTACAATACGGATTCAAGCCCTTGGTGTCCACCGTACACGCCCTGCACGATGCCATCGACTATGTCAGAACCGCCACTGCGGAGGGCGAACAGGTGCTGGCGGTGTCCTTGGACATCAAGGCCGCGTTCGATCACGCATGGTGGCCGTTGATCTTGCGACGGCTACGGCAGGTCAACTGCCCTATCAACATTTACCAGCTCACCTATAGCTACTTTAAGGATCGCCAAGCAACTTTAAACTTTGCTGAATGCTCAGTCACTAAATCGCTCTCCAGGGGATGTGTGCAGGGGTCTGTGTGCGGACCGTTCTTCTGGAACCTAATCTTGGACGGGTTGTTGGAGATGGGGCTCCCGGAGGGCTGCAGGCTCCAGGCCTTCGCCGACGACGTGCTGCTAATTGTCAGAGCAAAAACACACAAGGACCTCCAGCATGCCACCAATAGGGCACTTCGGGCCATCCATGGTTGGGGCTTGGACTCCAAGTTGACCTTTGGCCCGTCCAAGACTCAAGCACTGGCATTTACCAGCAAAGCCCGCAAGTGCAATATCACTATGGACGGCGAAACCATTAAATTTCAAGACCAAATCAAACTACTCGGAGTCATCATTGATCGCAGGCTCAAGTTTATCCAACACACTAGCTACGTTGCTGACAAGGCAAAGAAACTATTTCATAAGCTTATGCGCTTTATTAGGCCGACTTGGGGGGTATGCTCCGATAACGTTACTATCATTTATAATCAGGTCATCCAACCCATAATCTGCTACGGCTCGGCAATCTGGTCGTCGACACTGAGATACAAGTGCTCATGCGAAAAACTTATATCCCTCCAAAGGGGTTTCGCAATCGCCGCCATCAGGGGGTTTCGAACCATCGGCACCGCTACCTCCATTGTTCTCTCACGCCTTGTACCCATATGCGACATGATTAGAGAAACAGCCGAGATAGAAACCACCCGTATCACAGGGGTGGCCACTTTTCTACCCGGGGATTTAATTTTGGACCAACCTGTACATCCGGGCGACCTCCCACACCCTACGCTGCGGGAGGGAATTGAATTCTCCACTGCTAACTCATCGGCCGAACTCGACGAGATCATTGACTCCAACGCCTACGCGTTATATACGGATGGTAGTAAACACCAGGAGGGGGTCGGTGCCGCCGTGGCCGAATACCATCCAGACGGTCACCGAAGCATTAAAAAACTTAAGCTTCACGCAACCTGTTCAGTGTTCCAGGCCGAACTACTTGCTATCAAACAGGCATGCACCATCATCACTGAAAAGAGATTTACACCCTCTATCATACTGTCGGATAGCAAATCTTCCCTCATTGAGCTTTGCAACTCTAGCACCAGAAATTCACTTGCCGCTGAAATACTGCGATCCCTCGGTGCCGCCAGGCGCCTTGACTTGGAGGTCTCTTTCATCTGGCTTAGGGCGCATGTCGGGATCGAGGGTAATGAGGTTGCCGACCTGGCGGCCAAGGCGGCCGCAGCGGCTAGAACAGCCCCCGATTTTGACAGATTCCCACTCAGCCTAGTTAGATACCACAACAGGAAGGCCAGCGAGGAGGCCAGGCGGGCCCTCTTCGAGGGCACTAATAACTGCCAACACATTAAAGAATTGTGCCCTGACTACCAAGAATTACAGAATGTCCTCTGCGCCTTACCGCCTGATTTCCATCTTACTCAGCTGTACTCTAACCACGGGTTTCACAAACACTATTTACATAGATTTCACATCACACCGGACAGCAGTTGCCCGTGTTCTGGGGATACACCCCAAACACTTAAACACCTCATTCAGCAATGCCCTAGGTTTGCTGCCTCGAGACTGGACCACGAGCTGACCTGTGGGCTGGTGCGCATCACTGACCCGTACAGTCTAACAGCGGTGGCTGGCAAGGAGGCTAGCATCGCGTCTTTCAAAACCTACATTAAATACATTATAGACCATTTAAAGCGTTTTAATAACACGTAATAATAGTAAACACTCTCGGAGCGCTGCTCCCGGAGCACCGCTCCCGGAGCACCGCTCCCGGAGCACCGTCTCCATCTGCGGGACAATAAATAATTGAATGAATATACAGATAGATGGATGGATTGGTTAAGACTATGTGGTCTGGTCTGATATTTCATCATGTGCTAATTATTCGGCTAGAATCAACTCAACTCGCTGACCTACCTGAAATTCATTATAGACCACCAAAAGCGCTTTAATAAAACATTATAATAATAAATATCCGATTTTAATAAATTAAAACACTTTCAACACCTTAGCAGTATATTACAATAGTCGTTATCCAGTCCAGTTAAATCTATTTTTCTACCATAACCATTTCCGGGTGCGGCCACTGGGGCTCTCTCGTGGCACGTGTTTGTTTAATTTTTACTTATCCTTGCTTCATCTTGTTGACCTGCACAAAAGAGAGGGATTAACTTACCTTCGCCGATTTGACTCGCATTGATTTGTATATTGACTATATAGTACTTTTGATATAGCTGACTTTATTTATTTTGATTTTTTACCGACTTTGTGTCGGATATACATGGGTGGTGACGCAGTCGGGTCGGAGTTGTTTAGACTAACTTTACCAACTTTACTTAGCTTTATTAATTCACTTTCTCTTGGATATGGTTTACCATTCATATTAAGTACAATGTTGAGGGTCAGGTGCTGTGTGTATATTTCAGATTAAGTTAGATATAAGAAAAAAAAAAAAAAAAAAAAAAAAACAATCAAAAAATATAAGGTAATTCTATAGCGTCCCTGATTTCGGAGCATTTAGTCTGTAAGCATAATGATAAGTTCCATACTGTTGATTTTCATTTTCACACAACTCTCGAGACTGTTTCCGGAGAGGGGGCTCCCGGAGCGGTGTTCCCGGAGCGCGGCTCCCGGAGCACTGTCTCCGATTTGGTGACATTTAGTTTGTGACTTTTGTAATAGGTTCTGCATTGTCTTATCTTCATTGACTTATACATAACTTCCGAGACTGTTCCCGGAGAGGGGGCTCCCGGAGCGGTGTTCCCGGAGCGCGGCTCCCGGAGCTCTGTCTCCGATTTCGTAACATTAAGTATGTAATTATTGTAATAAGTCCTACATTGTCTGATTTCCACTAACTTTAACACAACTCGACTGTTTCCGGAGGGGGTGTTCCCGGAGCGCTGCTCCCGGAGCACCGTCTCCGATTTCAGAACATTCAGTTTTAATTATTGTAATAAGTTCTAGATTGTTTGATTTTCATTAACTTCAGCATAACTTTCGAGACTGTTTCCGGAGAGGATGCTCCCGGAGCGGTGCTCCCGGAGCGCTGCTCCCGGAGCATTGTCTCCGATTTCGGAACACTTAGCTTATAACCATTGCAATAAGTTCTAGATTATTTGATTTTCGCTAACTTCAACATAACTTTCGAGACTGTTTCCGGAGAGGATGCTCCCGGAGGCGGCGTTCCCGGAGCGCTGCTCCCGGAGCACCGTCTCCGATTTCGGAACATTTAGTTATAATTATTGTAATAAGTTCTAGATTGTTTGATTTTCATTAACTTCAGCACAACTTTCGAGACTGTTTCCGGAGGGGATGCTCCCGGAGCGGTGCTCCCGGAGCGCTGCTCCCGGAGCATTGTCTCCGATTTCGGAACACTTAGCTTATAACCATCGCAATAAGTTCTAGATTATTTGATTTTCGCTAACTTCAACATAACTTTCGAGACTGTTTCCGGAGAGGATGCTCCCGGAGCGGCGTTCAGTTATAATTATTGTAATAAGTTCTAGATTGTTTGATTTTCATTAACTTCAACATAACTTTCGAGACTGTTTCCGGAGAGGATGCTCCCGGAGCGGTGCTCCCGGAGCGCTGCTTCCGGAGCACTGTCTCCGATTTCGTAACATTAAGTATGTAATTATTGTAATAAGTCCTACATTGTCTGATTTCCACTAACTTCAACACAACTCGACTGTTTCCGGAGGGGGTGTTCCCGGAGCGCTGCTCCCGGAGCACTGTCTCCGATTTCGGAACATTTAGTTATAATTATTGTAATAAGTTCTAGATTGTTTGATTTTCATTTAACTTCAACACAACTTTCGAGATAGTTTCCGGAGAGGATGCTCCCGGAGCGGTGCTCCCGGAGCACTGCTCCCGGAGCACTGTCTCCGATTTCGGAACATTTAGTTATAATTATTGTAATAAGTTCTAGATTGTTTAATTTTCATTTAACTTCAACACAACTTTCGAGATAGTTTCCGGAGAGGATGCTCCCGGAGCGGTGCTCCCGGAGCACTGCTCCCGGAGCACTGCTCCCGGAGCACTGTCTCCGATTTCGGAACACTTAGCTTATAACCGTTGCAATAAGTTCTAGATTACTTGATTTTCGCTAACTTCAACATAACTTTCGAGACTGTTTCCGAAGGGGATGCTCCCGGAGGCGGCGTTCCCGGAGCGCTGCTCCCGGAGCACCGTCTCCGATTTTCGGAACATTTAGTTATAATTATTGTAATAAGTTCTAGATTGTTTGATTTTCATTTAACTTCAACACAACTTTCGAGATAGTTTCCGGAGAGGATGCTCCCGGAGCGGTGCTCCCGGAGCACTGCTCCCGGAGCACTGTCTCCGATTTCGGAACATTTAGTTATAATTATTGTAATAAGTTCTAGATTGTTTAATTTTCATTTAACTTCAACACAACTTTCGAGATAGTTTCCGGAGAGGATGCTCCCGGAGCGGTGCTCCCGGAGCACTGCTCCCGGAGCACTGCTCTCGGAGCACTGTCTCCGATTTCGGAACACTTAGCTTATAACCGTTGCAATAAGTTCTAGATTACTTGATTTTCGCTAACTTCAACATAACTTTCGAGACTGTTTCCGAAGGGGATGCTCCCGGAGGCGGCGTTCCCGGAGCGCTGCTCCCGGAGCACCGTCTCCGATTTTCGGAACATTTAGTTATAATTATTGTAATAAGTTCTAGATTGTTTGATTTTCATTAACTTCAGCACAACTTTCGAGACTGTTTCCGGAGAGGATGCTCCCGGAGCGGTGCTCCCGGAGCGCTGCTCCCGGAGCATTGTCTCCGATTTCGGAACACTTAGCTTATAACCATTGCAATAAGTTCTAGATTATTTGATTTTCGCTAACTTTAACATAACTTTCGAGACTGTTTCCGGAGAGGATGCTCCCGGAGCAGCGTTCCCGGAGCGCTGCTCCCGGAGCACCGTCTCCGATTTCGGAACATTTAGTTATAATTATTGCAATAAGTTCTAGATTGTTTGATTTTCATTAACTTCAACATAACTTTCGAGACTGTTTCCGGAGAGGATGCTCCCGGAGCGGTGCTCCTGGAGCGCTGCTCCCGGAGCAATGTCTCCGATTTCGTAACATTAAGTATGTAATTATTGTAATAAGTCCTACATGGTCTGATTTCCACTAACTTCAACACAACTAGACTGTTTCCGGAGGGGGTGTTCCCGGAGCGCTGCTCCTGGAGCACCGTCCCCGATTTCGGAACATTTAGTCATAGTTATTGTAATAAGTTCTAGATTGTTTGATTTTCATTTAACTTCAACACAACTTTCGAGACTGTTTCCGGAGAGGATGCTCCCGGAGCGGTGCTCCCGGAGCACTGCTCCCGGAGCACTGTCTCCGATTTCGGAACACTTAGCTTATAACCATTGCAATAAGTTCTAGATTATTTGATTTTCGCTAACTTCAACATAACTTTCGAGACTGTTTCCGGAGGGGATGCTCCCGGAGGCGGCGTTCCCAGAGCGCTGCTCCCGGAGCACCGTCTCCGATTTCGGAACATTTAGTTATAATCGTTGTAATAAGTTCTAGATTGTTTGATTTTCATTAACTTCAGCACAACTTTCGAGACTGTTTCCGGAGAGGATGCTCCCGGAGCGGTGCTCCCGGAGCACTGCTCCCGGAGCATTGTCTCCGATTTCGGAACACTTAGCTTATAACCATTGCAATAAGCTCTAGATTATTTGATTTTCGCTAACTTCAACATAACTTTCGAGATATGTAAATGTAAAAACGTGTCAAACTAGACTGCGAATTCCTACGGTGCAAAAGTAACTGTTAGTTATCTTACTATGCCCCAATTGTAATTTTTAATTCTAGACTTTAAGTTTAGATTAATTTACCATCTCCGAGGCTGGAGCGACGCTCCCGGGGCACTGTTCCCGGAGCGCCGTTCCCCGAGCAGGGGTTCCCGGAGCACTGCTCCGGGAGCGCCGTCTCCGCTTTCGGAACACTTAGCTTGTAACTATCGTAATAAGTTTTAGATTTTGATTTCCACATCTTGTGATATAAAGATGTAAAAACGTGTCAAACCAGACGTTGCGTTAATGTCTCAATGTGAAATGTATTAACTTTAAAGTGTTATCCATATCAATGTGTGGGGGGGGAGCTAGGAGTAAACCAATAGCACACTGGCTCCCTTTCACCCCAATTATATAAAAAAAAAAAAAAACCTAACCTAACCTAACCTAACCTAACCTAACCTAACCTAACCCTACCTAACCTACCCCTACCTAACCTAACCGAATCCTAGAGGCTGCTAACCTCTACAAAACAAAAAAAGGACTCTCTCGGGACTACTTGATACCGGGAAAAGAAATGGAGCACAGGGTGAATCACTGGGAACTTCCCCACCCCTCAAAAGTCATAACATCAGACTACGAGCTCCTGGAAAGTACCGACCCAGAAACCATGTCAGCCCTGCAAATCACAGGTCCTCAAGTTTACACAGACGGAAGTAAAATTGAGGGAAAAGTGGGAGCCGCACTGACTTGGTGGGAAAATGGCAAGGAAACCAAACACGCCCTTTTTGGCCTCCATCCCGCCTGCACTGTGTTCCAATCGGAAATGTACGCTCTCTTCAGGGCAGTTCAGTTGGTGAAGTCCAGCGGAGAACCAGTGGTCAACATAATGAGTGACTCCAGATCCTCACTTGACCTGCTGAAAAACCCAAAAGCAACTCACCCACTGACGAAAGCCATCCATGAGAGCCTGAAAGGAATCAGAGCGGAGGGACGTGAGGTCCGATTGTTTTGGCTGAGAGCCCACGTAGGAACTGCCGGAAACGAACGAGCCGACGAACTAGCCAAGAAAGCGGCCTTAACACTGGAAGCGGCCCCGGACTACGACAAAATCCCCCTGTCCTATGTGAAGAGGAAGATCCGAGAGGAATCTGTAAGCCAATGGCAGGACAGATACGACACCTCCGCCACAGGTTCGGTCACTCACACGTTCTTCCCGTATGTCGACAAAGCATACCGCATACTTAGAACGACAAGACCGACACCCGTCCAGGTACAAGTCTTCACAGGACACGGAGGGATAGCGGAATATTTACACCGGTTTAAGTTGAAAGACAGTCCCGGATGTGAATGCGACCCTGAAGTCAGTGAGTCCGTTTGGCACGTGATCCTAGAATGCCCCCGATTTCTGGCAGCTCGAACGGATCTGGAAACCGAACTAGAGGTCAATCTTACAAAAAGTCAGTTGCAGAACATACTAGCTGATACCGAGAAACGACAGCGTTTCCTCAAATATGCCGAAACAGTCTTCCGCACTGCAGCACAAAGAAACAGCACCACAGCACCGATATCCTCCAATCCCACCACCACCAATGTGACCCAGTCTTCAACAAAGGTCACACAGGCAGAGTTACCAGCCACTCTCCACCGCATCACTGCCAAGCAATTCTTGGGAAGCGGGGAGAAAGGGTCAAAGGGAATAAGGATAAGAGGTGTGGCGCTGTTCATGGACAGCAGTGAGGAAAGAATAGGCATAAGCTTCTGCAGAGCTGGAACACACAAATGGGTAACCATCTCACCCGGCCTTGCTGCCCTGATGAACGGCAGCACCTTCAAGACGAGCATGAGACGTAAGACCTATGAAGCAATGACTGAGATTGAGTTGGCTGGAACACCCTGCCGCTTGGTGCGAACCCGTTGCAAGACGATCGCACTTCTTGCGGGTAGCCCGGAAAAATCTCAGTTTGCTCAGGCATTCTCGCTGCTGGTCAGCTTGGCAGGGGTTGGGGAATCCGACGTAAACACCGCTCGGAGAATAAGTGTGGACGCAATGGTGGTTGGCTTCGAGAAGGGAGAAGTCTCCGACTACATTGGATGCATCAAAGCCTCGCAAATCCATGAGGTTGTGGTGTATGAGGATAGAGGTGAAAATCTCAGTTTCCTCAAACAACACATGCATAATCCAACCATGGAGACCATCCCGATCGACAGCTGGGGACACCCCATAGCAAATCCGAAAGCACTTAGTGGCTCCGAGCGTCTACAAGAGAAAACGGCCAACCAGAGCTATGCAGAAGCCCAAAAGAGGAAAGAAGAGGCCAAGGGAAAAGAAAAGTCTAGCCCGATCACGGTTACAATAAATGCTCTCAACGCGGCGGCACAATGCATATCCGGGATAGCTAAGAAGAAGCTGGGTATGCTCAAAAACGAGGAGAGGAAAATAACAGCCCTCCAAAGCTCCAGCAGGAAGCCCCTCGTTCAACAACAACTTAACCCACAAGCTACCCGGACAAGAGCCGATATGGGACAAGTCGACCCTCCACAGCTCAGACAAGCGACAGGACCACGAGACCACATGGTCAACGCATTCTTCGAGTTTTTAGCAGTCACGAAAGCCGGTAGGAAAGTCTGCGAAATGACTTGCAAAAACATCCTGCAATCCTACTGGCTTGGAAATGAAAGACTGTTAAACGACCAACTCGAGGAAGCAGATGCCACCATATACAACAACGCCATCTCTGAAGTCCTTAAAGGAATCGAGATGAGTCAGCATATGGCGGCATACAACGCGACCGCGGGTTTTGTTGGCCTGGACGAAGACGCTTCTGAGCAAACGGGAAAGATAACGTTCAAGACCCCTCCTGGTGACCCCATAGTGATCACTGCCAAAAGCACCAAAGTGATGCTTGACGACAAGATCATCAGTATGGCAGAAACCATAACTGCAGGCAGTGATCCCTACAATTCTTGGGAAATGCCGAAAATAGAGTGGGTGAACGGAGTACCCGGATGTGGAAAGACAACTTGGGTCGTAAGCCGCTTTGACCAAGAGCATGACGTTGTTATTACCACCACAACTGAGGCGGCTAAAGATCTACGGGAGAGACTGGCTCAACGCATTGGAGCTGACGCAAAAAGAAAGGTACGCACAATGGCCTCAATTCTGGTTAACGGGTTGAAAGAACCGGAGAAAAAGAGGTGCAGTCGACTCATGGTCGATGAAGCACTAATGAACCACTTTGGGGCCATTGTGATGGCAACTCGTATCACCGGTGCGAAAGAGCTCTTGTTGATCGGCGACATTAACCAACTTCCCTATATAGACAGAGATAATCTTTTTGACCTGCAATACAACCGCCCAGTTCTTGTAGCTACCATCACACAAGAACTGCTATGCACGCACAGGAACCCCATGGACGTAGCCTATGCCCTTAACGAAGTCTACAGTGGCATATACTCGTCGAGACCTCGAGTCCAATCCCTGAGACGCGAAAGGTACACAGGCGCGCAAATACCCAAAACCCTTCCGGACACCCTTTACCTGGTTCATACCCAGGTAGAGAAGGAATCCCTCATCAGCCAGGGATACGGAAAGGGCACTGGGTCGCGCACCCTTACCATTCACGAGTCACAGGGCCTAACCTACGGAACGGTGGTGATTGTGCGAACATCTGCAAAGAAGTTGCAAATCCACGATAGCGTCCCACACGCAGTAGTAGCCGTGTCACGACACACGACCAGTTGTGAGTATTACACGGACGACAGCGAGGACGCGATTTGCAACTTCATAAAGAAAGCGGTAGGGGCAGGCGAAAGGAAAATCCTGGACTATAACCTTAAAATGGCAATCCGCTGCCGTGACTCAGCAGTCATAGACGCCCTATCGAGGGTCAGCAAACGCGACGAGACTTGACGAAAACTGAGTAGTGGCACTCCGATAAAAGCAAAAGTTTGAGTTTATTTTCCTGGTATAGACTAGATTATAGTATTATTAAATATTTCTTTTTGTGTAAAGCATGTTAAGTATAAACAGTATGGACAACTCTATTAACTAGATTATAGTATTATTAAATTTCTCTCTTTGTGTAATAACCAGGTACTGTATATTATATTAAAGCATGTTGATATACGCTTGCTTTGGTATGATACACTAGCTACCGTCTGTTAGATTAAGCATGTTAAATATAAACAATATGGGAAAAAAAAAAAAAAAAAAAAAAAAAGAACAATCACAAAAGAATAACAATGACGAAAAGAATGTTTTAACATCAAAACAATAAGTGAGAAAAAAAAAAAAAAAAAAAAAACAAAAAACAAAACAAAAAAAAAAAAAAAACAAAAAAAAAATGCATGCTAACCTTTAATTTTAAGTGGTGATGTAGAGTATTTATACATTGTAAAAGAGCAATCAAACAATAAAGAGAAACAAATATAAAAAAGGCGCGGACGATTTGTCTGCGGAGTAGTAGAATTTATTTATAAAAAAAAAAAAAAAAAAAAAAACCTAACCTAACCTAACCTAACCTAACCTAACCTAACCTAACCTAACCTAACCTAACCTAACCTAACCTAACCTAACCAGTCGCGGTCGGGACTGCGACACGAGCGGTCGAGTCCACTTCCGCTGGGAACGCGTTGTTCCCGCGATCGGGTGCGCTGTTCCCGCGATCGGGTGCGCTGTTCCGCGGGAACCCAGCTCCGCGGGAACGTCGTTCCGCGGGAGCCTTGCTCCGCGGGAACTCTGCTCCGTGGGAGCGTTGCACCGCGGGAGCGCTGCTCCGCGGGAGCCTTGCTCCGCGGGAACCCTGCTCCGCGGTAACCCTGCTCCGTGGGAACTCTGCTCCGCGGGAGCCTTGCTCCGCGGGAGCGCTGCTCCGCGGGGGCCTCGCTCCGGTCCGCTGGGAACGTTGCTCCCGACGTCCGGTGTTCCCCGCGTCGCACTTGCGACTGACTGTTCCGCCTTTGACGCCGAGTGATTGCGCTAAGTGTTTACGCCCGCGCTGCTTCCTTTTCGACTTGTCGCATTGCGGGCCCTGTGCCGGGTTGTGAATTCTCCCAATGTGAATTAATCTGTACTTTTAGAGTAATTATAACGCCTACAGTGAATATCAGTGAATAATGGTGCTTCCTGCTCGCAGCGAGTGAGCCAAACAATTATACCGGCTTTTCATACACATTGATCCCTTCGGGTATTCTTAGTGAAAGACACGAGGCACAATCATCCAGATTGGACATCTGCCCGCACAATCTCCACTGCCTCCTCGTGACTGAGAGTTTTGACTCCACTGGAATTGAAGCAATCTTCAACTGTCAGTGGCTGCTCTCGCATCCGCTTGTTGGTTCGGGATTGGCGAACCATCCCGCGGAGGAGGAGTAGACACCCTCCGCGTGAATCTACGAGATCGTGTATTACTGCCTGACTTCGAAAGGCCTGCCTCCACAACCGTCTCCCTTCGTGACGGCAACTCTGGACACCCACACACACGCTCACATCCGGATTGGGACTTGGAGGTACTGTGATTTGCTTAGAGATATCTTAGAGACTGTTACCCTTATTCGCTGTGATAGTATTGATTTGTTTATTGTATTTGATGTACTTGCTGTGCTAGCCCTCCTAGGGAGCGCTGCTCCGCGGGATCACCGCTCCGCGGGCGCATTGCTCCGCGGGTGCATTGCTCCGCGGGTGCATTGCTCCGCGGGAGCGCGGCTCCTCGGGAGCACTGCTCCGCGGGAGCGCGGCTCCTCGGGAGCGCTGCTCCGCGGGAGTGCGGCTCCCCGGGAGCGCTGCTCCGCGGGAGCGCGGCTCCTCGGGAGCGCGGCTCCGCGGGAGCATATCCATCTATCCACCAGATCCTTCCGCACCAAATGGTCGCTACCCATACTTTTCCATACACAGACACTTTAGTTTTATTCGTAGTAATTGACGCACATAATTAACTTAGCCTCAGCTGGTCAACATGATAGCACGTACCCCTCCAAAATCAAGGCAATCCTCCGAGCCCACAAATGCTACCATGCATCCCGCCAGTGATTATCAACTGGCACCTCATACCTCTATGAGTGATGATATACCTCAAACCCCCGCTCCCGTTTCTTCGCCCCCTGAAGCTCAGGTTCGCGAGACAACAAACTACGAGCTTAATAATGACTCCCTCTCCTCCCTCAGTTACGACGGAGCTAGTGAGGATGATTCTGACCCCAAAATCACCAATATCCTTGACTCAATCACCAAGATTCTTAAGTCCGCCGCCGAGAGCGCCAATACTATTCCCGGGGACTTTTCCGGGAATAAAAGTGTAACCAAACAAATGAAGGAGAACATCATTACAAAATCAAAAACCATAAAAGACTCTATAATGGAGGCCTCAGTACTACTCAAACAAATTAAACCCCTCATGCAAAAATCTCCCGCAGTAATGTCTAATACATTAACTCAACACCCGAACAACCACGATTCCCCCCACAACCAATGCGCCAACAACAACACTGAACTCCTCATCAAGGAGGCCGTCAGGGAGACTACACAGTATGTACGCCAGGACTTGGACAATATTGCCGGACAGCTAGCCGATCACAACAACGCTATGAAGAGGTTCGAGGAGCGGTTCACGAAAATGGAGAAATCCATGCAACTCCCACCTCCAGCCCACGTCTCGTCTACCCTGAATCCAACCTACGCTGAGCGCACCGCACTGGGGGACAACGCTAGGAGAATTAGCGCCTCGAAACCGGCGATAATTGTAACTTCTGCGGGCCCAGAGTCATCGGCAAACGAGACCTTGGGTAGAATTAGAAAATTTCTAACTTTTAGAAACAAACATTATGCTCCGCACCGCATCCTCCCCATCACGGAAGCCAAAGTAAGAATGGAATTTGATGACCAAAAACAACAAGAGGAAACTCTGGTAAGAATCAAACAGATTCCTGAGCTGAACGCAGAACCAGTTAAGAAACCCAATCCTATGATTATTCTCAAAGGCATCCACAAGGACACCCCACCTAGTGAATTGGTCGACCTTATAGTCAATCAAAACCCCAGTATCAGAGAGCAAGTCGCCTCTGACCAAGACGCTCGGATGTGCTTCCTTAAAAGCAACCGCAACCCGGACCTATACAACGCAATCCTTCGCCTTACCCCTGGGGCCTGGCGGGCCGCACTGAGCCTGGCAAGGATCTGCGTTGACTTCCAAAAGGTGCACGTTGAGGAATTTACTCCTTTCGTACAGTGCTATAAGTGCCTGCAATTCGGCCACACCAGGGCCAAGTGCCAATTTGAGGGACTGGCCTGCTCGCATTGCTCAGCGTTAACACACAAATTCTCCGACTGCCCCGTCAAGCGGGACGAAGACAAAACCTGCTGCTATAACTGCACCACACATAATAGGAAATATAAAACAAGTTTCTCAACCTCCCATAGCGCTACCTCTAACACGTGCCCCAGAATTGTGGCGGCTAAAGAAAGGATTATTTCAAACACCAATTATGGCTGATCCAGCTTCCAACACTAACTCTACGCACACTATAAAAATCTTGCAATGTAATGTGGGAAGAGGTTTCCGAGCTCATCACGAGCTCATGCAATACTTCGATCACAACAAATTTGACTTAGCCCTTATCAATGAACCGTATGTTGGTAGGGACATTCAAATGCCAAACTCATACGGCCATACCATCTTTCAGTTTCCCCGCGGCTCGCGGGTCAAGGCCTGCATTATGCTCAGGAAGGGCCGCCTGGGAGCCATTGGCATGGCAGGACACTCCTCACCCAATCTCTGCTCTATACAATTAAGCACTTCTGGTAAGAAATACTACATCAGTTGCATTTACTTGGAACCTTGGGCCCGCTCTGACAGGGCCGCAAACCAGGCCAGCTCTGCAAACCTATCCACGCTTGAAACTTTTATTAGGGGCTCTGGCAACGCGAATCATGTTGTGGGCGGAGATTTTAATGGCTGGCACCCTGCATGGGGCTCTCCCAGGTCAAATAGGAGGGGCAATGAAGTCTTAGACTTCACAACGGCCAACTCCCTCGCAATCTCTAACGTAGGAACGCTCGCAACATTTAACACTGTCACGCATGGCCAGCCTAGGGAATCTATCGTGGATCTGACTTTGGTCTCGCTGGGCTTGGCCGATAGGATTCTTGGCTGGAAGGTAAATCCCGACGCTTGCCCGTCCTCGGACCATAACGCAATTGATTTCCGCCTGACGGTACGCAAGAGCGAGCTGAGCCGGGCTGCTGGCGGGACTACGTTTCGTTATGACACCACGCATCTTAAATGGGAGAATCTAATCGAATCCTTTAAGAATGAACTGGACAATACACACATATTTGACCGGGACATCTCTCAGTTGAGCATCGCGGAACTGGACGAATATCTTGAACTCTTAATTAACAAAATCCAATTCGTCTGCGACAAACTTCTGCCTCGTTCCCACGGTAGGACCTCTCGCTGCCCATGGTGGAGTGATGAATTGGAGAACAAAAAGAGGGAAGTTATTGACAATCACCATCTAATCAGGAGACTTATACGAGCCAGAAGCCCCCTACAAGAAGCCCTTGAGGCTAAAGAGCGTCTCAAGGCCGAATACTCTAGAATGTTTAATGAAGCTTCTACCAGCAACTTCCGACTCTTCTGCCAACGGCAGGGCAAGGAAGACGTATGGTCCATCACCAATAGAATAATAAAAACCGCCCCGGCACCCCAGCCACCGTCCACTCTCCGAATCGGCGACGACGTCTATACTAAAACAACTAACGAGACTGCCACCGCCCTGCTTGATCACTTCTTCCCTGACGACACGGCGGACTCCAGGGCTGCTCATTTTGAGTGCCGCACTGACGAGCAAAGTCTCCCTCCAACGGAACCAGAGGCCCTGTTCACTACTGAGGAAGTGAGACAGGCAATAAAAGGCATGAGCGCAAAGAAGGCTCCCGGGACCGACCACTTAACTGCAGACATATGCTCTGCAATTGTCGAAAGTTTCCCGGAAGCCATCACTGCAATTTACAATAGATGTTTGACGCTAGGACACTTCCCTGGGGCGTGGAAGTCTGCCTTTATCAAAATCATCCCCAAACCAGGCAAAGACAACTACTCTGACATCTCATCATTTAGACCTATCGGGCTTATCAACGTACTCGGAAAACTACTCGAGAAACTTGTCATTGGTAGGCTCTCACACCACATGCACTCCACCCACGCCCTTAACACTCTACAATACGGATTCAAGCCCTTGGTGTCCACCGTACACGCCCTGCACGATGCCATCGACTATGTCAGAACCGCCACTGCGGAGGGCGAACAGGTGCTGGCGGTGTCCTTGGACATCAAGGCCGCGTTCGATCACGCATGGTGGCCGTTGATCTTGCGACGGCTACGGCAGGTCAACTGCCCTATCAACATTTACCAGCTCACCTATAGCTACTTTAAGGATCGCCAAGCAACTTTAAACTTTGCTGAATGCTCAGTCACTAAATCGCTCTCCAGGGGATGTGTGCAGGGGTCTGTGTGCGGACCGTTCTTCTGGAACCTAATCTTGGACGGGTTGTTGGAGATGGGGCTCCCGGAGGGCTGCAGGCTCCAGGCCTTCGCCGACGACGTGCTGCTAATTGTCAGAGCAAAAACACACAAGGACCTCCAGCATGCCACCAATAGGGCACTTCGGGCCATCCATGGTTGGGGCTTGGACTCCAAGTTGACCTTTGGCCCGTCCAAGACTCAAGCACTGGCATTTACCAGCAAAGCCCGCAAGTGCAATATCACTATGGACGGCGAAACCATTAAATTTCAAGACCAAATCAAACTACTCGGAGTCATCATTGATCGCAGGCTCAAGTTTATCCAACACACTAGCTACGTTGCTGACAAGGCAAAGAAACTATTTCATAAGCTTATGCGCTTTATTAGGCCGACTTGGGGGGTATGCTCCGATAACGTTACTATCATTTATAATCAGGTCATCCAACCCATAATCTGCTACGGCTCGGCAATCTGGTCGTCGACACTGAGATACAAGTGCTCATGCGAAAAACTTATATCCCTCCAAAGGGGTTTCGCAATCGCCGCCATCAGGGGGTTTCGAACCATCGGCACCGCTACCTCCATTGTTCTCTCACGCCTTGTACCCATATGCGACATGATTAGAGAAACAGCCGAGATAGAAACCACCCGTATCACAGGGGTGGCTACTTTTCTACCCGGGGATTAAATTTTGGACCAACCTGTACATCCGGGCGACCTCCCACACCCTACGCTGCGGGAGGGAATTGAATTCTCCACTGCTAACTCATCGGCCGAACTCGACGAGATCATTGACTCCAACGCCTACGCGTTATATACGGATGGTAGTAAACACCAGGAGGGGGTCGGTGCCGCCGTGGCCGTATACCATCCAGACGGTCACCGAAGCATTAAAAAACTTAAGCTTCACGCAACCTGTTCAGTGTTCCAGGCCGAACTACTTGCTATCAAACAGGCATGCACCATCATCACTGAAAAGAGATTTACACCCTCTATCATACTGTCGGATAGCAAATCTTCCCTCATTGAGCTTTGCAACTCTAGCACCAGAAATTCACTTGCCGCTGAAATACTGCGATCCCTCGGTGCCGCCAGGCGCCTTGACTTGGAGGTCTCTTTCATCTGGCTTAGGGCGCATGTCGGGATCGAGGGTAATGAGGTTGCCGACCTGGCGGCCAAGGCGGCCGCAGCGGCTAGAACAGCCCCCGATTTTGACAGATTCCCACTCAGCCTAGTTAGATACCACAACAGGAAGGCCAGCGAGGAGGCCAGGCGGGCCCTCTTCGAGAGCACTAATAACTGCCAACACATTAAAGAATTGTGCCCTGACTACCAAGAATTACAGAATGTCCTCTGCGCCTTACCGCCTGATTTCCATCTTACTCAGCTGTACTCTAACCACGGGTTTCACAAACACTATTTACATAGATTTCACATCACACCGGACAGCAGTTGCCCGTGTTCTGGGGATACACCCCAAACACTTAAACACCTCATTCAGCAATGCCCTAGGTTTGCTGCCTCGAGACTGGACCACGAGCTGACCTGTGGGCTGGTGCGCATCACTGACCCGTACAGTCTAACAGCGGTGGCTGGCAAGGAGGCTAGCATCGCGTCTTTCAAAACCTACATTAAATACATTATAGACCATTTAAAGCGTTTTAATAACACGTAATAATAGTAAACACTCTCGGAGCGCTGCTCCCGGAGCACCGCTCCCGGAGCACCGCTCCCGGAGCACCGTCTCCATCTGCGGGACAATAAATAATTGAATGAATATACAGATAGATGGATGGATTGGTTAAGACTATGTGGTCTGGTCTGATATTTCATCATGTGCTAATTATTCGGCTAGAATCAACTCAACTCGCTGACCTACCTGAAATTCATTATAGACCACCAAAAGCGCTTTAATAAAACATTATAATAATAAATATCCGATTTTAATAAATTAAAATCACTTTCAACACCTTAGCAGTATATTACAATAGTCGTTATCCAGTCCAGTTAAATCTATTTTTCTACCATAACCATTTCCGGGTGCGGCCACTGGGGCTCTCTCGTGGCACGTGTTTGTTTAATTTTTACTTATCCTTGCTTCATCTTGTTGACCTGCACAAAAGAGAGGGATTAACTTACCTTCGCCGATTTGACTCGCATTGATTTGTATATTGACTATATAGTTGCCATTGTTTCCATCGCATCCCCCCCACCATGCGCTGAAGGTTGGGTGGGTTGTGAAGCACCTATTGGCGCACCAACTTTGTTCCTTCTTTGTTTCTTAGAAGGTGGGATACACGCCTTACCCCCCATTCTATGGTCAGCACACTTTTTAGCTGCCGCACACAATGGGCAGTGTGGTGCGGCGGTGCAGATTTTAGCCTTGTGACCTGATTTACCGCAGCGGTAACAAAGTTCGCTACGATCAATATTTGACGTACATAAAGCCCTCACATGACCTACTTCCATACAGCGGAAGCACCTCAGAGTCCTTGATGAAATCAGTTTGATTTGGGCTGACACCCACCCAACCAGAAGTCTACCACCTTGAGAAAGTTTTTGGGCTGCAGTGACTGGACACCGTACCCATGCCGTACCCAAACCTGTATGGTTTTGGCGGATTTCGCCGACCTTCACTGCTTCAATTGAGCAAGAAGCACATCGAGCTATAGCCTCGGCAACTTCTTTCGAGGATACCGAGTCATCCAGACCCGTAATTCGCATTTCTGCACATTTCGAGGGCCTAGCCACTTTCACATCCTCACTATTCAGCACTTTGAGAAGCTCTTGAGCAAGTGTGTCGGCTTTTTCTCCGCTTGTAACCCCAGCGACCTCTAGGATTCGAGCACCCGTTACAGCTTTCCGAATGAGGAGTGCGTCAACACCAAGTTCTGAGAGGCAGATCTTTTCCTTGGCCTCAGCAAGCACCGAAGCATAGGACATTCCTTTCTTCTCCGCCTCCGGTTGCAGGGTAATTACGACTGCAGCAGAGCGAGGGGCGCGCAATGAGGCTGGTCGTAGTGGCGCAGGTCCTTTACCATTTGCCTTGCCGTTCGGCTTCTTCTTTTTGACCACAGTGGTCCAGCTAGTCTCCGTAGTGCCACTCGACTCTTTTTGGCTTGGATGTGCGGCAGCTTTAGCAGTCCCAGCCTCTTTGTTTTTGGCTACCGCTTTAACCTTCTTCTTCTTTTTCCGGGCTGTTTTTGAGCTCGGTTCAAGAGGCTGCTGAGGTGCAGCATTATTCTCCTTGGCTGCCTTGACCGTCTTGGCTGCCTTTGTGTTCTTGCCATCGCTGAGCTTATCCGCAGCCAGGGGAGGCCGTAGACGTGTCTCAGGGAGCAGTCTGTCCTCAATCGATGCCAGTCTTGCGTTCTCCATGTCCCCAACTTGGAGAATAATAGTACGCACGAGGTCATCTTGTCCTTCGTTACGTCCTGAAGAGCCCTGTGTCAGTAGCGGATGCTCCTCCATCTCTACCTCCTCATGATGAGCAGAAGTATCAGGCCTATCGGATCGTTTGTTAATTCTTATTTCATCCTTAAGAGCTTCTAACTCTTTCCGGAAAGCCAGCTGCTCAGCTCGAAGCCTTCCATTTTCCTCCTTCAACCTCTTCAACTCGGCTTGAAGGTGAGCGTTGCTCGTCTCCAGCCTCTTTGTTTCCTCAGACGCTGTACGACTGCTGAGAATATCAACGGCTTGAGCAATACTCGCGGCAGAGTCCTTCAAAGCACGCTGGAATGTTCCCTTAAGGTGTTTTGACCTGGTAGCCACCCTAAAGATAACGTCCAGACCCGCCGAGACTGTCTTCATAATATCTGAAGCAGACTTTGTCTCGTCAGTGTCCAGCGTAGATGGTATCGAAGCCCATGTCGAGCGAGTGCTCCTAATCTTCTCTACCATGCCGACCACCTCATCCTCAAGCTGGCGCTCAAGCTCCTTTTCTTTAGCCGCCGCTAGTTCAGCTTTCGCCTTTGCAAAACCTACGTATTGCCCTGTCTTTGGTGGGCGACCTCGCCCCCGTTTAGAGGTGGTGATTTTTGGAGCCGGCCACAGGATTTTTGAGGCCGGATCTTCTTCTTCATCGTCATCACCCCGTTGCCGTTTCCCTTGCCAGAGTTTAGGATCCGGCATAGAACCTGGTTCGTCACTTTCCACTGTGATCATGGAGCCCGTGTCAGAATTCTCGGACTCCGTGTCCACAAACGAGCCTTCGTCGCTTTTACGAGCCTTTTCAGAATTAAGGGCTGAGCCCTCCCTCTTTTCACCGTTTTCTTTCATATTTCCGATTTGCAATGCATCAGTTTTACCAGATTCCAAGCATAAGTCGTGTTCACGAAGGTCAACATCTCGCTGACCTACGAGGCAGTTTTTGCCCCCCCCAGAATACGTGGGGCTGCCCTCCGAAGAGGGGCGGGATTCTCCCTCATGGGTACCCGCCTGGGGTAGTTCCTTTTGAAAACTAACCTCCATATCTACTCCTCCTTCCACCAACAAGTTTGCAGTACGCCCACCGTAGCTCAAGAGCTACGCCAGCCGCTGCCTGGTACTAGACCCTTGTGACAGAAGTCTGTCGTCATTGGCTCTAGCCCAGTACTGGAAGGTGCTGCGCACATGCCACCTCCAGCTGGTTATGGTTCGCGCCGGGTATACACCCGGTACCACCCATATCTGGGTGGCGTTCCCCTATCCACCACCTGGGGACGCGCCCGATGGGAGAACCAGAACTCCACACGGGAACCTAACCTAACCTTTTTTTTTTTTTTTTTTTTTTACGTGGGGAAATGCTCATAGCATACCTCGCCAATTCGGGGGAACCGGCGAGGTTATGTCAGACTCTTACTGACTAAAACCCCACGGTGGCCGACGTAGGCGCATTTGGAGGGATCCCGGGAATCACCGGAGGCATACTACCGGTACCCTCCGCGCCTAGCAGCTGCAATAGCAGCCACCCATCTCGGGGGGGTAACGACTCAACCCCTTGCACCCGCGAGGTGCCGCGGCAGCAAGGGACCACGCCATGCTGCCGCCCATCTCGGGACCGCTTTAATGAACGCAGGAAACCCCCGTATCCTGCGCTCGCGATCCCGATGACCCCTTTTAGTCGCCTCTTACGACAGGCAGGGGATACCGTAGACCTATTCTATGCCCGGACCTACAGGGCGCCGTGATGGCTACGGCCTGCCACCTCGGCGTCGGCGTCCCCGTCTCGCTCGGCGAGATGGATCCGCCCTCTCTCTCTCTCTCTTTCAGCAGCCTCCTTCTGTGAAACAACTGCTTCACAAAAGGCCACCACCGCCCGCCACGCTTGCTCATTGTTGAGCATGGCCTCCACTACTATCCCAAGTGACAAGTTCCCGCCAACGACCGAACATAGGGCGCGACGTTCCTCCAACCAGGCAACGCACATTTCTAGTGTGTGTTGGGCAGTGTCAACAGAGCCTGTGTCACAGTGGTGACAGGACTCTGTGTCTTCTTTCCCGGCTATGCGGCATAGGTATTTTCCAAAACATCCATGCCCGGAAAGGATCTGCGTCAATCGAAATGTGAGAGACCCGTGTTCCCGTTCAAGCCATTGTTCGAGGAATGGCCGAATCGCTTCCACCGTTTCTCGTCCTCCTTCTGGGTTTGCCAGTCTTCGGCTC
This sequence comes from Athrips mouffetella, assembly GCA_947532105.1. Lineage (NCBI taxonomy): Eukaryota > Metazoa > Arthropoda > Insecta > Lepidoptera > Gelechiidae > Athrips > Athrips mouffetella. The sequence continues at coordinate 33,379,774 of OX383960.1, read as the reverse complement.
CATGCCTCTACCGCTATTTTGTGGAAGTGAGCCGTGTGAGCATCTACTTCCCTAGGCGCCAACCTCAGGCCTTGCCGCCGCACTTCCTCTCGCCAGTGATATACCGTCGAGAGGGCTTTCGCATCCAGGTCCCAGGGCAGAGACCCTGCTAACAGGCTTGCAGCCTCAAAGGAGATCGTCCTGTAACCCCGAATCACCCGGATAGCCATTAGCCTTTGTGGTCGTCGCAGTAGTGTGACGTTGTTGCGCCTTAGGTTTTCAGCCCAAGCAGGAGCACCATACATTGCCATTGACCGAACGATTCCCGTATAGAGTCGTCGGCAGGACGTTTTCGGGCCACCAAGGTTTGGAAGGAGCCGACTCAATGCCGCAGAAGCCCCAATAAGCTTCTTCTGTAATTGCTCAAAGTGAGCGTCGAACGTCCATCTGCTGTCTAGGACCAGTCCGAGATATTTTATCGTCGGTTTGACAGCGATACGTACCCCTCCGACGATGATGCCAGAATCTGGCGGTGGTGCACCCCGGGGACCGTGAAAGCACAAAGCCTCGGACTTGTTAAGAGCCACCTCCAGACCCAGACATCTAATACGACGCACCACCTGAGCGACGCCCGCAGTGGCAAGGAGAGACGCCTCCCTGAATGTACCTGCTCGAGCTGTGACGAGGGTGTCATCAGCGTAGCAGGTAACCTCAACACCTCGAAGGTTAGTGCCACGCAACACCCAGTCGTAACCGATGTTCCACAGGAGAGGTCCTAAGACTGACCCCTGTGGAACACCGCACGACATAGCTCTCTCTTCCCAACTCTCTCGTCCCGGGTACACAATATAGCGTTCAGAGAGATAAGAAGCCATCATCTCCTGGAGATATTGGGGCACTCTATGGTACTTGAGCGCCTCTAGAATGCAGGGCCATGGGAGGGTGTTAAATGCGTTAGCGATATCCAGGGACACCGCCAATACAACTCCTCCCCGAGCAACCACCTCCTCAGCCAGATGTTTTACTCGCAGGATAGCGTGAACGGTGGATCTACCCTCCCTGAAGCCGAATTGGTACTCGGACAGATCTGGGCCCTCCTCTCTTAAGTGCCTGATGAGGCGGCCAGCGATAACCCGTTCAAGGAGTTTGCCCGCCTCGTCTAGCAGTACTATGGGTCGGTAAGCCGAAGGAGATTCAGCTGGCCGACCTTCCTTGCGGATGAGGACCAGTTTGCCCTTTTTCCACTGAAGTGGAAATCTGCCCTGTCGAAAACATGCAGTTAGCAATCGACGAAATCTCAGCTCCAGGTGCTCAATGAGTACCAAGCACCAGGCGCGACCAGGAACACCATCGAGTCCTGGAGCCACCTTTTTCAGCCGAAGCCGTAGCACAGCAACTCTGAGCTCAGCCTCAGTGACCTCCGGGATCTCATCATCCTGTATGCCATAAGGATCAGCACCCGACATAGAGGGCGCAGCAAAATTCTCCCTGGTAGGAAAAAGTACTGACACTACTGTGTTGACCAGTTCGGGCTGCAGACTCAACCTAACCTAACCTAACCTTTTTTTTTTTTTTTTTTTTTTTCGTGGGGAAATGCTCATAGCATACCTCGCCAATTCGGGGGAACCGGCGAGGTTATGTCAGACTCTTACTGACTAAAACCCCACGGTGGCCGACGTAGGCGCATTTGGAGGGATCCCGGGAATCACCGGAGGCATACTACCGGTACCCTCCGCGCCTAGCAGCTGCAATAGCAGCCACCCATCTCGGGGGAGTAAGCACTCAACCCCTTGCACCCGCGAGGTGCCGCGGCAGCAAGGGACCACGCCATGCTGCCGCCCATCTCGGGACCGCTGTACTGAACGCAAGAAACCCCCGTATCCTGCGCTCGCGATCCCGATGACCCCTTTTAGTCGCCTCTTACGACAGGCAGGGGATACCGTAGACCTGTTCTATGCCCGGACCTACAGGGCGCCGTGACCCGTCTCGCTCGGCGAGATGGATCCGCCCTCTCTCTCTCTCTTTCAGCAGCCTCCTTCTGTGAACAACTGCTTCACAAAAGGCCACCACCGCCCGCCACGCTTGCTCATTGTTGAGCATGGCCTCCACTACTATCCCAAGTGACAGGTTCCCGCCAACGACCGAACATAGGGCGCGACGTTCCTCCAACCAGGCAACGCACATTTCTAGTGTGTGTTGGGCAGTGTCAACAGAGCCTGTGTCACAGTGGTGACAGGACTCTGTGTCTTCTTTCCCGGCTATGCGGCATAGGTATTTTCCAAAACATCCATGCCCGGAAAGGATCTGCGTCAATCGAAATGTGAGAGACCCGTGTTCCCGTTCAAGCCATTGTTCGAGGAATGGCCGAATCGCTTCCACCGTTTCTCGTCCTCCTTCTGGGTTTGCCAGTCTTTGGCTCCATGCCTCTACCGCTATTTTGTGGAAGTGAGCCGTGTGAGCATCTACTTCCCTAGGCGCCAACCTCAGGCCTTGCCGCCGCACTTCCTCTCGCCAGTGATATACCGTCGAGAGGGCTTTCGCATCCAGGTCCCAGGGCAGAGACCCCGCTAACAGGCTGGCAGCCTCAAAGGAGATCGTCCTGTAACCCCGGATCACCCGGATAGCCATCAGTCTTTGTGGTCGTCGCAGTAGTGTGACGTTGTTGCGCCTTAGGTTTTCAGCCCAAGCAGGAGCACCATACATCGATTCCCGTATAGAGTCGTCGGCAGGACGTTTTCGGGCCACCAAGGTTTGGAAGGAGCCGACTCAATGCCGCAGAAGCCCCAATAAGCTTCTTCTGTAATTGCTCAAAGTGAGCGTCGAACGTCCATCTGCTGTCTAGGACCAGTCCGAGATATTTTATCGTCGGATTGACAGCGATACGTACCCCTCCGACGATGATGCCAGAATCTGGCGGTGGTGCACCCCGGGGACCGTGAAAGCACAAAGCCTCGGACTTGTTAAGAGCCACCTCCAGACCCAGACATCTAATACGACGCACCACCTGAGCGACGCCCGCAGTGGCAAGGAGAGACGCCTCCCTGAATGTACCTGCTCGAGCTGTGACGAGGGTGTCATCAGCGTAGCAGGTAACCTCAACACCTCGAAGGTTAGTGCCACGCAACACCCAGTCGTAACCGATGTTCCACAGGAGAGGTCCTAAGACTGACCCCTGTGGAACACCGCACGACATAGCTCTCTCTTCCCAACTCTCTCGTCCCGGGTACACAATATAGCGTTCAGAGAGATAAGAAGCCACCATCTCCTGGAGATATTGGGGCACTCTATGGTACTTGAGCGCCTCTAGAATGCAGGGCCAGGGGAGGGTGTTAAATGCGTTAGCGATGTCCAGGGACACCGCCAATACAACTCCTCCCCGAGCAACCACCTCCTCAGCCAGATGTTTTACTCGCAGGATAGCGTGAACGGTGGATCTACCCTCCCTGAAGCCGAATTGGTACTCGGACATATCTGGGCCCTCCTCTCTTAAGTGCCTGATGAGGCGGCCAGCGATAACCCGTTCAAGGAGTTTGCCCGCCTCGTCTAGCAGTACTATGGGTCGGTAAGCCGAAGGAGATTCAGCTGGCCGACCTTCCTTGCGGATGAGGACCAGTTTGCCCTTTTTCCACTGAGGTGGAAATCTGCCCTGTCGAAAACATGCAGTTAGTAATCGACGGAATCTCAGCTCCAGGTGCTCATTGAGTACCAAGCACCAGGCGCGACCAGGAACACCATCAAGTCCTGGAGCCACCTTTTTCAGCCGAAGCCTTAGCACAGCATTGGGGGGGAACCTAACCTAACCTTTTTTTTTTTTTTTTTTTTTTTTTTTTGTCGCTGGGAAAAAATGCTTTATGCATCCCCTCCCATCGGGGGATGGAAGGGGTATGTGGGAGTCCCCGGAGATCCGGTATACCCACTAAAACGACCCAGCGGCACTCCCGCATCGCCCGAGTGGTGGGGGACTGGGAAACCGGCAAAGCCTTTACGTCCAGTCCCACACCGGCGACCGCCCGCCTTTACGGCAGGCCCTTCACGCCCCTCCGCACCGGGAGGGGCCCGGGAATTACCGTGAGTGCTCGGCCATTCCCTCTCGGCGTGGGTGGTGAGCGGTGCAATGCGGGCGGAAGCGCCCCCGCGCTTATCGCCCGCTGCTCACCACCTAAGGCGGGGGAAGACGGTTGTATGCCCGTCTTCTCCTGCCCCTTCTCCGCCTGCGGAGCGAAGCCGCGAGAGGGTCGTCCTCCCGCTCACGCTCCGCCGCCTCCTTCTCCGAGAGCACATGCTCGCAGAAGGAGGCGACCGCCGCCCATGCGCTCTCACCCCCCAACATGGCATTGACCACGCTGGGGAGCGAGAGGTCCGGCCCGATCGTCGCGACCAAGGCGCGGCGCGGCTCGGACCATGATAGGCATACCTCGAGAGTGTGCTGTGCCGTGTCTAAAGCCGCGCCGCAGTTGTGGCACGACGGGGTTTCCTCCCTTCCAATCCGGTGCAGATACGTTCCGAAACAGCCGTGTCCGGACAATACCTGCACCAGGCGGAACGAGAGGAAACCGTGAGGCCGATTGACCCAGTCCTGCAGGACAGGCCCGATCGCGTCCAGGGTCCTACGGCCGAAGGTTGCGGCGGCAAGATCCTCCGTCCAGTGTTGGACGATTGCCACCCTCGCTTCCTGCCGGACCGCCTCCCGTTCTTCTAGGGCAGGGCGCTCTCCAAGCGCCCTCCGCCCTACCGTCCACTCGTACACCCTGGCGAGCACCCACGCCTCAAGCTCCCACGGAGGGGTGCCGGCCAGGGCGCATGCCGCCGCAGCGCTCACCGTGCGGTAGGCCCTCGCCACCCGCTGTGCTATGGCCCTTTGGGGTCGACGAAGGGCGGCAGCGTTCTCCCTCCTATGGAGGGTGTCCGCCCACAACGGAGCCCCGTAAAGGGCCATACTTTTCAAGATGCCGGCATACAAGCGCCGGCATCGATCGCTGGGCCCCCCCATATTTGGAAGGAGCCACGAGAGGGCATCCGCAGCCTTCAGTAGGCGTGACGACAGCTCACTAAAATGCGGGCCGAAGTGCCATCTGCTATCCAAAATCAGGCCCAGATATTTCATCTGGGCCTTCACCTCAATCCTGACGCCCTCAACGAAGATGTGGGCGTCAGGCGGGGAGCGTTGCCGAGGCCCGTGGAAGAACACGGCCTCAGTCTTGTGCAGCGCTACCTTCAGCCCTAGGCGGCGGATCCTCTCCGCGACCATGGATCCGCCCGCCGAGGCCAGACTGGCCGCCTCTCCGAAATTCCCTCCCCGGGCAGTAAGGAGGGTGTCATCTGCATAGCAGATGACAGTCGTGCCACGCAGGAGGGTACCCCGCAGGAGCCAATCGAATCCGATGTTCCAAAGGAGTGGTCCTAGGACCGACCCCTGTGGGACACCGGACTCGACGTCGTACCGCCGGAGTTGGCCAGTTTTATCAACGAGGAGGACTGCCCGGTCCTCCAAGTAACTGGCCAGGAGGTCCCGCAAGTACTGAGGCACTCTGTGGAACTGGAGTGCCTCTAGAATGGTGGAGTGGGGGACGGAGTTGAAGGCATTGGCTATGTCAAATGACACAGCCAACAAACCTTCCCCCATTTCCACGGCCTCTTTCACCTGGCCCTTGAGCCGAGCCAGGGCGTCCACTGTCGAACGCTCAGCCCGAAAGCCAAACTGAGCGTCTGACAGATCCGGCCCAATCACCCGCAAGTGGTTGTTTAGGCGGGCGGCAATTATCCCCTCGAACATCTTACCGACCTCATCGAGCAGAACGATAGGCCGGTATGCCGAGGGGGAGTCCGCCGGGCGCCCCTCCTTTCGAAGGAGGCATAGCTGGCCTTCCTTCCATGGTTTCGGGAACCTCCCAGACGTTAAGCACGCGCTGAAAAGGTCCCGAAACCTTTCTCCCATTTCGATGGCAGCGATAGCCACCACTCTTGCGGGGACGCCGTCTGGGCCCGGGGCCGTCTTTTTGGCGCGGAGGCAGAGAGCCGCCGCCTTCACTTCTGCCTCAGTAACCGGAGGTACCTCCTCCGCCAACAGAGCCTCCCCCCGCGGAGGGTCCATTGCCGGTGGGGTGAAGCCATCCCTGCGTGGAAACAAGGAACGGACCACCCCATCCAGCAAAGTCGGCTCGAGGGTCTCGGCCACTGGGGGACCAAAAGGGCGCAGCTTGTTGCGTGCCGCCTTGTATGGTCTCCCATACGGGTCTTCGTCGAGACCCTCCAGCATCTCGGCCCTCGCCGAGTCTCGGGCAGCGCCCATGGCCGACTTGAGGACCTTCTTGGCCTCCACGTATAAATCGTAGAGGCGGTCCTCATTGGCCTGATCTCGGGGGCGTCGCCGCCGGCTTCTGGTGAATTCCCGCCTGGTCGCCACACAAACGGACCGGAATCCCGCTAACTCCTCTGACCACCAGTAGACGGCGCGTCGGGGGGGCGGACGGCGCGACCGAGGCATGCTGGAGTTGCACACTTCGGTCAGGGACCCTTGCATTTGGACCGCCGCAGTGTCCACGTCCAGGACGTCGACAGGGGGTGACAGCCAGTCCTGAACAAATGCCGCCTCCCCGGCCGCTTCTCGGTCTAGGCGGGTAAGAGCCCACCGAGGGAATGGGGATTGGCCCGTGCGGGCTATCCCCTGGGAGCCGCGGGTAGAGATTTCGAACCGCACGTATCGGTGGTCCGATAGACTCTCCACCAGCTCCACCCGCCAGTCCACGACATGGCTTGCTAACGCGGGGGTTGCGAAAGTAAGGTCCACTATAGATCCCCCTTCACGTCGTACACATGTATGGACTGACCCTCTGTTTAAGAGGGACAGACCACACGACGCCGCCCAGGTTTCGACTTCACGACCTTTAGCATTGGTGGTTGGGTTGCCCCAGGCCACCGATTTGGCGTTGAAGTCTCCCAGGACTAGGACCCGACGCGGCGCCGCTCTACTGGCCACCAAGGCGAGGACTTCGAGATAGTTCTCGAAGTTCGAAAGAGGGCGGTTTGGGGAGAAATAGACCCCGACCAGGGCTATGTCTCCCCACGCGGCGGCCACGTATCCCGGTCCCCTCTCTAATAGCGAGAGGGGAGGGGAGTCTGTGGAAGACCGCGCCGCTAGGGCTACCGAACCTTCCCCATTCCCCAGCCAGTGGCCAGGTACAAAGTAAGGTTCGGCGACTACCGCCACGTCCACCAACCACTCGGCCATGACCTGTACCAGCAGGTCCTGGGCCGCTTTGCAGTGGTTGATGTTCGCCTGGAGAATGCGATGTCGGACTACCATTATTCGGTGTTCATCGCATTCTCCTCATCGGCCGGCGCTGGAGATTCAACGGCGGCGGCGGCAGGTCGGATCGGCGCCTGCGATTTGCCCTTCTTTGAGGGAGGGTTGCATTTCCTCCCGCTCATTACATGGTCCACTGGGCGACCACTGGCGGCACACACTGCGCAGTGGGGCGTGGCGGCCGTGCAGGAAGCGGCCTTGTGCCCCTCGTTCCCGCAGCGGTAGCAGGTGTTTGTCCTATCCACACTGGACGGACAAAGAGCCCTGGTATGGCCGGTGCCGAAGCACTTGAAGCAGCGCAGAGGCTCGTCTTCAAGCACCCGGACCCCACCCGAGCTAAACCCAACTAGGAGCCGTCCCCTGGCCAGGACGGCTTTCGCTGCTGCGACCGGGCACTCTAGGCGAATGGTGCCCATACCGCCGCGGCCAGGCCTTATGGCCCGGCCCTGAACCGCTGCGACGTCGCAGCCTCCTACCGCTGCCACTGCCACGACCACCTCCTCTTTAGTGACCGAGTCATCAAGATCGGTCACTTCCAAGGCCACGGACTTGACAGGCCTTACGACCTTTGCCGCGTCCGCGATGACTTCGCGCAATTTCGCAGCGAAGAGGTCCGCTTTAGTGCCACCCTGAGCCCCTGGGAACTCAAAGATTCGAGCCCCGGTTTGGGTGCGACGGCACTTGACTGCACCGATAGCCAGTTGACTGGTATCGGTGTTGGTACGAGCCCGCTTCAACACGGACTCGTAAGTCTCGCCCCGTTCCGCAGCCTCCGGGGTGAGCGTCACCACGACGGCCGCAGTTTTTGGAGGAATTAGCTTTCTCCCTCCGGCGGGAGCCCTTTTGGCTGCGGGAGCAACGGTGGAGGGCTTAGGGGCCGACTTTTTCCCCTTTCCATTTCCAGTCGCTTTGGACTGGCCGGAAGGGTTGATGGTCGGGGGGATGACGGCCGGTGGCGTCTTCTTAGACTTTTTCTTCCCCCTCCTGACCACATCCGTCCATGGCTGATTAGACGGAGTGGTAGAAGGAAGAAGGGCGTCTACTGCCTCTAGGTCCTGAGGGGCTGCTTGAACGGCAGCTGGCTCAGCCTCCTTTTCCGGGCCCATGTTTAAGGCCGTTTTTTTCCCCTTGCCCTTGCCCTTGGAGGGTTTCGAGGCCTGGGGCTGTTCCCTCGCGGATGAGGCCGTCGGCGTTCCCGGCGCACTAAGCGTCTTGTCCGCCGCAAGCGGTGGTCGGAGACGCTTCTCCGGCAGGAGCCTGTCTTCAATGCCCGCGAAGCAGGCTCTTGTGAAGGCCCTCTCGTCCACGATGACCTTTCGGATGATGTCCTCAAGGTTGGACGGGGAAGCCCCCACCACTGGTCCTTCTGAGGTCTCAGCAGGGTGAGCCGTAAGCTCAGCCAGCTTCGCATATAGTGCGGTGACCTCTTTCTGCAGGCGATCCACCCTCGCCTGCAGTTGCCGCGTTTCGTCGGTTGCCGTGCGCTGCACCAGCTCCCGTACGATGCCAGACATGCTCGCGGCCCGACATTTCAGGGCCTTTTGAAAGGTCCCCTTCAAATTGGAGGACTTAAAGGCGACCTCCACAATTTCCTCCTGGTCTTCTAAGGCCATCCGCTGCAGCTCTTCCAGGGAGTGGTCCGCATACAGGACGTTGGACGCACCGTACCCGGCCCTGGACCTGTCAGTCTGCGCCTGCTTCTCTTTGGAGGCTACCCTCTCCTCCAGTTCTTGCTGGAGTTGCGTCCGTCTCGCCAGGTTAAGTTGGCGTTCGGCGCCCTCCAGGCCGATACTGTTGGAGTCGGCTACCGTTGCCTTTTTGGCCTTCGATTTTTTTGACTTTGACTTTTTCGAGACCTTAGAGACCTTACTTACTACCGAGTCCGAGGAGCCCCCGGACCTCTGCTTAAGGTAGGGCCTCTTCCGCAATTTGTGCCCGTCCTCGAGCAAAATCGAAACTGAGTCTGACGCACTCAGTATAGACTCATTATCGGAAAAGTCCGAGAACTCGTCTGTCCTTCCAAATAAGCTAGCCGCAGATGGTGCGCGGCTAGCATCCGACGCCTCAGCGTCATCGGGTTGGCCCTGAGAAGGGCCTTTTTCGGGTTGGCCCTGAGAAGGGCCTTTCTTGAAACGCCCTAAGGCGCCCCGCAAAAGTTTCGACATATTGTCTATCGCTCAAAGTCGTAGGTACCGCAAGGAAAAGCTACGACGCACAGTGTTCGTTAGCCGCCGGCCTGCCACTCCGTTACGGTGGTCAGGCGCGACGTTGCCCGGGGATCGCTGCGAGGAAGCCAACACTGTGGGGGGACCCCCAACCTAACCTAACCTAACCTAACCTAACCTAACCTTTTTTTTTTTTTTTTGTTGACGCTGGGAAAAAATGCATTATGCATCATCCCTCTCATCGGGGACTGAGAGGGGGTATGTGGGACTCCCACCCACTAAAACAACCCAGCGGCACTCCCGCGTCGCCCGAGTGGCGGGGGCCTGGGAAACCGGCAGAGCCTTTACTTCCAGTCCCCACACCGGCGACCGCCCGCCTACATGGCAGGCCCTTCACGCCCCTCACATAAGGAGGGGCCGGAAATAGCCGTGAGTGCCCGGCCATTCCCTCCCGCGGGGGACCCATCCAGAAGGGCGCCAAACATCCCCGTGTCTGAACGCCCCGGGTCCCTTGCGACGGGTCAGGTCAGTGGCCCCGCCGCCTGCCACATCGGCTGCAGAGGATAGGGAGAGCGGCACAACGTAACACCGGCACTCCTCTTCCCCTGCAGCCCCACCGCGTCCGCCATCAAACGGTGGCGACCCCGCCGAGGCCGCGGAAGGTAGGGAGAGCGGCACAACGAAACACCGACACTCCTCTCCCGCCGCGGCCCCTACACCTAAACTGCGGTGCCTCCCATACGACACCGCAGCCCGCCTCAGTTGCGATAGCGCCCATACACTATCGCAACCTACCGCCCTAAGCCGCTCCATCGCGGGCTTGGAGACCAAAGCCCGGAGGAGCAGCCCCGCCTGGGACCGCCCGGCCGAACACCGGCACGGCCCCGTGGTGTTCCTCTTCGCTTCGCCGTGGGAGACCAAGCCACGGGTACTAAGCCCCCCCGCCACGACAAGGCGGGAACCCTTCGGGGGGGAACCTAACCTAACCTAACCTAACCTAACCTAACCTAACCTAACCCAGTCGCGTCCCGCTACCCACGCCGTTCGCAGCTAAAATAAGTCGCTCCGCACGAAAAAATTCGTTAAAAATAGTTAAAGTGCTTAGATTTTTTTGAAAGTTTGTGTAAAGTTGCGCGTATTGAAGTGAATGTGAAAAGTGTAAAAATTTTTGAAAACGGACCATTTTTGGCCATTTCTGACCAAAAACCTCAACATTTTGAGGTTAGGATTTCTTTCACCGCGTGCGCCGCAAAAACGAGATCGACGACCCCCATTTTTTATTAGATCATATTATTGACATTGGGACTCTTCATCGCCTGGCAAAAAATTGGGAATTTTTGCGCTACCCCTTTGGAAGATATCCAAGAAGGAAGAAATTTCGAAAACCACGAGACTGATTCCTGGAAAATTTCTTGTACCGGGATCCAAAGGACTTTTCAAGAGAAGACCAAAACCGTTTACAGAACTGAAATAAGACATCCCCTTCGGAAGATACAGCATTTTGAAGTTGACGGTTTGGAAGAATTTTTATATAATCATCCCTCATTTCCGAAAGAGATCGACAACCCCTATATTTTTCGGCATTTTAAAATTACTTATTTTATCATCTTTACGGGGATATAATTAGGTGTTAAAATTTATGGACAATTCCTGGAATAAAAAATTATTAAAAATTGACCTAGAAACCCCGCCCCCTCAACGGGGGTAGCTACCCCAAAACTACTGACGGTGTTTGGAGGCCATAGAGGAAGGGAAGCAACAAAAATTTTTCTGGAATTTTCCGGGGCTCTCTAAGTGGAAAACAAGTCTATTTGCGGTTGAGGTACACTCACCCCAAAACTTAGAGCCACCCTGTGAATCCCTGCAATCCTTTATCTGTTTTTGAAGACCAACTAGCGGAAGAAGACTTCACTAGCGCCCGATCCACGGTGAAAAATTCAAAAAATTTTAGATATAAGTTTTTTGACGAATTTTTTGGTAAAAATTGGCATCAGCGGCCATTACCAATTAAGTTTGTTCATCCCCTAGCGCCTCAGGGGATGGTTTTATCGCAAAAATAACCGAAAATCAATTCACTCCACCATATCCACCTCACTCCATAGGCCACCCAAAAACCACCCCTGTTCAAAATTTTTCCAAAAACCCCAAAATATTTTCAGTTTCCTGAATTTTCAAAAAACTAATTTTAGGCTTGATAGTAAATTCGGACCATCCCCAACCTAACCAAACTTTTTTGGGATTTTTATACCAACCCTAACACCCGAAACAAACTTCACAAAGCTAGCGAAAAACCACCCCCTGAGTTCACGCGGGGCTGAGAAATCACCCTGTTGGTGAAAACCTATAAAATTATTTTTCCCGTGTCCCGTGTCTTCCAGACTTGTAATCGTTTATTATTGTGTGTGTCTGCGACTCCCCGTCCCGGAGATATAGGGTTTTCAAAAGTGTAAGGAAGAAACCACCTAAAGGTAAAACATAAGATTGTCGAGATAAAGGAATCCCGGGAAATCCCGAATATCTCGGAAACGGGGCGTCGTAGCCCAAAAATAACAAAATTTTTACCCCCCCTCCCCTAACCCCACCCCCGCTTTCCATCCAGGCCCTCCACAAATTAGACCACCCCGAACCTATCCCTAGAGTCCTAACCCCCTACCCCTAAATAACTATCTCCCCGGTTACCCATCCGGTCACCCATCCTCATTTTTGAACACACCCTTGTGACGTATTTTCGGAATCAGGGGAACAAATACTGTCTCCTGGTTCCGAAACTACCCCCAACCCTTAACTCTCCACCCCTATCCCCTAAATTAGACTATATACAAAGGTACCCTTGTGGGGTATTTTCGTAATCAGAAGAACAATCGCGGTCTTCTGGTTGCAAAAACTACCCCCTACCCCTAATCCTAACCCCCACCCTTAAAAAATTTACAATACCCTTGTGAGGTATTTTTGGAATCAGGAGAGCGAGTACGATCTCCTGATCCCAAAAACTACCCCCTACCCCTTATCCCAACCCCTACCCTCAAAATTTTGAACGTACCCTTGTGGCATATTTTTGGAATCAGGAGAACGAGTACGGTCTCCTGGTCCCAAAAACCACCCCATATCCTCAACCCTTAACCCCCACCCCCTCATTTTGAGAAAACCTTAGTTTGGTATTTTTGGAGTCAGGAGAACGAGTACGGTCTCCTGACACCAAAAAACTACCCCCTACCCCCAACCCTTAATCCCGACCCCTAACTTTTGTACATATTGTGTGAGGTGTCCTTGGAATCAGGACGCCGTGTATGACGCCTGGAAGACACAGCGGATACGCGACTATAATTGTAGTTATTTTTAGAAACTTTTATATGTAAGTAACGACACAGATTTCAAAACTTTTGAATATTTATTTATAATTGACTTACTTTATTCCTCTTAAAGTGTCGTTCGTATATCTCATAATTGTTTATTCTGCGTATATTTTTACAACTTTTACAAACCTTTCTAATTTTATTGATTTTTGACGCATACCTCCATCATGTTTGGACTTAGGACACCAGTCAAACAGCCTAATATTGACAAGAAATCACCCGATGGAACAAAAAATAAAGTACGACGTCGCATTGAGAATTTTGAGACGGCCAGCTTAGACTCCATGACTACCTCAGATACGGTGACATCGCAGGCCGGTCCTGCGAAAGCTAAAGCTTTGACCTTGTCGTTTGACATAACAGGAATGACACAGCGGACTCAACCAGAGCCAGTACCTGCTCCAAACGAAGCATCGAACGGCGAATCCAGTAACCCACCGTTAAATGACGTATATACGCGTACTGAGGAGGCGAAGTACTGCCTGAATAAGGCTAAGCTAAATCTTAGCAACTCTCAAAATATTAGCAGGATAATCAAAGGCAACGTAATTGAGATGTTAGACCACCTGTACGAACTGGTTAAGGAGGCAGAAAGCGAAAGGAAAACAAGAAAGGGAGGAAAGTCTAAGAAGATGGAAAGAGAAGCAGAAGAACAGCAGTCTACAGGATTGTTGTCCGATATGACTTTCTCTGTACCTCGCGAACCAGACTTAGCAGCACAAATAGAGGCACACTCGAAGCTGTTGCAAGAAAACACGAGAAAGATGGAAGAGCTGAAGGAGAGTATCGAGAAACAAAGAGAGACCCTAGAGAATACACCCCCAACGTACGCGAGTGCAGTTATAGGGAACAGCGGTAAAACCGATGCCAAACGCGGTACACTACACTCTGTCGTAATCACTTCCAAGGACGAAACCGAGACGGGTGAGGAAGTACTCGACAGAGTGAGGAAGGTGGTAGACGCTAAGGAGGGCTGGATCACTGTGGAAAGAGTGAGAAAAGCTAAAGATAGGAAAGTGATCATGGGGCTCAACTCAAAAGAAGACAGAGATAGGGTTAAGGAAAGATTAGAACAAGATGGAGTTCATCTTATCGTGGAGGCAGTAAGAAACAAAGACCCTCTTCTGATCCTCAAGGACGTTCTGGCAGTAAACACCGATGAGGACGTCCTTAAGGCACTAAGGAACCAGAACCGCGAACTGTTTCACGGCCTCCGCGAGGAGGAGAACCGAGTTGAAGTTAAATACAGGAGGAAAGCGAGAAACACACTCACTTGCCACATTATTGCTAGCGTATCACCCACCATCTGGAAACGAGCCACAAACAACGGCTACGTGCATATTGACCTCCAACGTGTGCGTGTTGCGGATCAGTCTCCCTTGGTCCAATGCACCCGTTGCCTAGGATACGGGCACGGAAAGAGATTCTGTAAGGAGCCAGCGGACCTGTGCAGCCATTGCGGCGGACCCCACATGAGGACAGAATGTACTGAGTGGGTTGCAGGAGCCGCTCCCTCATGTCGCAACTGCATAAAAGCAAAGCTGGACTACGCTGAACACAATGCTTTCAGCCACGAGTGCCCAGTGCGACGAAGATGGGACGAAAGGGTGCGGCTGTCAGTAGCGTACTGCTAAGGGCGCCCAGGGCGAACAAACTCCTTACAGATTCCTACAATCTAACCTGCAACGGAAGCGGCTAGCCACCAATGAACTCCTCATAGAAGCGCAAAAACGAAGTGTAGCTGCAGCACTTTTACAAGAGCCTTACGTAGGCGGAGCCAAATCAATGCGAGACCACAGAGGAATACGCATCTTCCAGAGCACTGAGCTGGGTGACGGGACCGTGAAAGCAGCAATAGCTGTTTTCGACCATGAAATAAAAGTTACACAATATCCTAAACTTACCACAAATAATATAACGGTGATCGGCATCCAGACCAGTGCCTGGGAAATTGTATTGGTTTTTCTTTACTTCGAGCCTGACCAACCTATTGAGCAATATCTAGAACATCTGAAAACTATTAAAAATACGATAGGCGATAAAAAATGGGTTATTGGGGGCGACGTCAACGCGAAGAGTTCATGGTGGGGAAGCGCAGAAATTGACCACAGGGGAGACGAGACCGCCGGAACCCTAGACGAACTGGAACTACATATTTTAAATATGGGCAGCATTCCAACCTTCGATACAGTAAGGGGAGGTCAACACCTAACTAGCTACGTAGACATAACCGTATGTTCAACGAATCTGCTGGACATGGTAGAGGACTGGCGGGTCATTCCGGGACTAACAAGTTCGGACCACAATGGCATCAGCTTCAACATTCGGCTACAAAAATCTCATGGTCTAAAAATAGAAAGAACGACCAGAGTGTTTAACACTAAAAAAGCAAACTGGCTCGAATTTAATGACAAATTTAAAAATCTAACTTCGGACAGCAATCTTTCTAAATCAGAAATAGCAAAAATTGAGACAGTAGAGCAATTAGATCAAGCGACAAATAACATAACAGGAGTAATCAAAGAGGCCTGTGTACAAACAATACCGAAGAAAACTATGAAAGAAACCCTAAAGCTGCCATGGTGGTCCGAAACTCTCGCCAAAATGAAGCGTGACGTGGCGACACATAAATGCAGAATAAGATGCGCTGCACCAGTCCGAAGGCAGAAGGTAGTCGAGGAATACCTAAGGCAAAAAGATAAGTACGAACAGGAAGCCGCCAAAGCCCAGGTTAGTAGCTGGAAGGAATTCTGTAGCAAACAGGATAAGGAAGGAGTCTGGGAAGGAATATACAGGGTTATCGGTAGGACAACAATTAGAGAAGAAGACCAGCTACTAATAAAAGATGGGAAGGTTCAGGACGCGAAGGAATCAGTCCAACTGCTAGCTGATACGTTCTATCGGGAGGATTTGATGGACAACGATAATTACAGACACCGCCAAGTTCGAGAGAAGGCTGAACAAGTAAACGTTGGAACAGAAAACGCACCTAGTGATCCACCGATCACTATGATGGAGCTTCAGTTAGCAGCAAATTCCTTCAATCCAAAAAAGGCCCCGGGTCCGGACGGATTTACTGCAGATATATGTCGCCACGCCATCTACAGTGATCCCGAGCTATTTCTTGAGCTTTTTAACAAGTGTTTGGCACTCCACCACTTTCCCAAAATTTGGAAAGAAGCAACAGTCGTTGTTTTGAGGAAGCCGGGGAAAAATTGCTATACAACTCCTAAGGCGTACCGACCAATAGGATTGCTGCCTATGCTAGGAAAAATATTTGAGAAGATCATAGTTGCACGCATGAAGTTTCACCTTCTGCCAAAGCTCAGCACCCGTCAGTACGGATTCACGCCACAAAGGAGCACCGAAGACTCCCTCTATAACCTTATGCAGCACATCCGAAGCAAACTTGAAGAGAAAAAGATTATCACACTAGTCTCACTGGATATAGAGGGAGCTTTCGATAGCGCATGGTGGCCAGCGATAAGAGTCCGTCTGGCGGAGGAGGAATGCCCACTCAATCTGCGACAACTCATGGACAGCTATCTTAGTGACAAAAAAATATTAAAAAATATTATTAAAAACCTGGAGAGTATGGGTGAATTCTGTTAAGCCTTTGCAGATGACGTCATCTTGGTCTTTGAAGGCGTGAAGGCAGAGGAAATCCAGAGACGAGCCAATGCCGCTCTCCAACATGTCTGGGAGTGGGGTGTCGACAACAAGCTTAAGTTTGCTCCACAGAAAACGAATGCAATGACCATCACGCGTAAGCTTAAATACGACACACCACGACTTAGCATGGGGGGGATTGACGTTGGCACGTCAAAGGAAATCAAAATACTGGGTGTCACGATCGACGAAAAGCTTACCTTCAATACGCACGTTTCAAACATCTGCAAAAAGGCGATTGGAATTCACAAGCAACTAACAAGGGCGGCAAAGGTGAGCTGGGGTCTTCATCCAGAGGTCATCCGCACAATATACGTTGCTACCGTCGAGCCGATAATACTTTACGCAGCCAGCGTCTGGGCACCGGCCGCCTCAAAACTCGGCGTTATTAAACAACTCAGCGCAGTTCAGAGGGGAATAGCACAGAAGATATGTAAAGCTTACCGAACGGTTTCGCTGAACTCGGCACTTTTACTGTCAGGAATACTTCCCCTTGATCTCCGGGTACGCGAGGCTGCATCGTTATACGAAGCCAAGAAGGGAGTGGCTCAACCCGGATTGTGCGATAGAGAGATCGAGAATAAGGCACCCATAACAAAGCTGCAGCATCCGGCAAAAATGCTTGAGTTGAAAATTGAGCCCCTAGAAGACCAAGAACAGCTGAATGCTCATAGCCATTTTGAAACACGCATCTACACTGATGGCAGCAAGATTGGTGGGAGGGTTGGGGCTGCGCTATCTTGGTGGGATGGCGACGTTGAGACCTCTACCATCAAACTTGCCCTGCCTGCTTACTGCACTGTCTATCAAGCTGAGCTCTTAGCTATCTGCAGGGCTACTAAGGAGATACTCAAGCATGGGGCATCATCATTTGGGATTTACAGCGACTCGATGTCATCCCTCCAAACGATCACAAATCCTTGTTGCCTTCACCCCTTAGCTGTGGAAACAAGAGATAACCTAAGATCTATATCTCTCCAAAACAAGATGGTATCCTTGTTTTGGATCAAAGCTCACGCAGGGTTGGAGGGCAACGAGAGAGCTGATTGCTTGGCCAAAGAGGCCGCTACAAATTTGAAACGGAAGCCGGATTATGATAAGTGCCCATTGTCCTATGTGAAGAAAAACATCCGCATATCAACATTGGAAAAATGGGACCAACGGTACCAGGCAGGTGAAACCGCATCCGTCACAAAACTCTTCTTCCCGTGTGCTACAACAGCGTATAAAGTTATACGAAAATTTTAGCCTACAAGCTTAAAAACCCAAATGATGACGGGACACGGTGGGTTCTCCGAATACTTGAACCGTTTCAAGCGTAAGGAGAACCCATCGTGCATCTGCGACCCGGATACGAAGGAGACAGTCCCACACATCTTACTCGAATGTCCCATCCATGCCATCGAACGCTTTGATCTCGAACAACTACTAAGCACAAAAATTACGCTTGACAACATAAAAGAGGTTATGATGAGCAACGATAGAGATATACTAATAAATAACTGCACAAAAATAATAGAAAGGGTTGTAAAACGTAACAAAAGTAATTAAGAAAATATGCTTACATAATATTATGTCTAATATTACGATAAGCATAACAATGTATAGTAAGAATAAGATTAGCATGTAAGCAGTAGTAAATTATGTATAGAAGAAGCATAAATAAAAAATTGTTGTCAACCTTATTTTCCTGGAAAAAGTAGATGAGAAATAAAAAACAGAAATATAAGCAATAATCAGAATAGTAAGAACTAATTCAGTTAGATGGGAATCCCACCCATAAAGTTAGAAAGAAGATGAAAGAAAGAAAGATCTTGTATGAAGCATAAAAGTGCGAGAAGCATACTTGCGAGAACTGGAATGAAAACGTTAGAAGCTAAAATAGGCTCCGATTATGTTGGAGGTAGTAGAATTAATAAAAAAAAAAAAAAAAAAAAAAACCTAACCTAACCTAACCTAACCTAACCTAACCTAACCTAACCCAGTACTCAGTCAGAAGCGACCATAACAACATAAGCTCCACGCAAAAAATTGCTATAAATCGAAATTTTCGAGCTACGCGTAATATAGTGTTGTGTAGTGATTAATAAGTGTGTGACTCACGAGGATTATCGTTTGTGGCGAAAAACACCATCGGGTTCCCGAGCTACAGGCCCTGGACTTTGGCACGTCATAACTCCTAAACGGTTCGCACGATCTATTTGATTTTACTTTTGTTAGAG
Source organism: Athrips mouffetella (assembly GCA_947532105.1). Classification (NCBI taxonomy): domain Eukaryota; kingdom Metazoa; phylum Arthropoda; class Insecta; order Lepidoptera; family Gelechiidae; genus Athrips; species Athrips mouffetella. The sequence continues at coordinate 33,361,083 of OX383960.1, read as the reverse complement.
AGGTTTTAACGAGACCTATAAACTGACACCCTGAACTTGCAAATCCATCAGCATTACAGGGAGTTAGGACCTCCGAAAAGAACAAAGAAAATCACGTAGTTACACGTGTCGACCTCGATTTACGTGACAAAGGCAGTGACGTGCGCATACCAACAGCCCGGCCTGAAGACACCCGGAGCAGCTCGGAGACTCTGCCCCTGCAGATACACCAGAGCTGAAGCCTTCGCCACCGGCCACCAGGTCCCGCCGTAGCTCCGTAGCTTCGTAGCGTCGTAGCAAGGCTACGCCGTAGCACCCATCGGAGACTCCGAAGCAGACGCCGAGGCTACGCCCCTGCAGGACCTGAAGACTCATCCACCGGCTACCACGTAGCCTGAGAAACCCCCCTCCCCCTCCCAAAATTTTCTGCCCCCCCCCCCCCCTAACCTCCCCACGAGACCCCCCCCCCGGCCCCCCCCCAAGCGCCCCACGAAACCTCCCCCCCCTCCCCCCGCTTTAGGGCACCTCACCCCCGCGAGCTATATCTCAGAAACGGGAAGAGATAGACCCCCCGAGATTGGGCTTGTTGAAATCGGGAGAGCAAGAGCTTCAATTGGCCCAGACAGAATCCCGAAATTCTGGAGCATATTCCTGAAAATCCCTAAAAACCTCAGGCAGTCCCCATACGTCACCTCGCGAGCCATATCTCAAGAACGGGCAGAGATAGACCCACCGTGTTTGAACTTGCTGTAATCAGGAGGAAATCACCTATCACCAGACCCTGACTAAAGCAGCAAATTCAGCACCAAGCCTTAAGAAATCCCAAAAACATCTGTGGTCCACACCGGATCACTCGCATCACAAAACACCCAAAGCCCAGACCATCGGACTTTGACGCGCAGAGTACTCCGCATCACCACAATTAGCAGCAACTAGTTATAACATAGAATAGTACATTAGTTTATAATATAGTTTAGTTTAGCTTCATATTTACAAAAATGTCTTCCAACAGCAACGCCAGGAAAATGAACCAAAAACCTGCAACGGAGCCCACGCAAGCCAAAAAGATAACTCTCTTTTCGCGTTCGCGGACCACTCGAGGGACGGCAGCCTTGCCAAAGGGGAAAGGTCTAAGCGACGAGAGCTCTGTCAAATCCTCAGCGTCAGCCCCTGAGAGCAGGAGAAAGCCATCTACGTCCACACCATCAGCCTCACCAACTGTGGAAGCGTCGCAATCGAATTCCGGGGAAGAGATCTTGAAACGTCTAAAACCCACCCAAGACGTAACAGAGACACAGGAAGTTGTCGAGCCCATCATTAACGACAGTGTCTCTGTCAAATCAACAGCGACGGCCCCGGAAGCAGTGACGACAGCAGACACAGTACAAACGCCATCAGCCAGATACCAGGCGGCGATAGCTCGACTGCGGGCCCTGCCACCCATAACTGTCCCCTCTCCCGCCTCTTTAAGGATTACGGCACAAATCAGAAACGCCAAAGCAAAAGAGGCGGAGCTGGCAACAGTAGCAGCGTCGCAGGAGCATGAAGGTGAGGCAATGGACGACGCAAGAAGTGAGGCAGGCGACTCCGATACCTCCCTAAACAGCTCAACGCAAACGGTTGCGGGCAGCCGAATGATACTTAACGATTTCCCCCGACACGCAAACAGAGTTCTCCAAGATGCCAAGCAGCAACTGGAGAACTCGGGAAACCTAAGTAGGGTAATCCGCTCCAGTGTTGTGGAATCCCTGCACACCCTGTACGAAATGGTGCTCAAGCTCTCGGATTCTCGGGCTCTGCACATACAAGAGTCCTTTAGAACAAAGGTAGAGCTAAGAACAAGAGCCCAAAATCAGGCAAAGCAGCACATGCGCGAAGTTGAAAAGCTCACGACCGACTTCATGTCCATCAAAGGACAGATGGAGGACGTGAGCAAAAAGCTGACCGAAGAGCTGCACATCTCGAGGGAAATCGTTAAGGATCTTTGCAAACCGTTGCAAACCGTGAAAAGGGAGACTGAAGTAATTCACCAGCAAACAAAAGAACTTACAAAGTCCCACAAGGAAATGTCCGAACTACTGAAAGAATTAGAAAAAAGAGTCCCAAAAGAGAAAACCGAGGAAGTAATCCGACAAAGGGATGATGAGTTGCTGAAGGAGCTCAGGAGCATACACCAAGAGGTGGCTCGCAAGGAGAGGGCGTCTGAGATGGAGATATTTGAACGGTGTATTGCCTCTATTGAAGTCTCGGACGTAATAAGGCAGGCGGTTGTAGAGGGAATACAAACCTCACTGCCCCCCTCACGCCAACACGGCAGCATTGAAAAGACAGATCTGCGCCCACTCCTCGACCAAATAGCGGTAGACTCCAAGAATGTGAGGGAAGATCTGCAAAAACAACTGCAGCCCCTCACCGGCAAATTGGAAGACCTGTCGTCTGAGATGCTAACACTGCGGGAGCTCCAGCAGCAACAAACCAAACCAAAAGTCGTGAGCCTCGAGGACGAACTCAAAACAGCGGAGAAGGCAAATACCACCGCCAAAAAACCAGCCTACTCTGAAGTCCTGAAAAGACCACCCCCCCCACCAAGACCCAATCACACCCTTATCATCTCATCTAAGAACCCCAAACACACAGGGGAACAAGTTATTGGCGAAATAAGGGAAGCATTGGATGTCAAAACGACAGGGGCAAAAGTGGATCGACTTCGGAAGGCCAAGAACCAAAAAATAATCCTCAGCTGTGGGACTAAAGAAGACCTGAACCTAATTCAGGACAGAGTGAAGCGCAATGGCAATCTCCAAGCCGAAGTCGCCAAGAACAAAAACCCCTTAGCCATCGTAAGAGACGTGCTCTCTTTCTACAAAGACGGCGAGATTGTGGAGCATTTGCTTGCCCAAAACAAGCATCTGCTCCATGATATCGACCCAAAAGAGAGCATCGTTAAGGTGCGCTTCAGGAAGAAGGCTAGAAATCAGCACGTCGTGCTAGAGCTGTCCCCACGCATCCATAAACGCTTCCTTGAAGCAGGAAAAATTTATATCGGCCTTCAAAGGAGACCTGTGGCAGACCACACACCTCTGGTGCAGTGCACCAAATGTCTGGGCTTCGGTCACACTAAGGCCATCTGCAAGGAGAAGGACGACCTCTGCAGCTACTGCGGTAAAGCACACTCATGGGAGAAGTGCGAGAGCAGGCTGCAGGGGAAACCTCCAACTTGCAAAAATTGCCTGCAAGCGCAATATGAGGGGACGGACCTGGCTCACATCGCGTTCAGTGGGGATTGTCGCGAAAGGCAAAAGTGGGACACCATTGCGCGCTCACGAGTAACGTACTGCTAAAGGCGACCTAGAGAACGAAAACTAAACTTCTTCCGCCTCGGGCAACTCGCTGCACATCATCCAAGCTAACCTGCAACGCTCCAAAACAGCTACAATCGAGCTACTCAGTGTGGCAAAGGAAACGGGAGTGACGATCGCCATAGTTCAAGAACCATACGTGGGAAGAACTGGCGTCCTTAAACAACACCCAGGCACTCGAGTCATCCAATGCACACTGAACCGCCAAAAACCAGTCAAGGCTGCAATAGTCATATTCGGGGACAAGATAGAGGTCATTCATGACCCCCAGTTGGTAACCGAGACAGAAGCAGCCGTTCTCCTGGTAGCGGGTAAGCTAAAGCTGGGAGTCGTTTCTGTATACCTCGAAGGGGATCAGGACATCGACCCCTACCTATCGAGAGTTAAAAGTGTCATACAAAAGCTCGACACTGGAAACATCATTGTAGCTGGAGATGCAAATGCCTGGAGCCCGTGGTGGGGAAGTGTCTCGGAGAACGATAGAGGGACTGCATACAACACCTTTCTAAACGAAATGGAACTTCAGATCCTTAATGAGGGAGACACGCCAACCTTCGAAACATACCGGCAAGGCAAGTACTACTCTAGCAGAGTAGACGTAACTGCCTGCAGCCAAGGACTGCTGGGAAAGATTGAGAACTGGAAAGTGGACAGAAGTCTAATACATTCAGACCACAATGCTATCACCTTTTCCCTGCGCCTCGAAAAGGCCCTAGTACCTATCCGGCCTTCAACGACGCGCAGGTACAACACCAAAAGGGCGAAATGGTCTGAATTTAAAACAGTTCTCATATCTCTCCTAGCAGAAAGAAACATCACCTTGGCAAAAATCGAAGAAGCCAAAACCCCAGAAGATCTGGAGAACCTCGTTGCAGCCTACTTAAATTCCATCCAGGAGACGTCAGAAAAAACGATTCCGAAAGTAGGACAATGGAAGGGAGATGCGGTGCCTCCATGGTGGTCCGAGACTCTTAATAAACTAAAAGGAGAAGTGCTCAGAAAAAAAAGAAGGATCAGAAACGCCGCCCCCAACAGGAGGCAATACGTCATAGAAGAGTACACTCAGGCAGTCGAAGAGTATGCGTCCAAAGCAGAGTCGGCACAGACGGAAAGCTGGAAAAACTTCTGCACGACGCAGGAGAGGGAAAGTATGCGGGACGGTATCTACAGAGTCATTAGGAAAACAGGCAGAAGGCAAGAAGACATGCTTCTTAGGAGCGCCGATGGCGACACTTTGAGCCCAGAACAGTCGGCTGCACTTCTAGCCAGAACATTCTATCCTGACGACTCTGTGGAAACGGACCTCCAGGTTCATACGCAGCTTCGAGAGCTGACAGAAGAGAAGCTGCCGGAGGATTTTGAAGAACTGTCGGAGGATGATCCACCCTTCACACCGGCGGAGCTTGAACTAGTGCTTAAAGCACTGAACCCAAAGAAAGCTCCCGGACCCGATGGATTAACCGCCGACATTTGCACAGAGGCTATCCAAACCAACAAGAAGGTGTTCATGGCGATTGCCAATAAATGCCTGTCGCTGGCACACTTCCCCAAGGAATGGAAAATAGCTCATGTAGTCATAATCCGAAAACCAGGAAAAAGTGACTACACACATCCAAAATCCTACCGACCAATCGGCCTTTTATCAGTCCTTGGCAAAATCGTCGAGAAGCTGATGGTAGGCCGAATTCAATGGCACATCTTTCCCTCTCTTAGTCCAAGACAGTACGGCTTCATGCCTCAGCGCGGGACCGAAGACGCCCTCTATGACCTAATGAAACACGTAAGAGAGGAAGTGAAGGCGAAAAAGATCGTCCTCATAGTTTCATTGGACATAGAGGGTGCCTTTGACAACGCGTGGTGGCCAGCCCTCAGACGCCAACTCGCTGCCAAAAAGTGTCCTCGTAACCTGTATGCATTGGTAAACTCATACCTCACGAATCGGAAGATACAAGTCAACTATGCAAGAGCAACATACGAGAAGGAGACGACAAAAGGTTGTGTCCAAGGTTCCATCGGAGGACCGACCTTTTGGAACGCCATCCTAGACTCACTGTTGCACAGGTTGACTAATGAGGGAGTATACTGCCAAGCATTCGCAGATGACGTCGTCTTGGTGTTTTCTGGTCACATGATCAATGACCTCGAGCGTTCAGCCAACATGACACTAAATACCGTGATAGAATGGGGAACTCAGAACAAGCTAACCTTTGCTCCGCACAAAACCAATGCAATGGTAGTGACAAAGAAGCTTAAGTATGAACCCCCGGAAATCTACATGGCAAGTAAGAAAATTGACCTCGTAGAAGAAATAAAGCTTCTAGGCCTCACAATTGACCACAAGCTCAACTTCAAATCGCACGTTGCCGCCACATGCAAAAAAGCTGCGGATATCTATAAACAGCTAGCGTGCGCAGCAAAAGTGACTTGGGGTCTAAACGGAGAGATCACAAGGACCATATATGTAGCAGTTGTTGAGCCCATCGTGATGTATGCCGCAAGCGCATGGTACCCCTCCGCAGAGTTGCAGATGATCAAAGATCAACTCAACAGGCTGCAAAGGGGATTTGCACAGAAGATCTTTAAGGCATACCGCACGGTCTCACTCACATCAGCACTTGTCCTAGCGGGTTTCCTTCCGCTCGACGTGAGAATCCTAGAGGCTGCTAACCTCTACAAAACAAAAAAAGGACTCTCTCGGGACTACTTGCCACCGGGAAAAGAAATGGAGCACAGGGTGAATCACTGGGAACTTCCCCACCCCTCAAAAGTCATAACATCAGACTACGAGCTCCTGGAAAGTACCGACCCAGAAACCATGTCAGCCCTGCAAATCACAGGTCCTCAAGTTTACACAGACGGAAGTAAAATTGAGGGAAAAGTGGGAGCCGCACTGACTTGGTGGGAAAATGGCAAGGAAACCAAACACGCCCTTTTTGGCCTCCATCCCGCCTGCACTGTGTTCCAATCGGAAATGTACGCTCTCTTCAGGGCAGTTCAGTTGGTGAAGTCCAGCGGAGAACCAGTGGTCAACATAATGAGTGACTCCAGATCCTCACTTGACCTGCTGAAAAACCCTAAAGCAACTCACCCACTGACGAAAGCCATCCATGAGAGCCTGAAAGGAATCAGAGCGGAGGGACGTGAGGTCCGATTGTTTTGGCTGAGAGCCCACGTAGGAACTGCCGGAAACGAACGAGCCGACGAACTAGCCAAGAAAGCGGCCTTAAAACTGGAAGCGGCCCCGGACTACGACAAAATCCCCCTGTCCTATGTGAAGAGGAAGATCCGAGAGGAATCTGTAAGCCAATGGCAGGACAGATACGACACCTCCGCCACAGGTTCGGTCACTCACACGTTCTTCCCGTATGTCGACAAAGCATACCGCATACTTAGAACGACAAGACCGACACCCGTCCAGGTACAAGTCTTCACAGGACACGGAGGGATAGCGGAATATTTACACCGGTTTAAGTTGAAAGACAGTCCCGGATGTGAATGCGACCCTGAAGTCAGTGAGTCCGTTTGGCACGTGATCCTAGAATGCCCCCGATTTCTGGCAGCTCGAACGGATCTGGAAACCGAACTAGAGGTCAATCTTACAAAAAGTCAGTTGCAGAACATACTAGCTGATACCGAAAAACGACAGCGTTTCCTCAAATATGCCGAAACAGTCTTCCGCACTGCAGCACAAAGAAACAGCACCACAGCACCGATATCCTCCAATCCCACCACCACCAATGTGACCCAGTCTTCAACAAAGGTCACACAGGCAGAGTTACCAGCCACTCTCCACCGCATCACTGCCAAGCAATTCTTGGGAAGCGGGGAGAAAGGGTCAAAGGGAATAAGGATAAGAGGTGTGGCGCTGTTCATGGACAGCAGTGAGGAAAGAATAGGCATAAGCTTCTGCAGAGCTGGAACACACAAATGGGTAACCATCTCACCCGGCCTTGCTGCCCTGATGAACGGCAGCACCTTCAAGACGAGCATGAGGCGTAAGACCTATGAAGCAATGACTGAGATTGAGTTGGCTGGAACACCCTGCCGCTTGGTGCGAACTCGTTGCAAGACGATCGCACTTCTTGCGGGTAGCCCGGAAAAATCTCAGTTTGCTCAGGCATTCTCGCTGCTGGTCAGCTTGGCAGGGGTTGGGGAATCCGACGCAAACATCGCTCGGAGAATAAGTGTGGACGCAATGGTGGTTGGCTACGAGAAGGGAGAAGTCTCCGACTACATTGGATGCATCAAAGCCTCGCAAAACCATGAGGTTGTGGTGTATGAGGATAGAGGTGAAAATCTCAGTTTCCTCAAACAACACATGCATAATCCAACCATGGAGACCATCCCGATCGACAGCTGGGGACACCCCATAGCAAATCCGAAAGCACTTAGTGGCTCCGAGCGTCTACAAGAGAAAACGGCCAACCAAAGCTATGCAGAAGCCCAAAAGAGGAAAGAAGAGGCCAAGGGAAAGGAAAAGTCTAGCCCGATCACGGTTACAATCAATGCTCTCAACGCGGCGGCACAATGCATATCCGGGATAGCTAAGAAGAAGCTGGGTATGCTCAAAAACGAGGAGAGGAAAATAACAGCCCTCAGAAGCTCCAGCAGGAAGCCCCTCGTTCAACAACAACTTAACCCACAAGCTACCCGGACAAGAGCCGATATGGGACAAGTCGACCCTCCACAGCTCAGACAAGCGACAGGACCACGAGACCACATGGTCAACGCATTCTTCGAGTTTTTAGCAGTCACGAAAGCCGGTAGGAAAGTCTACGAAATGACTTGCAAAAACATCCTGCAATCCTACGGGCTTGGAAATGAAAGACTGTTAAACGACCAACTCGAGGAAGCAGATGCCACCATATACAACAACGCCATCTCCGAAGTCCTTAAAGAAACCGAGATGAGTCAGCATATGGCGGCATACAACGCGACCGCTGGTTTTGTTGGCCTGGACGAAGACGCTTCTGAGCAAACGGGAAAGATAACGTTCAGGACCCCTCCTGGTGACCCCATAGTGATCACTGCCAAAAGCACCAAAGTGATGCTTGACGACAAGATCATCAGTATGGCAGAAACCATAACTGCAGGCAGTGATCCCTACAATTCTTGGGAAATGCCGAAAATAGAGTGGGTGAACGGAGTACCCGGATGTGGAAAGACAACTTGGGTCGTAAGCCGTTTTGACCAAGAGCATGACGTTGTGATTACCACCACAACTGAGGCGGCTAAAGATCTACGGGAGAGACTGGCTCAACGCATTGGAGCTGACGCAAAAAGAAAGGTACGCACAATGGCCTCAATTTTGGTTAACGGGTTGAAAGAACCGGAGAAAAAGAGGTGCAGTCGACTCATGGTCGATGAAGCACTAATGAACCACTTTGGGGCCATTGTGATGGCAACTCGTATCACCGGTGCGAAAGAGCTCTTGTTGATCGGCGACATTAACCAACTTCCCTATATAGACAGAGATAATCTTTTTGACCTGCAATACAACCGCCCAGTTCTTGTAGCTACCATCACACAAGAACTGCTATGCACGCACAGGAACCCCATGGACGTAGCCTATGCCCTTAACGAAGTCTACAGTGGCATATACTCATCGAGACCTCGAGTCAAATCCCTGAGACGCGAAAGGTACACAGGCGCGCAAATACCCAAAACCCTTCCGGACACCCTTTACCTGGTTCATACCCAGTTAGAGAAGGAATCCCTCATCAGCCAGGGATACGGAAAGGGCACTGGGTCGCGCACCCTTACCATTCACGAGTCACAGGGCCTAACCTACGAAACTGTGGTGATTGTGCGAACATCTGCAAAGAAGTTGCAAATCCACGACAGTGTCCCACACGCAGTAGTAGCCGTGTCACGACACACGATCAGTTGTGTGTACTACACGGACGACAGCGAGGACGCGATTTGCAACTTCATAAAGAAAGCGGTAGGGGCAGGCGAAAGGAAAATCCTGGACTATAACCTTAAAATGGCAATCCGCTGCCGAGACTCAGCAGTCATAGACGCCCTATCGAGGGTCAGCAAACGCGACGAGACTTGACGAAAACTGAGCAGTGGCCAAAGAAATTTGACCTCATATAGAAGTAATATATAAGAAATAATTCGTCACAAGTAGGGATGTGGGCATGCTTTCATCTATCGATAGTCGATAAGTTACACAAGGACAAATCGATGTCGAAACTTTGACCAAAAAGTTGAAGTACTAAAGTTTAATAAAAGGCAAATCTGTTAAAAGCAGTGATTAAATTCATTAAAAAAAAATACTTTTTGCATTTTTTACTACAGGTGATTTCTTACGTAGGTGTTTTAATATTAAAGATACCAAATTTCTTACTTACTTACTTACTAAAAGTAATGGACGGTAGCGGTGGAGGCAAGAGGAGTAGGAGGTGTAAAGGTTCTTTTTTTTTTTCATGAATATCTCTAGCTTACATACAAATTATGTAGGATTTTAAAACAAACTTTTATCCCTCAATTCAATCCATTTGGGATGGTTTTGCAAAAATGCTGAAATACGGGTTTGTGTTTTTCTTCTAAGTAGCTCAAATAAATTTTCAAGCGAAATTTCGTGTATCTTATCTTGCCTTATAACGTGGAGCTGAGTTCCTTATTGGACCTTAGAACACAAGGAGCCTGTAGTCTTCTGGTTTCGGATAAGCTTGACCCAGAATATTCATACGCTTGTGAGCCAAAGCGTTGCATGAGCACAAGAATTGCTTGTGAGTATTGTTTGTAGCGAAAAACTTTCAAACCTTTTTTGTAGAGAATTTTATGTAGATTAATTTAGTATTTTTATTAATTTTCTTACAATTTGTTGATTCAGGATGATTCATGCTGATTGAGACATTTCAATTTGGCGAAGACACACAAAGTTATATTTGTTTGACAGTGTCCCCATCGGGAATCGAACCCAGAATGAAAACAAAACGCGTTGAATGTTGTAAAATATAATAAATGGTACAGCAGCACTGCACTTACTTTCTCGCGATATGCAATTAGAACTGTCAACCGCAAACTTAAATTTGTAATACCATACCTACACATAGTATGGAATTACAAACGTTTATTAAGGTTTTTCTGAAAAATGTTCTACCACATGAATTCGGAACTCGAATTGTAAAATATTAAAACAAACCAACCGTAAACGATTTCGAACAAATCACATGTTCAAATTTTGGTAGTACTGGAACACCTTTTATATGAATTTTCACAGATTTTTAAATTTCAAAACTCTGTTTCTTATGAATAGTTGTTCAGTTTTGTCGACTGTAAAGCTCTTTAAGTTTTTGGTACGTCCTGTGTACTAAATTTTCACAAAATCCAATCAAATTGAATATCTATTCAGGTAGATAACCAAAACAAAATTAAAATTATAGAAAATAATACAAACTTAATGTAGTCAATTGGGGTCAATGTAGGTACCACTAGTTGACCATTTAAGCGGTTTTATGACGAAATTCATAAAAAAACTAAATTATTAGTTCTATTTTCAGAGTCACTTCTGAAAGTTCGACTATGAATTAGTTAGGCTTATGATATAATAAGTGTTAAGGACTTTACAAAATATGCTCTTAAAGTTTTTTTTTTTTCAAATGTTACATTGCATGACCACTTCGAATAAACATACTAAAGTACTAGCTAGACAAACCCATAACTTTATTGTAAGACGCCAACATAGTTAAATTCTATATAAAATCGCGGTATTTTTAAATTTTCTTACTTTCAGTTCAAATTTAAGTTTTGGTCAGCTATTGGTGCTTGGTCATCTAGTGGTGCACTGATCCTATGAGTAAATCACAAGTTTACGTTTTGGTAGTACAGGAACACCCCTTATATGGAATCACACAGACAAACTGATGATGGCGCAAGATACCTTGCATAGAGATGCTTAGTCAAGCAAAGTTTCATAAAAATAATTTGAACCGTTTTTAAAAAAAATTCAATTCTTCATTTTTGTTGAATGACAGCTACCCTCAAAATGAGAGCCAGCAAAAAACCATTCGGATATAAAAGTCTTCAATTAAAAATATGGTGTTAATAGGACCATTCGTTTAGCCGCTAGGCCAAAGCGTGACGGACAGACCGACCAATCGACAGACGGACATTTTTAGGGGACTTGCTTAAGTGATATAGAACACATTTTTGAGAAAGTTTGTGCAACTTTTTTCACGAATAGAATACCTTTCTCGCTCAGCTCGAAAGTAAAAATACTACTATCGATAAAAAATACATCACTCATAAACTCCAACATGATCCCACAAAAAACGATAAATTACAGTAAAATACGTAACAATTTCCATATTATCTGAATGTAGAAATGATAAGTTGACATTTTTTTATGCAATATTTGTGATAATAATCCACAAACATGAAAAATACTGAATAAAACTTACAGATGAAAAGACAAAATTTCTTAGTCTGCTCGCGGCTTTGATTACGTGCGACACGTTTGCCAAACGCTCTAACAATTTTTTAAAAAAATCGCTAGTAAAAGTATTTCTATACGGCTAAATTGTTTATCAAATACTGTTATTGTGGAAGATAATCTGTTTCCAGTACAAAATAGTGCGTAAATTAAGTGATAATAGTGAAATTTCAAATTGTCTCAAAATATCAACAGCTGACGACTAGCTCAGTACAACCGGCCGAGGGCAGTGACCGGCCTTGGATCGATCGTGCGTCCCCCTTACACGCGCTACTTATAGTTACCTGGCCTCTTCGAACGGCCGGAGGTCATTGCTTCCGCTCAGCTGTGCGATCATCCTTTGTTGTTGTCTGTCTTCTGCATACCTTGCGCGCCAAATATTAAGCCGTATTTCTGCCTACAACTCCATTTGCACTTTGAGAAGTTAGAAAAATGTCGAAGATTATGGATTGTTACGCATGTAAAAAACACGCATCTGTGATGGAAAGAATGCGATGCACGGAATGTAAGATGACCTACCACAACGAATGTATTGGTATTACTAAGGAGAGGTTTAAAGCCGAGAGACACGATCTCGATCGTTTGTGGGTTTGTCCCGAATGCTTACGAAACAGACGCGTGATCAGAAATGACGACACCCCAGCTCGCAAGGCAGCTCAGATTTTACCAAACAATCCTCAACCGGAATCTTTTGCACTCCCTAAGCACAAAAAACTCGAGGTATCCCTAGATATTTCAGACGTAACACCAGTATTTCAAAACGATAACTATGTCTGTAAGACACGCGGCGGGGCCGGGCTAAATGTGACTGATTTTGATGAATTTCTGGACCTATCACACACTGGCAGCGGTGCGCCGAACAATAACAGGACAGTCGTTATCGAAACCTCAAAAATACCGGTTGATACGATAGAAACTCATACCGAAATTGGAAACGTCACTGCCGAGCTCATATCAATAGTAAATACTGAGTCACATAGAACAGTAAATAAATTTATGCCGCCATACACAACAGAAGAACCTACTCAAACAGTGCCGAACGACAATAGTGATAATCTCTTTGTTTACCCTTCAAATGACGCTAAGTCATCAAGTGAATCCATGATTAATAGCGGGAGCGCTAGTCGTCCCGAGAGCCACGGAGTGATGAATTTAATCCTTACAGAATTATTGTCCTTCAGAAAAGAATTTTCTGACATTTCGACTAATAAGGATAGTCGTATAAAAGAATTAGAAAGGGAAATGAGAAGCCTGAAGAGCGAGATAATTAAATTAAATGAAGTGAAAGAGTTAGAAATTAAGTCACTACGAGATGAGATAAATAAATTACTAGCATCTAGTATTCATGAGCCGTCGCCTACCAAAAGGGTCTATAAGACTATAGGAATCCAGTCTAATGTGCCAACTTCAAGGACAACTTCAAAAAATAAATCTTTTACTCCGCTCCAGTCAACGTCGCCACCGCCGCCTGCGCAACCTGCAAAAATTACAAACAGTCGTATAACTACCACCGGCGATCGAACGGACGACTGCGACGATGAGGAATGGCAGACAGTTACTCGAAAACATAAAAACCGACGGCCGCGCCGCGTGGCAGTTGCCGGAACTGGACCGACCGATGACTCTCTTTTCACAATGGAAAGAACGAAAAAAATTCACGCCTGTTTTTTCAAGTCTGGCACCGCGCCCGACGCAGTAAAGCATTACATGTTGAAAAAATCCGCCGCTGAATACAAAGTAGAGCCGCTTAAACTTCGGCACAACTATTACGCATCGTTCGCTATCACTGTGCCGGCTAGCAAGTACGAGTTCTTCATGTCGGGCGCAAACTGGCCACCAGGTATAGAAATTAGTGCGTGGTTTCCAAGGAGCGCAAGGCGTGCGACGCGCGCGCCTTCGGCACGACGACTCTCCAACAGGTCCGAGCCGCCCCACTCCGCAGCAGCGAGAACCGCCCCCAATAGCACCGCAAAACCCTCAGCCGCCACCAACGAAAACTAATAATGACACTAAGTATAGATCTTTAACGATAGTTCACCAGAATATTAGATGTATAAATTCAAAGACTAAACAACTAGAGGTCCTTTTGACTAATGAATTAAAGTGTGATATCTTAGTGCTAACTGAACATTGGCTTACCGATGGCGAGATATCTAGCGTAACTTTAAATAACTATGATCTCATATCTTATTACTCTAGGCCAACAATACAACATGGCGGAAGTTGCATTTATGCAAAAAAGAATATCAATGTAATTAGCAGAAAAGATTACTGCGATCTTTCAGTCCAACAAGTATTTGATGTATGCGCAGTTCAATTAACGGACGAGAAGCTTTTGGTTGTTGGTATCTACCATTCCAACTTAACTAGCGATATCGAATACTTAAAGTTATTTGAAAAATTAGTAGGTAAAATAACAGATGAAGGTATCGACGCAATTATAACTGGCGATATTAATATAGACCTGCTAGTAAGTAGTCCTTGCAACCGAAAACTATACGATATATTAAATAGTTACGGGCTCGAACAAAAAGTTACGTCTGCCACTCGTATAGATAAAAATAAGAAATCATTGATTGACCACGTTTATGTAAATATAGATCCAGACGACCGTGTTTCGTCAATCAATGTGCAGGGGTATCTGACCGACCATTTGGCACAAAAGGTACAAATAGAGTACCCTAACAACAGACAAGTCCCATATACTTTTCGACGCGCGTTAACACGCAATAATATTTCCAACTACAACAACGCTCTTTTAGCCGTTGACTGGTCAGAGGTCATTTCTGGTTCCAAAGACTGTAAATTATTAGCAGAATCTATTTTAAAAATATTGACAACTAAATTAAATTTTTACTGCCCTAACCGAAAATGTAAAATTAGCAATAACACCACACCATGGATCGATGAGGAAATTATTAATCTAAAATTATTACTATTCGACTTTAAAGAATTATCAAATAAGTATCCTATGGCTGCCAATTTACACAAAATATCTGACGAGTTAGCAACTCAATATTATTTTAAATTAAAAGACAAGAGAACAGAATATTTTAACTCTAAAATAAATAATAGTTCGAACAAGAGTAAAGGCATGTGGCAGGTAGTTAACACCGAGCTAGGTAGGAAGACTCGAGATCGTGTTGACTTCACGGAGTTGTTATTAGACGAAAATGGCCAACCATATGCCTCCAAAACATTGTTGGTAGATGCGTTGAATGAGAAGTTTGTGAGCGCGGCCCTGCTGGCCGGAGCCCCCGTCGCCAATGCTACGTCCTCGGTGGCTGCGCTGGCGACGTCTGTGCCGGCTAGTGACGAGTGCGCACGGATCCGCAGATTCACACCCTACGAAGTAGAACAGATATTGCGAAGGAATATAGCTCCTAAAGCTAGTCTCGACCTGTATGATTTGTCAGCCAGCATTCATCGAGACGTCGGCGCAGCAGTTAGCCCCGCGCTGTCCCATCTATATAATGAATGCATACGTAGCGGCGTGTACCCCGATGCGCTTAAAAGAGTGAAAATTGCACCGCTCTACAAAGGAAAAGGAAAGAAGTCTGTGGCTAGGTCCTATCGCCCGATATCGCTGGTGCCATGTATCAGCAAGGTATTTGAGGTGGGACTGAATAACAGACTATTGTCCTTCTGGAGTCCTCGTAATGCGCTCTCGGAGCGCCAATACGCGTATCGCGCGGGGCGCAGCACGACCGACTTGGTGCGCGAGGTGGTGCGGTGCGTGCTGGGCGCGCGCGAGGCCGGGCAACACGTCGCTGTGGTCTGCTGCGACCTCTCGCGCGCCTTCGATACCGCCGACCACAATCTTATCGCCCGCAAGCTGGCGCACTACGGCATCGCGGGGCCGGCCCTCTCGCTAGTCATGTCCTTCATGTCGGGGAGGGTGCAGGTAGTGGTCGGCGATAGAGGCAACGTGAGATCTACCCAGATGACGAACGTCATGGGCGTGCCTCAAGGCTCGTGCCTCTCGAACACGTTGTTTAGCATTTTGCTAAATGACCTTCCCGGCGCCCTCCGCGACGTGGAAGTTTTCATGTACGCGGACGACGTTACGGCAGTAGTCGTCGCTCCTTCCGCTTCGGAGCTCGAAGAGAGGCTCAACAGAACTGTTCAGGTGCTTCATATGTGGTTCGGTTCGAACGGGCTGGCACTAAACATTGACAAAACCTGTTTTATGGGTGTAAGTCTAAATGGGCACAGACCAAAATCAATGACAGTACTCGCCGCCAACACACCCATTCAACAGGTAACTACTACCCGACTTCTCGGTTTCCACATCGACAGTGCTCTCGTGTGGAACACACACGTCGAAGAGATGTGCAAACGGTTGGGACGGAGTTGTTATGCGTTACGACGGTTGGCATCTACCGCGTCCAGAGACGTCGTCAGGAGCTGCTACTTCGCCACCGTGCACTCGGTGTTGACGTACGGCACGGAATTGTGGGCGCGCGCGGGTGACTGGCGCCGCGTCTTTGTCATGCAAAAGCGAGCCGTGCGTGCGGTGGCCTCGGTCCCTGACGACGAATCTGCGCGCGAACATTTTAAAAACCTTCATATACTGCCTCTTCCTTGCCTGTGGGTGTACAGCGTCGCAGTATTTGTGTTTACACACTTAGAATCTTATAAACGAAGAGGAACAAACTCTACATACTCCCTTCGTAGCAATAAACGCCACAACCAGCTGATCGCTCCCAATCATAAATTAGTAAGATCCGAGCAGTCCGTGTACGTTGTCGGTCCGACGGTGTACAACCGGCTGCCGGACAAAGTGCGAAATGCAACTTCCATGCCGGCTTTTAAGAACAGCCTTAAAAAATGGCTACTAGATAGACAATTTTACGAATATCATGACTTTTTTAAAGTAGATGAGTCTTAAACGCTTATTCTTATTATAAATAATTGTATTTTACCAATTATCATTATTATTTTGTATATCTCAAATTTTATATTGACTTATAACAATTGTTATAGAATAAATTTTCATTTTCATTTTCATTTTCATTTGCAATTTTCGTTTTGTTGTTTTGAAGATGTACAGCCATCAACTACACACGTTATTATTAAAAAGAACAATCACTAATATGGAGAGCAACTTAAGAATAAATTCACGATATTTTCAAGTTATTCACTGCATGTTTTTTATAATTTACACAATGTTTACAACATATAATTTAGGAAATATTTTCAACCGTTAAAATCCCAACAAGTTACAATAATCCTATAAACTGTGTAAATGCAATGAACGCGTCGTTCATCTAATTTGGTAGGATGTGATCACTGACGACTTGACATGGCATGAGACATGCTAGCAGTTGTCATCCCATACTGAAAAAAAATAGCATGGTTTCTTCTCCGAGCGAAGCAAGGAGGTTTTTGTTCTGAGGCAGTGGCACTCCGATAAAAGCAAAAGTTTGAGTATATTTTCCTGACAAAGACTGAATTTTACAACGGCATTAACTAGATTATAGTATTATTAAATTTTTCTTTTTGTGTAAAGCATGTTAAATATAAACAATATGGACAACTGTATTAACTAGATTATAGTATTATTAAATTTCTCTTTTTGTGTACTAACAAGGTATTGTATATTATATTAAAGCATGTTGATATACGCTTGCTTTAGTATGATACACAAGCTACCGTCTGTTATATTAAAGCATGTTAAATATAAACAATATGAGAAAAAAAAAAAGAAGAACAATCACAAAAGAATGTTTTAATAACAATGACGAAAAGAATGTTTTAACATCAAAACAAGAAGTGAGAAAAAAAAAAAAGAAAAAAAAAAATAACATGCTAACCTTTAATCTTAAGTGGTGATGTAGAGTATTTATACATTGAAAAAAACAACAATCTAATAATAAAGAAAAACAAATCTAAAAAAGGCGCGGACGATTTGTCTGCGGAGTAGTAGAATTTATTTGAAAAAAAAAAAAAAAAAACCTAACCTAACCTAACCTAACCTAACCATCGCCGCACCGCAGTCATGGCACGACGGGGTTTCCTCTCTTCCGATCCGGTGCAGATACTTTCCGAAGCAGCCGTGCCCGGACAAAACCTGCACCAGGCGAAATGAGAGGAAGCCGTGAGGCCGCTCGAGCCAGTCCTGCAGGACAGGCCCGATCGCGTCCAGGGTCCTACGGCCGAAGGTTGCGGCGGCGAGATCCTCCGATCAGTGTTGGACGATTGCCGCCTTCGCCTCCTGCCGGATCGCCTCCCGTTCTTCTAGGGCAGGGCGCTCTCCAAGCGCCCTCCGCCCTACCGTCCACTCGTACACCCTGGCGAGCACCCACGCCTCAAGCTCCCACGGAGGGGTGCCGGCCAGGGTGCATGCCGCCGCAGCGCACACCGTGTAGTAGGCCCTCGCCACCCGCTGTGCTATGGCCCTTTGGGGTCGATGGAGGGCGGCAGCGTTCTCCCTCCTATGGAGGGAGTCCGCCCACAACGGGGCCCCGTAAAGGGCCATACTTTTCAAGATGCCGGCATACAAGCGCCGGCATCGATCGCTGGGCCCTCCCATGTTTGGGAGGAGCCACGAGAGGGCATCCGCAGCCTTCAGCAGGCGTGACGACAGCTCACTAAAATGCGGGCCGAAGTGCCACCTGCTGTCTAAAATCAGGCCTAGATATTTCATCTGGGCCTTCACCTCAATCCTGACGCCCTCAACGAAGATGTGGGCGTCAGGCGGGGAGCGTTGCCGAGGCCCGTGGAAGAACACGGCCTCAGTCTTGTGCAGCGCTACCCTCAGCCCTAGGCGGCGGATCCTCTCCGCGACCATGGATCCACCCGCCGAGGCCAGACTGGCCGCCTCTCCGAAATTCCCTCCCCGGGCAGTAAGGAGGGTGTCATCTGCATAGCAGATGACAGTCGTGCCACGCAGGAGGGTACCCCGCAGGAGCCAATCGAATCCGATGTTCCAAAGGAGTGGTCCTAGGACCGACCCCTGTGGGACACCGAACTCGACGTCGTACCGCCGGAGTTGGCCAGTTTTATCTACGAGGAGGACTGCCCGGTCCTCCAAGTAACTGGCCAGGAGGTCCCACAGGTACTGAGGCACTCTGTGGAACTGGAGTGCCTCTAGAATGGTGGAGTGGGGGACGGAGTTGAAGGCATTGGCTATGTCAAATGACACAGCCAACAAACCTTCCCCCATTTCCACGGCCTCTTTCACCTGGCCCTTGAGCCGGGCCAGGGCGTCCACTGTCGAACGCTCAGCCCGAAAGCCAAACTGAGCGTCTGACAGATCCGGCCCAATCACCCGCAAGTGGTTGTTTAGGCGGGCGGCGAATATCCCCTCGAACATCTTACCGACCTCATCGAGTAGAACGATAGGCCGGTATGCCGATGGGGAGTCCGCCGGGCGTCCCTCCTTTCGAAGGAGGCACTGCTGGCCTTCCTTCCATGGTTTCGGGAACCTCCCAGACGTTTTAAACACGCGCTGAAAAGGTCCCTAAACCTTTCTCCCATTTCGATGGCGGCGATAGCCACCACTCTTGCGGGGACGCCGTCTGGGCCCGGGGCCGTCTTTTTGGCGCGGAGGCAGAGAGCCGCTGCCTTCACTTCTGCCTCAGTAACCGGAGGGACCTCCCCCGCCAAAAGAGCCTCCCCCCGCGGAGGGTTCATTGCCGGTGTGGTGAAGCCATCCCTGCGTGGAAACAAGGAACGGACCACCCCATCCAGCAAAGTCGGCTTGAGGGTCTCGGTCACTGGGGGACCAAAAGGGCGCAGCTTGTTTCGTGCCGCCTTGTATGGTCTCCCATACGGGTCTTCGTCGAAACCCTCCAGCATCTCGGCCCTCGCCGAGTCTCGGGCAGCGCCCATGGCCGACTTGAGGACCCTCTTGGCCTCCACGTATAAATCGTAGAGGCGGTCCTCATTGGCCTGATCGCGGGGGCGTCGCCGCCGGCTTCTGGTGAATTCCCGCCTGGTCGCCACACAAACAGACCGGAATCCCGCTAACTCCTCCGACCACCAGTAGACGGCGCGACCGAGGCATGCTCGAGTTGCACACTTCGGTCAGGGACCCTCGCATTTGAACCGCCGCAGTGTCTACGTCCAGGACGTCGACAGGGGGTGACAGCCAGTCCTGAACAAATGCCGCCTCCCCGGCCGCCTCTCGGTCTAGGCGGGTAAGAGCCCACCGAGGGAATGGGGATTGGCCCGTGCGGGCTATCCCCTGGGAGCCCTGGGTAGAGATGTCGAACCGCACGTATCCGGAAAGTATGACATATCAAAATCGATATGACACGACGGTAAACGAGGAGTGATGCGAGGTAAGACCAAGCATTGCATATTAGTGTTGTAATCACTAACTTTAGAACGCATATTTATTTCGCATAAGAAACACGATTGTGTGACTGACTGTCCTACGCCCGAGATCTGATCAGTGGACTGCGTATAGAAGGAACGCATTAACGTGTACATAATTGTTCTGTGACAAAACAGTGTTGACTGCCGTTGTCAAGCAGAGCACGAAACGTATGATAATTATTTTTATTATCGGCTATTTCTACCAAGGCGGTAGACAACAAAACGGGGTGAGTTAATTTAATTTCCTCGCTTGTCGTAGTTGATAAGGAATGACACGCGGTGGTATTACGCGGAGGCTGCACCGGCGGCCGGTCAGCTGATCCAAACCGGTTTCCGGAGGTATGTGCGCTACTATCACTTGACCGCTGCAAATGCAACAAAGTATTATGCTTAGATTGGCATTGCTTGCATGGGCCAAATGCGCATTCGTTTAACGCGTGTCCTAAACGTAAACAATTTTGACATATTTTATTGTCATTAACGAATTTAATTCTTTCTTGAACGCATAAATTAAAAAAGATAGGACAAGTATACAACGCATGATTCGCTTTACACATAGAACAGCTGCTACGACGTCTCTCGAATTGACTATGTTTTTTATTCTCGCTATTCCCCACCGTCGTGGAAGCGTAGCTATATGCCTGCGAAGTACTAGATTTTTTCGGCTCTTGTGAATTGACCGATTTTGGCGGAATTTCGGAATGATTCGCGTGTAACATTTCTAAAAAATGCGAATTCGAAAATGCATTTTCAGAGTCAGCAGTGGAGACGGTCGTGTCTGCTGCTTGATTAACTCATTATTTAATAATTCAAATAGCGAAAATAGTGTAAGTGTGTCAACGCCATCTCAGCGCTTCTACACTTAGTGACTTGAAGTTTCTGTGACCCAGGTGCGTAATAGATTAAAGAGACTTTAATTAAATATGATACAATGAGTGTGAATCAACCTAACATGGAGAGCCCGATCAACAGAAGTGTGCATGGAGGTCCAGAACCAGCTCATCCCTCGGGATCTGCTAGGGGCCCAGTCTCTACTACTGAAATTCAGAAGTGGCTGGCCTCGATAGACCACTGTTTAAACGAGATTTGTGTCATCTCAGAAAGCAGTAAGATGAACACTGAACAGAAACTAAAAATTAGCAACACCGCCCGGACCGTATTAGCAGGAGTATCGCAGATGGCTGTGAAATATCAGTCAATAAAACAAAAATACTTCGCAGCCAATAGTTTGATCGAGAGTTTGTCTGAAAAAGTGGATTTAACAACCCAATTAAATGACCTCAAAGAACACGTTCAGAAACCATCCAATCCCTCGCCATCTTTCACGTTCGCTGATATGGTAAGGAATGGAGGCCAGCCCCTTGTCCGCCCAATAAATACTAGCAGTGTTACTATTTACCCGGCTAACAAGGACATAACTAGTGAGGACACTAAGAAACTTGTTCAAAATCTTATTAAGCCTGATGAGCTAAAATTACACATACGTGGAGTTAGAAAAACCAAAAATGGAGGCGTCATAATTACCTCGGAAAGGAAAGATGACCTCCAAAAATTAAAGCAGTCCGAGCAGCTAAAAAAATCAGGCCTAAAAGTCGAGGAAACGTCAAAAAGGCTTCCAAAAATAATAGTCCTAGGTATCCCTTCCAACATCGCAGAAACTGAAGTGCTAGACTGTATTTATGACCAAAACATAATGGACAAACATCCCAGCGTAAACCGAGACCAATACCTTAGCTCGGTCAAACTTAGTCATAAATCGGGACAGAGGAATGCTTCCACGTGCAACTACATTCTAGAACTTACTGCAGATCTAAGAAAGACGCTTATTAATCAGCAGCGCGTTTTTATTAATTGGACATCGTGCCCCGTCAGAGACTTTACTTTTGTGACCAGGTGTTATAAGTGCCAGCAGTATGGACACTCGGCGAAGTACTGCAAGGATGAAAACCCTACGTGCGGCCACTGCAGCATCTCGGGTCACTCACTGAAGGAGTGCCCTAATAAATCAGAGCCTTCGAAGTGCGCCACCTGCCAGCGCTTCAAGAAGCCGACAAACCATAAAACCGGCGATGAGCAGTGTCCAGCTAAAAAGAGCGCCGAAGCCAGATATATAAGTTCTATCGATTATGAAGGCGCCTAGAGCGCCGCGCTCTTAGAATATCACAGCCCAGCCATGGCCACTGCTACAAATGACATTGCTCAGGATATTGACGCCGTCTGTGAATATGAATCTATGTCTTGTGACCCAGATAAGTGCTCTTCTTTTGTGCCTAACCCCGGACTTTATTTAAAAATTATTTTAAAAAATATTAGAAGTATAAACTGTAATTTTGACGGTTTTCTAACGTTGCTTAGCTATATTAATTTAGATATTGATATTATTGTGTTAACTGAGTGCTGGTTATCTAACGTTTCTACCATCCCTCACCTAAATGGCTATAGTTCGTATGTAAGTTGTAAAACCAACGTATTACAAAATGATGGAGTGGCTCTTTTTATAAAATCTGACTATAGTAATATCTCTATAGAGGAACCTAATATTGTAGAAGCTAATTGTTTAGTAGCAAAAATCGGCACTGACACAGCTGTCGTGGCAATCTATCGGTCTCCCTCCTATAAAAATATCTCGAATTTTTTACAATCACTTAATGCAGCCTTAACAAAATTATCATCATTTAAAAATGTTTTCATCATGGGTGACCTAAATATTGATATCAAACTAGGCAACCTAGATAAAAACTCATCTGAATACCTAAACCACACAGCTTTTTTGGGATATTTGCCTACTCATTTTCTGCCAACAAGAGGTTTAAACTGTCTAGACCATATATTAACGAAATCCAAGCTTCCTTTAAAAACGCTTATAATAAAAACTACTCTCACTGACCACTACACGGTCCTACTATGCCTACAAAAATGCTACAAAAGGGCTTTTACCAAACGCTCATATGCTATAGTAAATAAGGAGGGCGTGTCCCGTGACCTTGAATGCCTTGACGTGTCCCCAATTTATAACGCAGTAAATGCTAACGAAGCAATGGACTACCTGATTTGCTCTCTCAAAAAAATCATACAAACCAATACAATAACCAAGAGTTTCTCTAAGCGCCATAAAATAATTAAACCTTGGATTACTCCGGGAATCCTACGCTGTATCAGAAACCGTGATAAACTCCATAAAAAACTAGCAAAGTCGCCTGACAACCCAGTACTAAAAACAACTTACAATAGGTACCGAAACTTTTGTAACAAATTATTAAAGAAATTAAAACGTGACTATGAAAAGATTCAAATACAGAATGCAGGTCAAGACAAAAAAATACTATGGAAAGTAATCAAAAATATTACCAACATGACTAACAGCAAATCTTCCGCCTCGCCACTGATTGCCAACTCGGCTAATTCAATGCAAACAATAAATGCAGTAAATTCTTACTTTGCAAATGTAGGTAAACTTCTTGCTGAGAAAGCACTAACGCATGTCCCGCTGACAAATAGCATAACCATGACCTCGACACGAACCACGCAATTGCACTCTTTTGTTTTAGTTGACACTGATAATACGGAAATCGAAAACATTATACTGACATTAAGGAATGATTGTGCAACTGGCGTTGACATTCCGTGCTCTTTTATCAAAGACCACAAGAATCAGTTAGTCCCATTCCTCTCACACATCTTCAATCTTTGTTTCAGGACAGGAATTTTTCCTAAAGTACTAAAAAAAGCCCTCGTCAAACCTATACATAAAAACGGTGACAAAACCACTATGAATAACTATCGTCCAATCGCTATTTTGCCATCTCTTTCTAAAATACTCGAAAGAATTATTTATAATAGACTTGTGAAATTTTTAGAATGTAAGAAACTTTTAGCTGACACACAATACGGCTTCAGATCTGGTCTGTCGACTAATGATGCAGTTGACGAACTGACTGATAATATTATTAAAAATCTAGACTCTCAAAAAAAGTGCTTAGCTGTATTCCTTGACCTTGCCAAAGCTTTCGATACGGTGACCATTCCACTTCTTATTAATAAATTAGATGATTTAGGGATACGAGGACAACAACTTAGATTGTTACAAGACTATCTTTCAGACAGAACCCAGCTAGTTCAGATAGGTGACATCACGAGTGAAGAATTACCGGTTGAATATGGGGTTCCCCAAGGAAGTATATTGGGTCCATTACTATTTTTGGTCTATATTAACCAACTTTGTACTCTCCCCCTCCCCGAAGGAAGGATAATATCCTATGCTGACGACACGGCCCTAATTTTTTGTGCCAGTAGCTGGAGTGAAGTCTTTCAACAAGCCCAAACAGGATTTGATAACGTTGTCAATTGGCTTAAACTAAATGCGCTTACGCTTAACACAGAGAAAACAAAATACATGACTTTTTCTTTAAGATCCTCCTCCCAACCAGATGACAAAAGTTGCTCTATGAAGGCCCATGATTGCCTCTATTCTCAGGACCACCAAAGCACCTGCTTATGTCCTAAACTTGAAAAAGTCACCAGCATTAAATATTTGGGGGTTATAATTGATCAGCATCTTAACTTCCAAAATCACATTGAAACTCTCACTGCTAGAATTCGTAAACTGATTTATATTTTTAAAAATTTAAGACACGCTGCAACCAGTACTCTAGTTAAAAAAGTTTATTTAGCACTATGTCAATCTCTGCTCCTCTACTGTATTACATCCTGGGGTGGTACGTACAAAACCACCATGTTAGGAGCGGTGTGAAGTTAGCAGAAAAAGTTAGACGAATTTCATAACCCGACCAAATTAAGGAGGTCGAAATTTCAAAATGCAAAAACTGCCTCAATTGGGCGCAAATCAAATAGAAAACGATACAGAATGATTCTAAAAGGCTGTCTTCAATCCCTAGTTACCATACAAACAGATAAAACATACAAACACCACAAAAACAGACATTTTGAAAAAATACGTATAAAAATGATTTTGGGCCTTTTCAATCTAATCGAAATGACCTAAAACTTAAGAAATCCATTAGAAAACATACTAGAAACGAGTTTCCTAAAAAATATGAATGTAAGTTACACAAAAACTGCCGAAAAAGGCCATCCTACGTTAATTCTATCAACGAAGATGGTTGAAAATCAACAGCCCTCGTTCCTTATTAGGTAGGAAAAAGGCCAAGGTGTCCGATGAAAGGAAATTTTATGCC
Source organism: Athrips mouffetella (assembly GCA_947532105.1). NCBI lineage: Eukaryota > Metazoa > Arthropoda > Insecta > Lepidoptera > Gelechiidae > Athrips > Athrips mouffetella. The sequence continues at coordinate 33,335,782 of OX383960.1, read as the reverse complement.
CTTTTTAAGGATATACATCTCATCATGTTTGATATATAGGGGCTATGAATGCTTTCGCTCGAAACAGACCCCCTATCGACGCTGAGCCTACATCTTTTGCCGAAACATATCTTTTTTCTCTTATCAGGTAGGAAGTAAACCAAGGTGTGTTATGAAAGGGAATTTTAAGCCCTTTCAAACAATATGCATCATAACACGTTTGATGTATCAGGGCTATATAAAAAAGTCGATACAATAAGACCCGGTATCGACGCGGACCCTTCAACGTTTGCCGACACATATCTTTTTTCCCTTATTAGGTAGGAAAAAAGCCAAGGTGTCCAATGAAAGGGAATTTTAAGCCCTTCCTTATGATATGCGTTTCATCATGTTTGATATATAGAGCTAAGAATGCTAACGCTCGAAAAATACCCCCTATCGACGCTGAGCCTTCAACATTTGCCGGATCATATCTTTTTTGCTTTTTAAGGTAGGAAGTGAAACAAGGTTTACGATGAAAGGGAATTTTCTGCCCTTTTTAACAATATGCCTTACAACACGTTTGATACATCCAAACTATATAAAAAAGTCGATTCAATAAGACCCTCTATCGACGCTGACCCTTCAACGTTTGCCGACACATATCTTTTTTTTCTTATTAGGTAGGAAGTAAATCAAGGTGTCTTATAAAAGGGAGTTTTATGCCCTTTCTAACAATATGCCTCACAACACGTTTGATACATCCAAACTTTATAAAAAAGTCGATTCAATAAGACCTTTTATCGACGCTGACCCTTCAACGTTTGCCGACGAATATCTTTTTTTTCTTATTAGGTAGGAAGTAAACCAAGACGTCTTATAAAAGGAAATTTTATGCCCTTTCTAACAATATGCGTGACAACACGTTTGATACATCTAAACTATATAAAAAAGTCGATTCAATAAGACCCTCTATCGACGCTGACCCTTCAACGTTTGCCGACACATATCTTTTTTCTCTTATTAGGTAGGAAGTGAACCAAGGTGTCTTATGTAAGGGAATTTTATGCCCTTTCTAACAATATGCCTCACAACACGTTTAATACATCCAGACTATATAAAAAAGTTGATTCAATAAGACCCTGTATCGACGCTGACCCTTCAACGTTTGCTGACACATATCTTTTTTCCCTTATTAGGTAGGAAAAAAACCAAGGTGTCCGATTAAAGGGAATTTTAAGCCCTTCCTTATGATATGCGTTTCATCATGTTTGATATATAGAGCTAAGAATGCTAACGCTCGAAAAATACCCCCTATCGACGCTGAGCCTTCAACATTTGCCGGATCATATCTTTTTTGCTTTTTAAGGTAGGAAGTGAAACAAGGTTTACGATGAAAGGGAATTTTCTGCCCTTTTTAGCAATATGCGTGACAGCACGTTTGATACATCCAAACTATATAAAAAAGTCGATTCAATAAGACCCTCTATCGACGCTGACCCTTCAACGTTTGCCGACACATATCTTTTTTCTCTTATTAGGTAAGAAGTGAACCAAGGTGTTTTATGAAAGGGAATTTTATGCCCTTTCTAACAATGTGCCTCACAACACGTTTGATACATCCAGACTATATAAAAAAGTTGATTCAATAAGACCCTGTATCGACGCTGACCCTTCAACGTTTGCTGACACATATCTTTTTTCCCTTATTAGGTAGGAAAAAAGCCAAGGTGTCCGATTAAAGGGAATTTTAAGCCCTTCCTTATGATATGCGTTTCATCATGTTTGATATATAGAGCTAAGAATGCTAACGCTCGAAAAATACCCCCTATCGACGCTGAGCCTTCAACATTTGCCGGATCATATCTTTTTTGCTTTTTAAGGTAGGAAGTGAAACAAGGTTATCGATGAAAGGGAATTTTCTGCCCTTTTTAACAATATGCCTCACAACACGTTTGATACATCCAAACTATATAAAAAAGTCGATTCAATAAGACCCTCTATCGACGCTGACCCTTCAACGTTTGCCGGATCATATCTTTTTTGCTTTTTAAGGTAGGAAGTGAAACAAGGTTTACGATGAAAGAGAATTTTCTGCCCTTTTTAACAATATGCCTCACAACACGTTTGATACATCCAAACTATATAAAAAAGTCGATTCAATAAGACCCTCTATCGACGCTGACCCTTCAACGTTTGCCGACGCATATCTTTTTTTTCTTATTAGGTAGGAAGTGAACCAAGGTGTCTTATTAAAGGGAATTTTATGCCCTTTCTAACATTATGCGTGACAACACGTTTGATACATCCAAACTATATAAAAAAGTTGATTCAATAAGACCCTCTATCGACGCTGACCCTTCAACGTTTGCCGACACATATCTTTTTTCTCTTATTAGGTAGGAAGTAAACCAAGGTGTCTTATAAAAGGAATTTTTATGCCCTTTCTAACAATATGCCTCACAACACGTTTGATACATCCAGACTATATAAAAAAGTTGATTCAATAAGACCCTGTATCGACGCTGACCCTTCAACGTTTGCTGACACATATCTTTTTTCCCTTATTAGGTAGGAAAAAAGCCAAGGTGTCCGATTAAAGGGAATTTTATGCCCTTCTTTATGATATGCGTTTCATCATGTTTGATATATAGAGCTAAGAATGCTAACGCTCGAAAAATACCCCCTATCGACGCTGAGCCTTCAACATTTGCCGGATCATATCTTTTTTGCTTTTTAAGGTAGGAAGTGAAACAAGGTTTACGATGAAAGGTAATTTTCTGCCCTTTTTAACAATATGCCTCACAACACGTTTGATACATCCAAACTATATAAAAAAGTCGATTCAATAAGAACCTCTATCGACGCTGACCCTTCAACGTTTGCCGACACATATCTTTTTTCTCTTATTAGGTAGGAAGTAAACCAAGGTGTCCTATAAAAGGGAATTTTATGCACTTTCTAACAATATGCGTGACAACACGTTTGATACATCCAAACTATATAAAAAAGTCGATTCAATAAGACCCTCTATCGACGCTGACCCTTCAACGTTTGCCGACACATATCTTTTTTCCCTTATTAGGTAGGAAAAAAGCCAAGGTGTCCGATGAAAGGGAATTTTATGTCCTACCTTATGATATGCGTCTCATCATGTTTGATATATAGGGCTATGAAATGCTTACGCTCGAAAAAGACTATCTATCGACGCTGAGCCTTCTACGTTTGCCGACACAAATCTTTTATCCCTTAAGAGTTCTAAAGTAAAACAAGGTATTGTATGAAAGGGAATTTAATGCTTTTTCTAATTATAAAATATATATCAGCTTTGATGAGGTGACACTTGTGAAAAAAATAAATTAAACGTGGCAATTCAATGACCCATATCTTTTTTATCTTAATATTACCGTTGATGAATGTGGTACCAGGTTAAAGGTAATATTATAAGCTTTTTGAAAATATATTATTTTAAAGCCTTTATATAGTAGAACTTTGTTAAAAATACTGATTAGGATTTATTGCAAACCTTTCTCTACTCGTCGCTAGATGGCGGTTTAATTAGTGGTCATTACACTTATGAGAAACGAGTACTATAAAAGACCTTATTGTTATCTCCATCCGCCGCGTGGTAGCGCTGTTTTATTTTTCTATTCACCAATAGATGCCTCTGTTTACGTGCACTAACCGATAGTTGTATTATTTTTGCAACCCATTCTTAGCCTGTGTTTTATTGTTTAATATAGCATTATCTTTAGTTGTATATCATTTCAATTTGATAAATCAAGTAAAACCAAATAAATATATTTTTGTTTCATTTATTGTAGTAAGTAGGTTCACATTTGAAATGGGCAAATAGCAAAAAAAAAAACATTTTTTTCCCACATAAATCTTTTAATTGATATAAGTAGGTACAATATATAAACATGTTATCTGTAATGTGCACAATAACTAGGTTATCTGCATAATTAAACCAGTATAAGTTGAACTAGCGCTACGTCACAAACGCTCGAAACCAGACCCGCTCAAGCTCAGTGTTTCCACCGACGTGCGGCCGCGTGTGCCTAAGGCAAACACAACATATCCGAACCGCCGTTAGGTACGCTCGGCAGCAAGCGCGTAGAAAAACCAGAAGCGAATTCAGTTTATTATTTTTCCAACGTTGATCAAGGACTCAATTCTTGAAAATCACCGGGTGATAAAATATCACTTTTGAGACTTTAAAATTCAAATTCAGCCTGATAAACTGTCAAAAAAATTGTAATAAGATATGAAAATTACCAACTACACAGCACTTTATATTTAATGAATATCAATCTTCACTTTTGAAAAGAAAAAACAATGATTTTGAATTTTTTGAGTGATATTTTATCACCCGGTGATTTTCAAGAATTGACTCCCAACTTACGATTCTAAACATATTTCAGGGAACCAATTCTTGAATATCACCGGGTGATAAAACATCACTCAAAAATTCAAAATCATAGAAGACTTTAAGCATGGTCACGTTTTTTTGACATCCGAGCAGAGTGACACATTTTGAAAGAGAAGGACGGCTACATCTGTATAAAGCTATCTCTCTCTAAAATATCAAAAACGTAATTTGTGGATTTGCTAAACATTTTCCTCCACTGACATTTTCAGACACAGATTAGATGACATAATTCCTCAAATAAAGTGACATTTCTCCGAGATATATTTTCTTTCGGGCACCATGCTAAGCCGGCAGCAGATTGCGCATTTTGAGAGAGAAAATCATTTACTTATATATAAGTACTAGCCCAACGGCACGTTACAATGTCCCCAATTTGTTGGTCCGAAATCTGACGTTTAGGACCAACAAATGTCAGTCATAGTCAGTCAACATTGTCGGATGCAACAACGCGCAGACTTTAAACAAAAATGCCAGCCTGCTGCATAAAAGAATAATAAATTATTAATAATAATAATCCAATCGCATATAAACAGTAAAAAGTTTAGTTTGTTTTTCCCGCCATATTATTTCCGTACCGTGTATTTAGCACCAACCGAAGTACTACACAACGTAGTTCACGCGATTTTTCACAGGTGGCGCTATTTTTAGGGTTCCGTACCTCAAAAGAAAAAAACGGAACCCTTATAGGATCACTTTGTGGTCCGTCTGTCTGTCTGTCAAGACCCTTTATCTCACGAACGGGTAAAGGTATCAGGTTGAAATTAATACCATATATTAGGATCCATGAACCACACAAGATCTGAAAATTTCAATTTTTTACAACGACGCAATCAAAAGATATGGCATTTAATGTCCTCATCTCCATACATTTATTCAAAAATGAAAAACCTACAGGGTACTTCCCGTTGACCTAAAATTATGAAATTTGGCAAGAAGCTAGGCCTCACAGTACAAATAATGGGAAAAGTCTGAAATCATTAAATATTACAACTTTTCTCACAACTAATGGTAACCAATTGTGGTGAGCTCCCGTTTCAAGAACATTCATATAAGAGAGGGGTCAAGTTGGATGGTTGCTCAGGCGATTTTTGTTTTAGTTCTATTTAAAAACGGGAACACTTACAAACTTGAAAATTGGTATGTTTATAGTGCATAGGCTATGAAATAACAACAAATAATAAAATTTGGTCAAGCGCGTGTCGGACTCAAAAAATCTAGCACATTAACTTACTGAAATTTCAACTAATACAATAGTACTCACTAAGGATACTGACAGCCACAGTGGTGTAGTGGTTAGAGGGCTCGACTCTCAATCCGGAGGTTCTGGGTTCGATTCCCGGTGGGGATACTGTCAAACAAAATTCCCCTTGTGCGACTTCCCCCGTTTGGTTAGGATAGAGCAGGATGAATCGTTGATGATGATTCCGTGCTTCGGAAGGCACGTTAGCCTTTGGTGCCGGCTCTATCTACAGATGTATTTGTTAATGAGCCATGTCAGAGGCCTTTGGCGGCTCAACAACTCAGACACCAGGGATCGACCTTGCAACCCACACGATATGATGATGTGATGACTAAGGGTATCACTATATTTTTTCCAACCCGATGTGGGTACACACGCCTGGGTCGCGTCGTCGCCCGGTAGCCGGTCGCTGGTTGCTGCGCGAACGTTGCCGTGTAACTAGATTAATAAAACAATTTTTTTTTGTAATTTGAAATATAATTTATTATAATGGTCCTTATTTCGTAATAAATACAAAACATGTTATTCGTTTAGTTAAAATATTGTACATTATTTTATGTAAATATTTTAAGTGCTTCATTTGTTCCTTTTATTCCTTTTAATTTCATCTGTAAATAAAAATAAATATTATTAGTATACTCGAAGGTAAACATGAATTATTCATAAAAATCTGGAGGTGAATAAAGTTCACGATACATTATTGCATATTTTGTAAATCCGTCTTATGTTTACAACGTATAACAGCTTTTTAGGGTTTCGTACCGGAAGGGTTTCAACGGGATTTCATAACAAAGCCTACATTATCTGCAAGTCTATCCATCGGTCTGACCTTTAAAAGGCTGCATCATTTAAACCGCGAGCCGATTTCAATTTCAGTTACATGAATCTACAATGTTCGTTTTCGGGAGAACGATGGCGTGCCGACCTAGGTGCTTTTAAAGCCGATTGGCAAAACATGGCCCATGATCGTGATTTTCGGAAAAGAGGCCCAGCAGTGGGACGGACATACAAAAAAAAAATTTACCTCAGAGTCTGTGCAGGGGTGCGCACTCCGCTTCCAACCATTTCAAATCTTCCGTCAGACCGCGCGCTTGCAGGAGCGGGCCCAAAGTGTCCCACACTCGCTTGTGGTAAGCGTTTAGGTACGTGAGCTGGAAATCAATGTTATATTTAGTAGATTTTACAACGAGGACCCAAAGCAAGCAATATTATCCGACAATTTTATCTACCAGAGCCGCACATGAGAGTACCGATAAAATGGGTTTTAAAACCAAGTCATGACTCTGCTTTACATATCGAAGAAATAAAACCAAATATTTAAATACTGTTATTTTATTTCTAGCCATTTCTTAAAATTTTTGAAGGTCTTTTTTCCGATTTTTCTTTCCATACAAACAATGACCGGAAAATTACAATACAACAAAAAATAATTAGCCAAATCATTCAAGCCATTCTTAAGTGATGTTTCGTCGTACGAGTACGTGTGACTTATTCATTCTTTTCTTCTTTTCGACAAATTTTGTATGGGTACCTAAGTACTTGCAAAATCTTAAATTTCAGTTTGTATGGAAAGGCCAATTTTTTTTTAATTCCTGGAAGTTTTATTCACTAAAAGTTGTTCAGTTACGTTGACTGATGATGTCCTTTCAGTTTTCGTAAACCTCTCCCTCACCCCCTGTATAGAATAGATAAGGAATGTTTCAACGTGTACCCTCAGCGCCACACAATATTAGCGCCCGTGACGTGACCACGGCCATGGGGTCCCATTCCGTACTACGGTTTTTTCGACGGAGTAAATAACCCGAATTCATTTGGCCCTTTTGTTTCTAATTTAACTAAATGTAACTACTAGGTTGGTACGTAAAGGTGTAAATTATGACATGAATTCAATTTTAACATCCAGATATCAATGTATTCAAAAAAAATACCTTATGGAAAAAATTGCCCGAACAATTTTCGGCACAAATTCGTTCTATGACGTGAGGCATCTGTACTAGTATCTTAGACTATATAATACTAACGTATAAACTAGTCTATTATTATATTTATTTATTTTATTTTATATATTATCTGTGCCACAGCTGCTGCATGCAACTCAGCCAAAACGTCGGGAGAAGTAAAAGTAAGTAGTTTAATATACAATTTCTGAAGGTAGGGTTATTTATTACAAACGAGGTTTGTAGGTAATAACCCCGACAGAGGTCCGGAAGCAAAGTCCGAATTACACAATTCCGAATAGACTTAGTGCGAAAGTATTTTTAATCGAAATATTATAACCCGAACAATCATAGCACCGATTCACCTCTGCAGCGAAGTACGATGCATCGACGGACGTTTCTCCGAATTCTTTGCAGCGAAATAATGTGCATCGACCACTGTCATTTTCCGATCAGTCTATTTATCCAATGTTTCTTCTTTTATTTAAAAAAAAACTGACTGACTGATATATCAACGCACAGCACAAACCGCTGGGCCTAGAGATTCCTTGGCATGTAGGTTCCTTATAAGGTTTGGCGGACGCAGACGCACGGACGGACGGACGGACGGGGACGGGGACAGGGACGGAGACAAGGAAAGGGACAGGGACTTGTATAACTTTTTTAATAAGAAGTGTATATTGTAGAACAAAGAGTTAAAAGAAAGCTTCAAAGATAGATAAAACTTTGTTTTATTGTAAAAAAACTATCAAAACAAAGAAAATACCTAGAATCATGCAAAAATATTCCCATTACGTGCCATTACTGTGATAATGTTGTGAATGAAAATTTGTTGCTACCTCTCGTCCACTAGCGCTCTCATTACGAAAATCATCATCATCATAATAACATCCCATAAGCCGTGTACTGCCGGACAGGGGGCTTCCTCCCGAACTCCAGCAGTAAGGCTTGCTGCTTTGGAGGGGATTTACCATAGTCACCAAACTTGTAAGCGTCGCGGCTGGCGACCTCTGTTGTTGGTGACCGCAGTATGTAAGATGGTACGATACACAGAAAGATGCTGCTGCCCATCCTCCGTTTCATAAACCCTTAGTCGCCTCTTACGACACCCACGGGTAGAGATGGGTCGGTACTATTTTTTGCCGGCACCACACGGACGTCATTACGATAATAATGAATGATTATTCGCTAAATTGACAGATTGACGTACTTACCTAAAAAAGGTACCTAAAGGAAAGGTGTGAACTGTCATTTTCCGATGTATAGGTTCTAAATAAACATCGTAGTTTATTTAGATCGAAAAATGACGGTGGTCAATGCGCATTATTTCGCAAAAGCTTCGGGTTTACGTCCTTTCGAGTTTTAGTGATCGGACAATGGCTGTTCGACGGAAAATATTTTTGGAGAAACGAACTTCGCTGCAAAGGTGAATCCGTGCTAAGATTGTTCGGGTTATAATATTTCGATTAAAATACTTTCGCACTAAGTCCATTCGGAATTATGTAACTTGTGCTTCCGGACCCCCCCCCCCCCCCCCACAGACTTGTATTTTACGTTATTTTTCAATACATTTGTGAGAAAAACAACTTACAAATTGTATTTGCATCGAACTCATCCAAATTGCAAGCTTTTACCGGCAGCTCAAGGGTGTGCTCAGACCACGAAACTCAACAATTTTTCCAAAGAAACATGGGTCAAAAGTGGAGATATTTTTTGGCTTTTCCATACAAACCTTCAACAGTGGACAGTGCATTTTATATGGAGAAGCCATAAAAGTTTCTCCGATTTCGACCCATGTTTCTTTGGAAAAGTTGTTCAGTGTCGTGGACTGAGTACACCCTTGAGCTGACGTTCAGTTTTGCATTTACACCCTGCATACAAACATTTTTCTTTTTTGGCAAGTAAGGAGTCTCGGACCTTTAGAATTTACGAATATGTCAAAAAAATAAAATGTCAAGAGTATTAAAATGTGCTGTAACTATAAACTGGACATTATCAATTTTGTGAATAAGTTGCTTTGTTTTATCTATTTTTAACAGTAGGTTACTCGCTAGTAGTTCGGTAAGTAACCACTTACGGGCAATGTTTACGTTTTAGTAAGTCCATTTTTCGAGCAAATATATTAAAATAGTAGTAAATTTACGTAATTATAATGAACGCGCTAAGATCTGGAGTAAATGAACATGTATGAGAAGAAGGAAAGTTGAAATGGAACCTCGTTGTCGCTGAGCAGGTCCAGGTGGATGCTCTCCCGCTGGTGCGGCACCAGCGTCAGCGTGCTGAAGCCCAGCACTCCGCGCCCCGAGAAGTCTCCGCACAGACCGGAGGCCTAAGGAACATCACCACATTAGGGTTATTTTAACAATAATGCCATTCTTATTCTCTTTCTCGTCCCTTCATTTTCGTTTTATCCAAAAGCCCACAAGTATCGTATTTCCCCAAATAAGAGTGAATAAAAAATAAATAAATTATAATAGCTCCCACTACAGGCAACACTCGTGCGCGGTAAACGTGGACTGGTAAGGGTGAGTCTCGACTTCGCACGCAAACGATCAAATCCTCCCTCTATCTATGCTATACGCGTAGCAGCTTGCGTTGAGCAAGTCCGCTCGTGCTGAGCTCGCAAGCCGATCTGCAAACAATTTTTGACAGTGAGTGGCATTTAGTTTTGCCGCAGTCGAACATTGCTCGTGGAAAAAGTTATAATCCGGCCAAGTAAGGAAAAATAAGGGGTCAACCTCGGAATTTGAGTTAACAGGCTATAAACTCGTGTATTTATTTATTCATAATTGCATGCTACATGTCATAAAATCTTACATACTAGTGTTAGTAAAGACAATGGCATGTAGCGCCGTGTTCGGGCACTGCAACTTAAACCTATGTTAGTAGTTAAATTCATTAAATTAGAACTGAAAATAATCAATAGATTACAATGCAGCAACAGTATAATAACATTTAGAGATTAATAGAGATTTTAAACTATTTTTGAATACCTATTTGTATTTTACTTTCAGACTTTATGCTTCCAGGTATTTTATTAAAAATTTTGATAAATCTGTTATATGGACTTTTACTAAATATCGTCAAGTTGCTTTCAAGTGGTGCTAGTCTGTCTTTATGTCGTAGGTTTCGGCTGCAGACATCTGTCATTTTTTTGAAAAGGTGCTCATTTTTCCTTACAAATAGACCGACTTCTAATATGTAGATTGACGGAAGCGTTAGGAGCTCGTTTTGAATAAAATGCGGTCTGCAGCTCGCTCTAGCGCGGATGTTAGCAAGAATTCGGATACACTTTTTTTGCATAACGAACACGTCATGTACGTTAGTGCTGTCGCCCCATAGAATTAACCCATATCGGAGCCATGCATAGGCGTATCCGTAGTACATTGTTAGGGCCGTTTTAAAATTAGTGTTTCTTTTTATTACGCTTAAGGAATAAGTAAATTGGGACAGTTTAGTTTTAATATTTTGTATGTGGCCTTTCCAATTTACGTTTGTATCTATCGTTAGTCCTAATAATTTAAATTGTTTTACTTCTTCAATTTTTGTTTGATTTATGTTAAGATCTATTGTTAGTGGTCTTTTTTTGAGGTGGATGGACCTGAATAACTTTGGTTTTATTTAGGTTATTTCTAAGTTATGCTTGGTGATCCAATCGTTTGCCGTATTAAGGTGCTTTTTTAAGAGTTGGTTACATTCTTCACTGTTTTCGCACGTTATGAGTAGGGACACATCATCAGCGAACATTGTGCAATGTGTGTTTATGGTGTCGGGTAAGTCGTTTATATAGGCTAAAAACAGTGTGCAACCTAAGACACTTCTCTGTGGTATTGAACAATTTGTTGTACGTGTTCGTGAAGTTATAGTTTCTAGTTCACCTGTGGTTTCATTAAGATTTTCTATTTGCACGACTAACTTCCTATTTTCCAGATATGATTTAAGCCACAAATGTGTGTTACCACGGATCCCTAGACCGTGCAGTTTGGACAGTAATATCTCATGTGAAACTTAATCATATGCTTTTTTTTTTACTTTTTACTTTATGTAAAAGTGCAATTGGCCTATACTGGCTTGGGTTGTTAGAGATTCCACCTTTCTTAAGTATTGGTCTAACTTTTGCAATTTTTAGTTTGTCTGGGAAGCAGCATTCAATAAAAGATTACACCTTCAGTTTGGTGTTCTTAAAGTTGTCTCAAAAGTCTCATAAAATCAAGTGTCCGCATCGTGAGTTATTCAAGGTCAAATGTCACAAAAATCTGTTTTTAGCGATTATCTCGGTTTCCATAGCTCCAATGACATTGACATCTATGTATGAATTGTAGAACATAAAATTTGCGACCAATCTTTAAATATTGTTTTTATACCTCCAACCGTTTTAGAGATAAAATTACAATAAATTTACTGATTTAATTTTTACTTAAGATAAATTAATTAACATACATTTAAAATATACAAAAATTATTTCATCATTAGAGTTTATAATTACAAAAAGTGGGTAAAATGTTTTAGATTTGTGCAAAGTGATAAAAATTACAAATTATTTATTGTTAATAATATTTTATCAATTTACTAAGATTCATGATTGACGTACATAGATGTCAACGTCATTAGAGCTATGGAAACCGAGAAAATTGCTAAAAACTGATTTTTGACCATTTGAATAACTTACGACGCGGACACGAGATTTTATGAGATTTTTGAGACAACTTTAAGAACACCAAACTGAAGGTGTACACGAGTTTACAGCCTGTTAGCTACAACTATCATTCTACTACTAAATTCATAAATAAGGCTGACGGAGTGGTGATTTACACCAGAAACGACTTGAAGGTAAGCGTAAAGGAGTGTTCTACTATTATTGATTGCTCTTGTTTGATTATTGAATATGAAGAATGCGTAGTGACCGCTCACCATCTTTTGAAAACCCAATCCCTTTCATAGACTCCCTCAACGACTTTTCAATCAACATAAATAAAAACAAAACCGTTATCATAACTGGAGACATAAATATCGATTTATTAGATGGTTTTAATATTTACACAGCATACTACCTAAACTGTTTGTATTCAAATGAATTAAGCCTGACATTACATATTCCTACGCGCCTAACTACCTGTTTAGATCATCTAATGATTCGAACTAGCCTCGACTCTATAGGTATAGTCTGCCAATCTTCTGTAACAGACCACTTTTGTATTCTGAGTGGAATTAAAACAAAACATGATACTCGTATCTACACAAACGTTGCATTAAATATTGGCAAAGATCGTTCTCTTTGTGATCACGAAAAAGTTTTAAATGACCTACGTAATAATAATTCACTTCTTAATTTATATCTGTGCCAGAACGCCAATGAGGGCTTCCAACTGCTCATCTGCACTATCCAACAACACCTTGAAAAACATACTAAAAATATAAATGTGAAAAAAAACAATGTAAACTTTAAATTACCTTGGATCAATAGTGGTCTTTTGATTATGGCTGAAACCAGAGTTAACCTAAACAGAGAAACTATTGCCCAACCGAATGACACTATAAAACGAAAATTGTACATACAATTTCGAAATCAAACTAAATCAGCTACTAGAGCTGCAAGAAATAACTATTATAAAACGAAGCTACAAGACAATATTCACAACCCGCGTAAATGTCGGCAAATTATACGTAATTCCACTTACAACTCTCCTAACTGAATAAATATTTCTCTACAGTCGGCAGCTCTTGGCTGAATACATAATAGCAAAAAATTCTCCTATAAAATCAGACGTCAATTTTAATTCCTATAGCAAACCAGTTTTTACACCTGCTGGGTCACTGTACCTATCCCCCACATCCCCTGATGATATAATAGCAAAAGTTAAAAGTATGAAAGGTAAACATCCCCTGATGAAATAATAGCAAAAGTTAAAAGTATGAAAGGTAATAGTGCACCCGGGATGGACACAATCACTACTAAATTTATCAAAACTGGTTTAGAATTGTTTGCCGGTCCACTTGCGCATCTCTGTAACATAAGTATAAGCTCTGGCGTGTTCCCAGAAGCTCTGAAACATGCTATAGTTTCCCCCATTTTTAAAGGAGGCAATTCCCTTGAAGAGTCTAACTACAGACCGATCGCTCTGCTAAGTACATTTTCCAAAATCCTCGAAAGAGTTGTCAAGAAACGACTAGTTGGCTACCTGGAATCAAATGACTTGCTGGCTCCTACTCAATATGGTTTTAGAGAGAAGAAAAGTACAGAAGATGCTATACTGTTTGTTACCAACTACGTCGTAGGTAAAAAATGCATAGGAGTTTTCCTGGACCTCGCCAAGGCTTTCGACACGGTTTCTTTTGAAATCCTTTTAAAAAGAATGGAAGCCTTGGGGGTCCGAGGACTATCGCTGAACTGGTTTCGCTCATATTTAACTAACAGAACTCAACAAATCAGACAAGGAGGCAGTCTTTCTTCTCTCGAAAATGTCACATATGGCGTCCCGCAAGGAAGCGTTCTCGGGCCAATCCTGCTTATCATTTATCTAAACCAACTATGTAATCTAAAACTTCATAATGGGGAAATCGTAGCATTTGCCGATGATACCGTCCTACTTTTTGAAGGCAATAAATGGTCAGAGGTATTCAGCTGTGCTCAGTCTGGATTAAATCTAGTATGTGATTGGTTTCAAACTAGTCTTCTGACAGTTAATAAGCTAAAAACAAAGTATGTCTCTTTTTCAATAACCAAGAGCAGGTTGCCGCCTCCAGATGAGTTTAAACTATTTATACATGAAGCTAAGTGTCATTTATCTGACCACCACTGCAGTTGCATCGAAATGGGTCGAGTTGACACTATAAAATACTTAGGACTAATGGTAGACTCTCACCTGAGTTGGAAAGCCCATATAGTTAGCCTGACAGCTAGGCTAAGAAAGCTGATGATCTTCTTCTCAAAATTACGGGACATTGTAGATAGAAAAATGATCTTTACAGTGTATAATGCCATATCATCATCATCATCATCATATCAGCCGAAAGACGTCCACTGCTGGACATAGGCCTCCCCTAAAGAACTCCATGACGACCGGTCCTGCGCTGCTCGCATCCAGCGGCTTCCCGCGACCTTGACCAGATCGTCGGTCCACCTTGTGGGGGGCCTGCCAACGCTTCGTCTTCCGGTACGTGGTCGCCACTCTAGAACCCTCACGCCCCATCGGCCATCGGTTCTTCTTGCGATGTGCCCTGCCCACTGCCACTTCAGTTTAGCGATTCTCAGGGCCATGTCAGTTACTTTAGTTCTTCTGCGGATCTCCTCATTTCTGATTCGATCGCGCAGAGAGACTCCGAGCATAGCCCTTTCCATAGCCCTTTGGGTGACTTTGAGCTTTCTGATAAGGCCCATCGTGAGCGGCCACGTCTCGGTGCCATATGTCATCACTGGCAACACACACTGGTCAAAGACTTTCGTCTTGAGACACTGCGGTATTTTGGACGTGAAGATATTGCGGAGCTTCCCGAACGCTGCCCATCCGAGTCGGATTCGACGAGTAACCTCTTTCTCTAAGTTGGATTTACCCAGCTGGACTGTTTGTCCCAGGTATACGTACTCATCAACAACTTCGAGCGTAGAGTCTCCAACTTTGAGTGGAGTGGGTACAACAAGGGCGTTAGACATAATTTTCGTCTTATCCATGTTCATTTTAAGACCCACTTGTTGTGAAACTCTACTGAGGTTATTGAGCATCGTGCCGAGATCTTCCAGGGTCTCAGCCATTACGACAATATCGTCGGCAAATCGAAGGTGGGTCATGTACTCGCCATTGATGTTGATGCCAAGTCCTTTCCAGTCCAGGAGTTTGAAGACATCTTCCAATGCAGCGGTGAACAGTTTAGGAGATATGACGTCTCCCTGTCTCACTCCTCGCTGCAATTGGATAGGTTTCGAGTCCTGGTCCTGAAGACGAACTGACATAGTGGCGTTTTTGTACAGGTCCTTCAACACTTCAATGTACCGATAGTCAACTTGGCACCTCTGGAGAGATCGTAGCACGGCCCACGTCTCGATCGAATCGAAGGCCTTCTCATAGTCCACAAACGCTAGGCAAAGTGGCTGGTTATACTCTTCGGTCTTCTGTATAACTTGCCGTAGCGTATGTATGTGGTCTATGGTACTGAAGCCTTTACGAAAACCGGCTTGTTCGGGAGGCTGGAAGTCGTCGAGCCTGCGCGCGAGACGGTTCGTAATGACTCTCGAGAACAGCTTATAGACATGGCTCAGAAGTGAGATGGGTCTGTAATTCTTCAGCAGGGTCTTATCACCCTTTTTGAAGAAGAGTACCACCACACTTCTGTGCCATGCCTGTGGCGTTTTCCCTTCGAGTATGACAGAATTAAACAGCTTCTGAAGAGCTTTAAGCACTGGCCTTCCGCCTGCTTTCAGAAGCTCAGCCGTAATTCCATCGTGCCCGGGTGCCTTGTTGTTTCTAAGCTGTCTGAGAGCCATTCTAATCTCGTACAAGCTGACGTCCGGGATATCTTCGGTATGGTGTCGGGTAAGTCTAGCTCTTGGATCGTTGGCCAGACTGCTAACGGGTGGGCCGGTTGATGTGTATAACTGCCCATAGAACTTCTCGACTTCCCTCAGTAGCTCAGGCTTGGACGATACGGTTCTGCCATCCTCGGTCTTCAGCCTCGTCAACTGGCTCTGTCCAATAGACAGATCTCTTGCGAACACTTTGGAGCCTTTGTTCCGCTCAATCGCTTCTTTAATATGGTTAGTATTAAATAGCCGAAGGTCGCGAGTCAGAGACTTAGAGATCCGTTTATTGAGCCGCCGATATTGAGAAGCATCTTCCGGAGACTGCAGAACTATTTCGCGTCTTTCTTCCATTAGCTTGAGGGTATGGTCAGAGATCTTTTTGGTTCTTTTAGTACGGTGGGGTCTAAAGTACTTTGACCCAATTGTATGGACAGTTTCCACGAATCCGTTATTGTAGTCGTCCACATCTACGCATTCACCAAGGCATTCAAAGCGGTTTTGCAGTTCGACCTGAAAGCCGTCGGGGTTTTGGATATTGGTGGGTACTGGTCGGAGCGTAGACTTCATCAGTCGAGTTCTTTCCAGCTTTACGTTGATATTCAATGTGCCTCTTACCAACCGGTGATCGCTTCCGGTTTTAACCGCATTGATCACAGAGACATCATTGAATATTTGCTTCTTCGTCGACATGATAAAGTCAATCTCATTTTTTGTAGCACCATCGGGACTGATCCAGGTCCATTTTCGGTTTTCCGACTTTTTGAAGAAGGAATTCATCATAAAGAGTCCTTCTTTCTCCAAAAAAGTCGGCTAACATGTGGCCTCTGGAATTCCGATATCCAACACCAAATTGCCCCACCCTCAGCTCACCATCGCCTCGCTTGCCTAATTTCGCGTTGAAGTCCCCCATGACAACGGTATAGTGGGTCTTAGGCGTATGTATGGCTTTAGATATATCCTCATACATAGCCTCGACTTCATCATCAGAGTGTGTCGATGTGGGGGCGTATACCTGTATGACTTTCAGCGAATACCTTTTGGTGATTCTGAGTATAAGGTACGCTACCCGCGACGACACACTCTCGATCATGACCACGTTGTTCACGAGAGACTTGTGGACCATAAACCCGACACCTCCCTGGGACAGTTGGTCGCCCTCCCGGAAATAGAGCAAGTTACCTGATTTTAGGATTATCGAGTCCTCCCCCTCTCTTCGGACTTCAGATAGACCCAAGATGTCCCAGTGTAACCTGCTCAATTCTTCTTCGAGTTCTGCAACCTTCTCGTCGGTCCGCAATGTGCGCGTGTTATAAGTTGCCAGGGCCAGAGGTCGTCGTTGTTGGTAGCTCGACATCTGCCGGGGATTCTTCGCACCCCCTGCCCCACCGTTACCATGGCCGCTACCGGAGCCAGGAATAGCGGGGCCGCCGGGGACTAGGGGCCGGAGCTTATAGTTGTGATTCATCGATTTCTTAGGGGGTTTTACCATAGTCGCCACGCTTGGCAGACGGGTTGGCGCCCGCAGTAAGATGAAATAATACACAGAAGGACGCTGCTGCCCATCCTCTGGATTTCATTTCCCTTAGTCGCCTCTTACGACACCCACGGGAAGAGATGGGTCGGTACTATTCTTTTTAGGCCGGCACCGCACAGCCCAGCGCATAATGCCATATATCATTCACTTATTCTATATGGGATAGTAGCGTGGGGTGGCGCCGCTAAAACTATACTTGAACCAGCTGAGGTAGCCCAACGTGCCATACTGAAAGTTATTCTTCGCAAACATTTCAGATTCCCCTCTGACCAACTCTATGCTGAGACATCAGTACTCAGCATTAGACAAACCTTCTTCCTTCAAACCGCCACATATGTCCATACCCACTTTTCTCTTTTCAAACAAATGAACAGATTTAATTCTACCAGAACTACCACTACATAAAATACACTACTGTGAGTGGTGCGGGGGCATCCATCCATCCGCATTACATAATATTATTATTATACGATAAACTAATAATTTAATTTACCTACTTACCCACCTCGGTAACTAACCTGTTGGCTATAGCTGTGACTACGTGTTGTTATGTTTAGCACCTACCGCTCTTATATAAAACGACAATTATATTTTTAGCACCTTTTGTCTTCAACTTGACTTACAATGTTAAACACATATACTTAATTAAGAACTCTTTTTTCTCTTTTGTAATTTGGTGGCATTCCCCATTCACCCACAAACGGGCCATAGGCCTATAGTGGGTCAATGATTGTGTATTTTGTAAGCATGACGTGTTTTGCCTAATAAAAGATTTTTGAATTATTTTTTATTTTTTGAATTATCAATTTCAACCTGATACCTCTTCTCGTTCGTGAGAAAAAGGGTCTTGACAGACAGACAGACAGACGGACAACAAAGTGATCCTTTATAGGATCCCGGAACCCTTATGGGTTCCGTTTTTTTATTGTGAGGTACGGAACCATAAAAATATGAAACGTAAAATAGAAGGGCAACCCACTCAAAAAAACCGGCCAAGTGCGAGTCGGACTCGCGCCCTAAGGGTTCCGTACCTATCTACCATATGATATACTAAAAGCTTTTGCTCTTTGATTTTAAAAACTCCGCGACCATCCAACTTGACCTCTCTTTTATAGAAAAGTTCTTGAAACGGGAGCTCACTTTAACGGGTTTATTTTATGTTTTTAGGGTTCCGTACCTCAAAATAAAAAAACGAAACCCTTATAGGATCACTTTGTTGTCCGTCTGTCTGTCTGCCTGTCAAGACCCTTTTTCTCACGATCGAGAAGAGGTATCAGGATGAAATTGATAACAAATATTAAGGCTAGGCTATTATTCCTACTTGACCCTAAAATTGAGTAACATTCTAACAAAATCTAGTAATCTACAAGATATGACAAGTGATGTGGTCGGCCTCAAAAATTGGTTTATACAAAATACAAAAAAAAATACAAAAAATCTTTATTAAAAAGTCCACATTTCTCTTATATATAAAAACTTAAATAACCACACTAGGCAGGGCCTGTGACGTGGCCATTATAACATATTAGTTTCACATAAGGACTTATTACCGGGATACTTAGTTCATGCAAAAATAACTTAATTGATACATTTTCAGACTTAATTGATACAAACTAACTTAATTGATACATTTTCAAAAGATGATAATAAAATGAACAATGAACTAAAAAACCAAAAACAAATGTATGTGCGAGTGTGTGTACGGTGTGTGTGTGTGTGTGTGCGTGTGTGTGTGTGTGTATGAGTGATGGCTTTTACTGTATAGGAATAAGAATTGCTTCAATTTCGTTGTAAGTCATATTTATTAATTCTAGCTTCAATTTACTTTTTATTTCATGAACTGACAAGTACCTTATATCATGTAGTCGTGATATTCTGTTATAAATAAAAGGAAACATGAAAGGGGGAAAACGGTGTGCGAAAGAACTTTTAGCAGGTATTAATTTGGCTCTAAAATTCCTTTTTCTAACCAAAACGTTATAATCTGCAGCGTTTAACATAGTTTTGTGCATGCTTGTAACAGCTCGAAGTATGTATAGTTTTCTAACACTTAATACTTCGGCTTCTTTGTAAAGTTGACTTGTAGGATATTGGTATGGCTTACGAAGCATCACCTTCAAAACTGCCCTTTGCGCCCTTTCCAAACAAGTCAAGTGAGATTTGGCAGCTGCGCCCCACACGTCTATGCAATATGTGAGTATTGATTCACAGAGTGCTGTATAAACCGTCTTTAATACTTCCTTACTGGCTACATATCTAAGATTTTTGAAGACGTGGATCAATTTTCTGGTTCTGGCTGCCATAACCTGAATGTGTTTTTCAAAAGTGAGCCTCTCGTCTATTGTGACACCCAAGTATTTGATTTCATACGATCGTGATATGACGGCGCAGGTACAGGAATTGTTTGGTATAGTACCACATAAGTCAGAAGTTGAAGGTGGTGAGCATGAGTGTATGGTTAGACTTGTTTCAAATTTAGGGGCAGAGGCTGCAGTTTTGTAAAAACATAAATATTTGGTTTTGTCATTGTTAAGTGTGAGTAAATTTTCCGCAAGCCACTTTTCTAACACAGCCATACCTCTAGTGGCACTAGCCAAACATGTTTCCCAACTATCACCATGAAATAGTACGGCAGTATCGTCAGCATAGCATACTATATCTGCATTTTCAATTTTCAAAAGCGATAGTTCATTAAGGTAGACCAAGAACAAAGAAGGTCCGAGCACACTACCTTGAGGAACACCGAAACCGACCTCTTTCTCTTCACTAATCCAGGCTGTCCTTCAAGTAACTTTCAAACCAGTTTAGCGTGATTCCGCGAACACCAATCTGTTCTAGTTTTTTGAGTAGAATAGGAATTGCCACTGTATCGAAGGCCTTAGCAAGATCAAGAAACACTCCGATACAGGGCTTTTTATTATCAAGGAATGATGAGATTTTATCAGTTAGTGTCCTCACAGCACCTTCCGCTGATTTTCCCCTTCTGAACCCAAATTGATTACTTGATAAAATGCCTTTGCTTTCCAGGTAATTCATTAACCTCTTGTTAACAACTCTTTCCATAATTTTGGAAAAAGTGGGAAGCAAGGAGATTGGACGATAGCTGTTGAGATCCATAGCATCCCCAGCTTTAAAAATTGGAGTGATTATCGCCTTTTTGAATGCTTTAGGCACAACTCCAGTTTCCAGACTTAGGTTCACTATGTCTGTTAGCTGTGGAACTATTATATTTTTGGTACATTTAATTAAACAGTTACTAATGTCATCTACACCAGGGGCACTATCGGATCTCATAACCGTTATCAGACTTTCAATTTCATTACTATCCGTGGGATTCAGAAAGAAAGAGTCAACAGGCGAACCAGAAGTATCTATTTTGTATGCCAAATTTTGTATATTCAGGTCATAGATTTAGTACTTCGCGCGTGGCGCTTTTAACCAGATTGCTCTCTTCCAAAAAAAATTATGCGACCAGAGTAGGACGTAAGATGAGAGGAAGCTCTCCCTTTCTAATAGATTTTGCATGACATTTTGTTTATGATGCCATGACAACATCAACATAATGTCATGCAAAATCTTTGTCAAAAATCATTTTACCAAAGAGTTTTTAATCCAGATAAATCAAAAGAAAATGATTTTCTGCATTTATCAATATTTAATGAAAACTGAGAGAGAAGTTTATACTTTGCACGTTGAAAATTATTCAAATAAGTATTTAAAAATACGTATAAATATAAATTTGTGTACATAAAAGTTAACATTTTGCACGGAAAATGTGCAAACTTCATTAGTATGGCAATAATTAGAAAGGGACGAAGTACATCGCCTATGATGTCTTGCTCTGCTCGTTTTGCCTCTGTACAATTGTTAAGAGTACGCTATCATGGTAAATGTAAGATCATTGATTCAGGTTGAGTTTTTCAAGAATATGACATGCCAAAGATTTTCCTACCGTTGCAAAATGATCATTAGCTGCGTTAACAGATTGTTCTGGGGAATTTTTGATTTTCAATATGTTTTGTCCAGATTTATTTGATTTAATTTTTCTATGAGTTATATTGTTAATAGTTTTCCATAGTTTCATACCGTCTTTTGCATAAATTTTGGAAAAATGAAAATTCATACAATAGTGACTACTATTGTATGAATTTTCATTTTTCCTGAGAAGATTTATGTAAAAGTTTCGATACCTCGAATAGATCATTTTTTAAATGTCATCTTTCGGCTTGTTCCTAGCTTGCTCGTGCAAATAGTCTCGTATCTCCGAACATCTAACTAATCCTCGATTCATCCAAGGCTTGCGAATTGTTACAGTTCTACATTTTTTAAGGCAAGGCATCTTCTTAAACTACCACGACAGAAGGATTTTGATCATTCTAACTTTATGAATTTATTTCGGCAACTCCAGCCTTTTCTTAATTAATTTAAATTCTTTAAATATTGATCATACTTCCAACTAACACGTACTACTTTACATTCCATCTTCATTTCATTATCACCCTTCCATATCCGCGGACCCTATTCCAAATTGTTTGATTCCGCTAGCTCGTACTAATAGGCTAAATTTCCGCCCAACTATTCGGACTACCGCGAATTTAATAAATCAATTTAATGTTTAATTAAATAACACATTCCCTTAGCTTAGAATTTTCTAAATATTTGAATCAAGGCTAACAAATTCATATTAATTCAGTAATGGTATGGAGATAAAACACTATGTGTCTTATTTCTGTAAGATGCTAAATAATTTATGAATCATCTGAATAAAATAGAAAACACGGAAATACTCATTTGATATTGGTTGAGTTCTATTGTGTGGGGAGGACAGATATTATTTTCACTTCTTAACTAATATAGGTGTTGATGACTGGTATTCATGGTCTTCAATATTCTATGTTGGTTATGCCTACAGTTACACTTTACAGTCTACTAGTTTAGACTGAACATGAAAAGTGCACATGATAGTTCAACCAGGACTTAGTTTTCACCAAATTAATTTTGGGGATTCGACCACTCCGACAATGCGCGCGGCTGGAATGGTTTTGGGGTGCTATGTAGGGTACTCCTAAGATCATTCCCCGCACCTAGTGAGCGCCGAGACAACGTCGTTCGTGAGGGGCTCTTGTCCTACCCTACCGAGTGTCCGACCAGGACAGTTTGCGCCGCAGGTTTAAGCAACAGTTCCGGAGTCGCAGAGTAGCATGTGGGGGTTCGCCCTAAGTCGAGAGGCCCATGTTTGCTCGCTCAACAGGGGAGAGTTGGCGTTAAATGTGGCAACGCGGACATTGGTTTCGTCTCACGTAGAAAAAGTCTATTGGGAATGGGAGGAGTGTGTCACCTTCTTGGTTGGTCTGTGGTTGTCCGTACTGTCGCACTACACAAACACAAATTTGCCCTTCTCTTCCTTAGAGTTCGCCAATGAATCTCTTAATTCACAAAGAAAGTGGCTTTAAGAGAAAACCAGCCTTGACCATTCTTAAGGTTAGGGTAGATGACTTGTTGACAGACAACGATTCAAGACTTACAAAGACGGGCCGTAGGAACTAGTTGTGGGCGAACGCATACGGCCCGCCCGGACTTCTTAACCAGGTAATGGAAGAAGAAGACGGAACGAGGGAGCGGTGAGTGGGTCTCCCTCTTCACCAAAGTGAGTCTCATGCTTTATTGAATATGAATATTAACATTTATCTTTCTGTTCTTTAGGTCCGCTCCCAAATAAGGACCATACGCTCATCTCCTCTTGAACACTTAAGTCGACCAAAACTAAAGATCAATAAAATCTAAATCATGTTTGTTAGGTTATTTCAATAAATGATTGAAACCAATACCATTCATTGTTATTATTTCCACTCCTCACTTTTACCTCAAAGTAAAGAACCTGTAAACCAAATTCATAATTCGTTGCTGCGTCCATGGCGTAAATCTGCCCTCCCTAGACTTTACTTTCATTAGATCACGAGCCATACTTCTAATACTTTTACAAGTATTAATATTATTTCCTATACACAGAATAGTAGAAAGACTACAGTACCTATAATTTTTTGGTTATGCCGATAAAAATACTGATAAATGGACGGCAGAATAGAACATAGCCGTAGCGTATATAAAAAAAAATCACTTTCCTTTGTGAAATGACAACTTTTATTTATTTTATAATAGGCTAAGACCGTGTTCTATTCTGCCGTAGGATAATTGATATTTGACGAAAATATTATAAGATGCGTTATTTGCGTTCCAAAAAAATTACCTTATCCCTATTAAGAAGCCAATTTTCGAGGGTTAAGATTATTTTTTGTTTAGAAGTTTCTAGTCTATTAAGTGACAGTTAGATATATAATGGATTGTTACAACGAACCTTGGGGTGGTTGGAGTCTTTCGTGACCTGGATGACCTCTACAAGATCCTCATGTCGGATACCGTATTCACCAACCTTGTAGTAGCCAGGCTCTGTCAAACGAAAAAAAACGCATCGTGTGAAATAAATAGCTACAGTCCAAATAATGTAGTTGATTACAATGACAGCAGTGCGAGAGCAGAACGGAGCGATGCGTAAGATATTGGAGTGACAGGGACATAAACCGTTCAGTCTTGCTCTCGCCAGGAGACCCCGCTGGGCCCTACAGACACTAGGGGGCTCACTGACCGTTGCTGAGTATCTGGCGGGGCTGCAGGCCGGGGTCGCGCGGGTAGGGGCGCCAGGAGACCCCGCTGGGCCCTGCAGACACTAGGGGGCTCACTGACCGTTGCTGAGTATCTGGCGGGGCTGCAGGCCGGGGTCGCGCGGGTAGGGGCGCCAGGAGACCCCGCTGGGCCCTGCAGACACTAGGGGGCTCACTGACCGTTGCTGAGTATCTGGCGGGGCTGCAGGCCGGGGTCGCGCGGGTAGGGGCGCCAGGAGACCCCGCTGGGCCCTGCAGACACTAGGGGGCTCACTGACCGTTGCTGAGTATCTGGCGGGGCTGCAGGCCGGGGTCGCGCGGGTAGGGGCGCCAGGAGACCCCGCTGGGCCCTGCAGACACTAGGGGGCTCACTGACCGTTGCTGAGTATCTGGCGGGGCTGCAGGCCGGGGTCGCGCGGGTAGGGGCGCCAGGAGACCCCGCTGGGCCCTGCAGACACTAGGGGGCTCACTGACCGTTGCTCAGTATCTGGCGGGGCTGCAGGCCGGGGTCGCGCGGGTAGGGGCGCCAGGAGACCCCGCTGGGCCCTGCAGACACTAGGGGGCTCACTGACCGTTGCTCAGTATCTGGCGGGGCTGCAGGCCGGGGTCGCGCGGGTAGGGGCGCCAGGAGACCCCGCTGGGCCCTGCAGACACTAGGGGGCTCACTGACCGTTGCTGAGTATCTGGCGGGGCTGCAGGCCGGGGTCGCGCGGGTAGGGGCGCCAGGAGACCCCGCTGGGCCCTGCAGACACTAGGGGGCTCACTGACCGTTGCTGAGTATCTGGCGGGGCTGCAGGCCGGGGTCGCGCGGGTAGGGGCGCCAGGAGACCCCGCTGGGCCCTGCAGACACTAGGGGGCTCACTGACCGTTGCTGAGTATCTGGCGGGGCTGCAGGCCGGGGTCGCGCGGGTAGGGGCGCCAGGAGACCCCGCTGGGCCCTGCAGACACTAGGGGGCTCACTGACCGTTGCTCAGTATCTGGCGGGGCTGCAGGCCGGGGTCGCGCGGGTAGGGGCGCCAGGAGACCCCGCTGGGCCCTGCAGACACTAGGGGGCTCACTGACCGTTGCTCAGTATCTGGCGGGGCTGCAGGCCGGGGTCGCGCGGGTAGGGGCGCCAGGAGACCCCGCTGGGCCCTGCAGACACTAGGGGGCTCCTGACCGTTGCTCAGTATCTGGCGGGGCTGCAGGCCGGGGTCGCGCGGGTAGGGGCGCCAGGAGACCCCGCCTGGCCCTGCAGACACTAGGGGGCTCACTGACCGTTGCTGAGTATCTGGCGGGGCTGCAGGCCGGGGTCGCGCGGGTAGGGGCGCCAGGAGACCCCGCTGGGCCCTACAGACACTAGGGGGCTCACTGACCGTTGCTGAGTATCTGGCGGAGCTGCAGGCCGGGGTCGCGCGGGTAGGGGCGCCAGGAGACCCCGCTGGGCCCTGCAGACACTAGGCGGCTCACTGACCGTTGCTGAGTATCTGGCGGGGCTGCAGGCCGGGGTCGCGCGGGTAGGGGCGCCAGGAGACCCCGCTGGGCCCTGCAGACACTAGGGGGCTCACTGACCGTTGCTCAGTATCTGGCGGGGCTGCAGGCCGGGGTCGCGCGGGTAGGGGCGCCAGGAGACCCCGCTGGGCCCTGCAGACACTAGGGGGCTCACTGACCGTTGCTCAGTATCTGGCGGGGCTGCAGGCCGGGGTCGCGCGGGTAGGGGCGCCAGGAGACCCCGCTGGGCCCTGCAGACACTAGGGGGCTCACTGACCGTTGCTCAGTATCTGGCGGGGCTGCAGGCCGGGGTCGCGCGGGTAGGGGCGCCAGGAGACCCCGCTGGGCCCTGCAGACACTAGGGGGCTCACTGACCGTTGCTCAGTATCTGGCGGGGCTGCAGGCCGGGGTCGCGCGGGTAGGGGCGCCAGGAGACCCCGCTGGGCCCTGCAGACACTAGGGGGCTCACTGACCGTTGCTCAGTATCTGGCGGGGCTGCAGGCCGGGGTCGCGCGGGTAGGGGCGCCAGGAGACCCCGCTGGGCCCTGCAGACACTAGGGGGCTCACTGACCGTTGCTCAGTATCTGGCGGGGCTGCAGGCCGGGGTCGCGCGGGTAGGGGCGCCAGGAGACCCCGCTGGGCCCTGCAGACACTAGGGGGCTCACTGACCGTTGCTCAGTATCTGGCGGGGCTGCAGGCCGGGGGTCGCGCGGGTAGGGGCGCCAGGAGACCCCGCTGGGCCCTGCAGACACTAGGGGGCTCACTGACCGTTGCTCAGTATCTGGCGGGGCTGCAGGCCGGGGTCGCGCGGGTAGGGGCGCCAGGAGACCCCGCTGGGCCCTGCAGACACTAGGGGGCTCACTGACCGTTGCTCAGTATCTGGCGGGGCTGCAGGCCGGGGTCGCGCGGGTAGGGGCGCCAGGAGACCCCGCTGGGCCCTGCAGACACTAGGGGGCTCACTGACCGTTGCTCAGTATCTGGCGGGGCTGCAGGCCGGGGTCGCGCGGGTAGGGGCGCCAGGAGACCCCGCTGGGCCCTGCAGACACTAGGGGGCTCACTGACCGTTGCTCAGTATCTGGCGGGGCTGCAGGCCGGGGTCGCGCGGGTAGGGGCGCCAGGAGACCCCGCTGGGCCCTGCAGACACTAGGGGGCTCACTGACCGTTGCTCAGTATCTGGCGGGGCTGCAGGCCGGGGTCGCGCGGGTAGGGGCGCCAGGAGACCCCGCTGGGCCCTGCAGACACTAGGGGGCTCACTGACCGTTGCTCAGTATCTGGCGGGGCTGCAGGCCGGGGTCGCGCGGGTAGGGGCGCCAGGAGACCCCGCTGGGCCCTGCAGACACTAGGGGGCTCACTGACCGTTGCTCAGTATCTGGCGGGGCTGCAGGCCGGGGTCGCGCGGGTAGGGGCGCCAGGAGACCCCGCTGGGCCCTGCAGACACTAGGGGGCTCACTGACCGTTGCTCAGTATCTGGCGGGGCTGCAGGCCGGGGTCGCGCGGGTAGGGGCGCCAGGAGACCCCGCTGGGCCCTGCAGACACTAGGGGGCTCACTGACCGTTGCTCAGTATCTGGCGGGGCTGCAGGCCGGGGTCGCGCGGGTAGGGGCGCCAGGAGACCCCGCTGGGCCCTGCAGACACTAGGGGGCTCACTGACCGTTGCTCAGTATCTGGCGGGGCTGCAGGCCGGGGTCGCGCGGGTAGGGGCGCCAGGAGACCCCGCTGGGCCCTGCAGACACTAGGGGGCTCACTGACCGTTGCTCAGTATCTGGCGGGGCTGCAGGCCGGGGTCGCGCGGGTAGGGGCGCCAGGAGACCCCGCTGGGCCCTGCAGACACTAGGGGGCTCACTGACCGTTGCTCAGTATCTGGCGGGGCTGCAGGCCGGGGTCGCGCGGGTAGGGGCGCCAGGAGACCCCGCTGGGCCCTGCAGACACTAGGGGGCTCACTGACCGTTGCTCAGTATCTGGCGGGGCTGCAGGCCGGGGTCGCGCGGGTAGGGGCGCCAGGAGACCCCGCTGGGCCCTGCAGACACTAGGGGGCTCACTGACCGTTGCTCAGTATCTGGCGGGGCTGCAGGCCGGGGTCGCGCGGGTAGGGGCGCCAGGAGACCCCGCTGGGCCCTGCAGACACTAGGGGGCTCACTGACCGTTGCTCAGTATCTGGCGGGGCTGCAGGCCGGGGTCGCGCGGGTAGGGGCGCCAGGAGACCCCGCTGGGCCCTGCAGACACTAGGGGGCTCACTGACCGTTGCTCAGTATCTGGCGGGGCTGCAGGCCGGGGTCGCGCGGGTAGGGGCGCCAGGAGACCCCGCTGGGCCCTGCAGACACTAGGGGGCTCACTGACCGTTGCTCAGTATCTGGCGGGGCTGCAGGCCGGGGTCGCGCGGGTAGGGGCGCCAGGAGACCCCGCTGGGCCCTGCAGACACTAGGGGGCTCACTGACCGTTGCTCAGTATCTGGCGGGGCTGCAGGCCGGGGTCGCGCGGGTAGGGGCGCCAGGAGACCCCGCTGGGCCCTGCAGACACTAGGGGGCTCACTGACCGTTGCTCAGTATCTGGCGGGGCTGCAGGCCGGGGTCGCGCGGGTAGGGGCGCCAGGAGACCCCGCTGGGCCCTACAGACACTAGGGGGCTCACTGACCGTTGCTGAGTATCTGGCGGGGCTGCAGGCCGGGGTCGCGCGGGTAGGGGCGCCAGGAGACCCCGCTGGGCCCTGCAGACACTAGGGGGCTCACTGACCGTTGCTCAGTATCTGGCGGGGCTGCAGGCCGGGGTCGCGCGGGTAGGGGCGCCAGGAGACCCCGCTGGGCCCTGCAGACACTAGGGGGCTCACTGACCGTTGCTCAGTATCTGGCGGGGCTGCAGGCCGGGGTCGCGCGGGTAGGGGCGCCAGGAGACCCCGCTGGGCCCTGCAGACACTAGGGGGCTCACTGACCGTTGCTCAGTATCTGGCGGGGCTGCAGGCCGGGGTCGCGCGGGTAGGGGCGCCAGGAGACCCCGCTGGGCCCTGCAGACACTAGGGGGCTCACTGACCGTTGCTCAGTATCTGGCGGGGCTGCAGGCCGGGGTCGCGCGGGTAGGGGCGCCAGGAGACCCCGCTGGGCCCTGCAGACACTAGGGGGCTCACTGACCGTTGCTCAGTATCTGGCGGGGCTGCAGGCCGGGGTCGCGCGGGTAGGGGCGCCAGGAGACCCCGCTGGGCCCTGCAGACACTAGGGGGCTCACTGACCGTTGCTCAGTATCTGGCGGGGCTGCAGGCCGGGGTCGCGCGGGTAGGGGCGCCAGGAGACCCCGCTGGGCCCCTCGTGCACGTTGAGGAAGTGCCCCACGCCGTGCCCCGTGCCGTGCGCGTAGTCCAGCCCCACGTCCCACAGCGCCAGCCGCGCCAGGCTGTCCAGCGCGTTGCCCTGAGCGGACGGACAAAAAAACACAATTACCTACATAACCTCATATTCTTATAGTGTTAAAAATGTGGATTTTTCTTACAAGCACGATGTAAAACTATTCTCTAAGCGTTCTTATATATGTACTAGCTGTTGCCCGCGGCTTCGCTCGCGTGGATTTCGTATTTAGGTTGTTACCGGTTTTCCGAAGCAATGAGATATTTTAGTCCAGGGAAATTATTATTTATCTCATCATTTCGGGGTAATTTTAAACTAAGGAAAAACAGGACTAACCCTGCGCAAATCAATGAGTATAATTCAAGATCCAGCTGAATTTTATATAATATACAGACTTTACTCATAAATTACTCAGAACAGAGGAACTTAGCAGCAGTATCCTAACAAATGTAAAGAGAGAGATGAGAGACACCTTTATGTCATATTTCAAAACAGAGCCAATTCGCAGAAGTAATTGAGAAAAACTGATACCCTCTCCCTCTCTCTCCCCCCTTCCTCTCCCCCTCCCTCTGTCTCTCCCCCTCCCCAATCTCCCACTGCCCCTCCCTATCCCCCTCCCTCTTCCTCTCTCTAACCCCCTCCCCCTCCCTCACTCCCTTCCTCTCCCCCTTCCCCTCCTTCTCCCTCTCCCTCTACCTGTACCTCTCTATCTCTCTTCCTCTATACCTCTCTACCCCTCTACCTCTCTACCCCTCTACCTCTCTACCTCTCTAACCCTCTACCCCTCTACCTCTCTACCTCTCTACCTCTGTACCTCTGAAACTCTCTACCTCTCTTCATCTCTACCTCTCTACCTCTCTACCTCTACCTCTCCCTACCCCTAACGTTAATTTAACCGCTATCCCTAACATAGAAACGACACCCATATTTATTTTTAGACATTTCAAACCTATCGCACCCCAACCCCATCCCCAGGGGATGATGGTATTTCACGTCCACCACGTTGGATTTCAAAGAAGTTGTAGCTTTCGTAATCAGCGACCTGATAAACCATACAAACGACACCCATATTGATTTTTAGAAATTTCAAACCTATCGCACCCCAACTCCATCCCCAGAGGGATGATGGTATTTCACGTCCACCACGTTGGATTTCAAAATTGTTGTAGTTTTCGTAATTCGCGACCCGATAAACCATACAAACGACACCCATATTCACATTTCAACCCTATCACACCTCAACCCCATCGCACCCCAACCCCATCCCAAGGGAATGATGGTATTTAACGTCCACCACGTTGGATTTCAAAATTGTTGTAGTTTTCGTAATCAGCGACCCGATAAACCATACAAACGATACCCATATTGGTTTTTAGACTTTTTCACCCCATTGCCCTTTTTTAGGGGTGGAATTTCAATAACAGTGATGAACGTTGCATAGAATTACATCATTAATGCCTAAATAATAAATTATGTGGATTTTACTTTAAAAATAAAGAATTTTCAACTTCATCCCCCTTTTCACCCTTAAGGGTTTCGAATTTTCAAAAACCCTGAGACACGTAATTATTAATTTTTAGTCGTCAGCCTAAATACATATTTTGAAGATCGTAACTTCAAAACTGACGGACTTTCATACAAACTTTCATCCCCTATTTTACCCCCTTAGGGGTGGAATTTTTTAAAATCCTTTCTTAGTGCACCCCTAGGTCTCATAAGGAACCTACATGCCAAATTTGGAATCTCTAGACCCAGCGGTTTGGGCTGTGCGTTGATATGTCAGTCAGTCAGTCAGTCAGTCAGTCACCTTCTTCTTTTATATATATAGATATGTTATGGCTGGTACTAAACATGATTCAGATAATTTTATTCAATGTAGATTCTTTACAGAATACTTAGTGAATGTCATGCAGAATAAAATGCAAATAAAGCGAGTTTACACTGTTTCGGATCGTGCTATGGCAGCGAGAAAGAAATGGCAGAAACCACTGCAGCACGGCCTACTTTAAGAGTCGGCTTTTTACGTGGTTCTTGTATTTCGCTGAAATATCAGAGAACCATATTATCTCTTTGTCATTGATATGGTCATTTAATCTATAGTAAGCTTTTACGTAACGATTGCTTTACTACGACTGATTGATCTGTCCCTTGAGCACGCGCGTGAAGGCCATCTTCTGTTTGAACCGCTCTGGGGACCTACCTTGATCCCCGGCGGGAACAGGGCCGTCGCCAGCAGCATCTGTCCCTTGATCACGCGCGTGAAGGCCATCTTCTGTTTGAACCGCTCTGGGGACCTACCTTGATCCCCGGTGGGAACAGCGCCGTCGCCAGCAGCATCTGTCCCTTGAGCACGCGCGTGAAGGCCATCTTCTGTTTGAACCGCTCTGGGGACCTACCTTGATCCCCGGTGGGAACAGCGCCGTCGCCAGCAGCATCTGTCCCTTGAGCACGCGCGTGAAGGCCATCTTCTGTTTGAACCGCTCTGGGGACCTACCTTGATCCCCGGCGGGAACAGCGCCGTCGCCAGCAGCATCTGTCCCTTGAGCACGCGCGTGAAGGCCATCTTCTGTTTGAACCGCTCTGGGGACCTACCTTGATCCCCGGCGGGAACAGCGCCGTCGCCAGCAGCATCTGTCCCTTGAGCACGCGCGTGAAGGCCATCTTCTGTTTGAACCGCTCTGGGGACCTACCTTGATCCCCGGCGGGAACAGCGCCGTCGCCAGCAGCATCTGTTCCTTGAGCACGCGCGTGAAGGCCATCTTCTGTTTGAACCGCTCTGGGGACCTACCTTGATCCCCGGCGGGAACAGCGCCGTCGCCAGCAGCATCTGTCCCTTGAGCACGCGCGTGAAGGCCATCTTCTGTTTGAACCGCTCTGGGGACCTACCTTGATCCCCGGCGGGAACAGCGCCGTCGCCAGCAGCATCTGTCCCTTGAGCACGCGTGTGAAGGCCATCTTCTGTTTGAACCGCTCTGGGGACCTACCTTGATCCCCGGCGGGAACAGCGCCGTCGCCAGCAGCATCTGTCCCTTGAGCACGCGCGTGAAGGCCATCTTCTGTTTGAACCGCTCTGGGGACCTACCTTGATCCCCGGCGGGAACAGCGCCGTCGCCAGCAGCATCTGTCCCTTGAGCACGCGCGTGAAGGCCATCTTCTGTTTGAACCGCTCTGGGGACCTACCTTGATCCCCGGCGGGAACAGCGCCGTCGCCAGCAGCATCTGTTCCTTGAGCACGCGCGTGAAGGCCATCTTCTGTTTGAACCGCTCTGGGGACCTACCTTGATCCCCGGCGGGAACAGCGCCGTCGCCAGCAGCATCTGTCCCTTGAGCACGCGCGTGAAGGCCATCTTCTGTTTGAACCGCTCTGGGGACCTACCTTGATCCCCGGCGGGAACAGCGCCGTCGCCAGCAGCATCTGTCCCTTGAGCACGCGCGTGAAGGCCATCTTCTGTTCCGCGGTGGCAGCGCGGCCCATGTGACGCGTCCGCGTGATATCCGTCGTGCCATCCCTGAACAAATATTAAACTAATAGCAATGTTTCTTCTCCGACCATCCCCAAAAAAAGGAGAAAGATTTACTTAAGTTTACACAGCAACTCTTCGTTTCTTTTATCACAAAAAAAACATAGTTTTTATATCACAAAAAATACGCCCAATCGCGGCAACAGTCATATCTCCTTTCGCAAAAAGACCACGAACTATTCACATTTTCAATATACGCATATCTTTTCATTCTAGGCAGCAATATCAAATTTACTTCCCTCTTATTGGAGTATGAATCGCACTAACCTGTACTGCCCGCCGGAGTCTAGAAGGAACATTTCGTCCCGCTGTATGACCTTCTGCTGACCTTCTCTCGAGGGGCTGTAGTGGATAATCGCTCCGTTTGCGCCCGCGCCTGCGATAGTTTCAAAAGATGGCCCCATGAAGTCTTCCTCGTCTCTGTGAAGCAATTTCACTTTGAAAACATTCTGAACAAGCTGAAATAATAAAATACGTAACTAAACAGAGAAATAATTATCATACGGGATTTAAGAGTAAACTGTAAGATCTCTTTCAAATTAGTCGATTTAGTCGCCCGACTAGGCGGCGGCGTGTCAATGCACTGCTGAATCGTGCTACTGGGGACCATATAAACATTAGCAGCGCTGCTGTCGGAATTACGCTTTTGCGAGCACCAGGCAATAGTTGCTTCACGACCTAGATGTTCGAAACCGCTTTAATGTGAAGGGATCTGCGGTTACAGCGCTGCTGCCGCGCTGCTAAACCGCCGAATGAGTTGTAATGCTCAAGCGGCACATCTGTAGAGTTCGTCGCACATCTGTAGAGTTCGTCTCACATCAAGAGAATAAGAGGCAGATTTTGTTGTTTGTTGTAGCTTCCTGAGTGCCGCCTTTTTATACTGAAGCAACCCGTGTGTATTTGACTCAAGGTAAAACTAGCTTGGTGGTACGGGAGCTGAGAAAATATTTCCTTGGTTTTTCACGTGATATTTAGGGCGTAAATGAGGTGTCTCAGTAGATGGGGAACAATGAGAGGATCATGAAAAACCATGTGAGAACATATAGACCAAAGCCCGGTGTTCATAAGATCTTATCCAGATTTTCAGGCCTTAGATGCCCCCGACTTTCTTGTCTCGCAAATATTTACCGTAAACTACTAGCTCATCCATATAAAAATTTGGCCAGAGGTCCAAAAACCTTCACCATCAAAACATCCCTTGAAATGTCCACTGCAGGACAAGGAGCTCCCTCCAGAATTCCAGAAAAAGTCGTGTAGTACCTACTTTGTTGTTTGTGGCCGCAGTAAGATGGTACGATACAGAGAAAGATGCTGCTACCTATCCTCCAGTTCTCTGTTCTACGACCACAGTAGAGATGGGTCGGTACTATTGTTTGCTGGCACGTCACGGGAGGTCTGTATAATGAATGAGTGGTGTAACTGGTGGTACTGACTTGCGCAGCTGCAGCAGCTTGTCGGCGGCCTGCGTCTCGGTGGGGGCGGGGGCGGGGGCGGGGGCGCGGTCGAGCCGCTCGTGCAGCCAGCGCAGGAACCGCACCACCGCCACCCCGTCGCGCGCGTGGCACTGCCGGAAGCCCTAGGCTCCACACAAAACACACAAGCTGTCTTAACGTCCCATGGAACGTGAAACGTCCATCCCAGGACAGGGAGCTCCCTTCAATACCTCCAACCACAACGCGTGGAACTTTCGAAGGGATTTACCATAGTTACCTCGCATGTAAGCGCTGCGGCTGGCGACCGCTGTCGTTGGTAAGCGCAGTATGTAAGATAGTACGATACACAGGAAAATACTGCTGTCGATGCTCCGGTTCATAAGCCCTTAATCCTCTCTGACGACACCCACGCGTGCAACAGAGGGTTGTTACCTACTATTCTTTGCCGGCACCACACGGACATGCCATATTCGGTGTTCAATGCAAAAACGTGCAACAGATAAAATGCGTGCTCAGACCACAAAACTAACCAACTCTTTGCGAAGATTTGACAAGTTTACATAGCGTGTTCATGAGTCCCTGATCTTGGACTACTAATAGAACTGAACATCCCCTTATAGAAATCATAGCCCAGAAGACTATAGAACTAGATGGCGCTAATAAATAGCCTAAGAATATATTACGTCTTATCGAGTATTCTGCTAAAAAAACATAGCAAATTTAAAAATTAGCATTTATTTCTAATACAACTATGTAGAAATTTTGAATGGTTTAAGAATACTCGGTAGACCATAATTACTTTCCAGATTCTAGATTCAATGAGTTTTATGTTTTTCCGACAGGTCAAAAATTTTTTTCATTTCACAGAAATGTTTCTTTGGGAAAATTGTTCAATTTCGTTGACTAAACATGCCCTTTCAGTTTTCGGTACACCGTGTCTTACACCTGTATATGTGCATACGAGTATATATCGAGGAACACCCACTCTGCGACTAACCAGACTTTTTACTAGCACAATGAATTACAAAACGAGTCTTATGTTCAGCAGATATTCACAAAATAAATATGCTAAGCAGTTTCCTTTTTCATTAAAATTTAATTTAAAACAAAAATTACTTACCTCCAATTCGACTTCGTTCTTGACAAGTTTCATGAGAGCCACCGGCGATACTTCCGATATGAGGTCCAGAGGATTTTTTATGACGTCGACCTGAAATACAACACAAATTCTACTCTTATAAATGCAAAAGTGGTTGGTTTTTTTATTTACTTATTTGAAACTGTTTAATATCGCAGAGTTTATAACTTAAATTAATTTTAATTTTTAAATTTTAAATTAATTTTAATATCGACTAGTGCTAAATACCTAATTGGATATTTTATAAATATTGTGGGTCATTTTTTAAATATGTAGTTTTCCTGTGATATAAAAGGTGGTCTATTGTTATTTTCTAATAATAGGTACTGCATGTCTGTAGACTACTAGGTATACCTTTACAACTAGTTAGATTAGATGTTAAGGTCATATTTTTAAACTTAATTTGTAAAATTCACACACAGTAATACTGTTTCTGAATAAAAATGATGATGATGATGACTTATCTTACAACTAAAGACTGCACAAGTCTGATGGGCTTATTGGCAGTCAGTGAAGTTTTGTGTTATATATAACGAGTAGACCGCTAAAAATGTATTGATAAAATTCGGCAAGCATTGAGATAGTTTAAATTTTGGAAAAGGATACAAAATACATCTGGAGCGGGAAGCTCTCTGATTGGCTCGCACTATTGATGGTAGCCAATAAGAGCGCATACTTTAGAGCATGAATGATGTTCCTAATAGAAGTTTTATATATGTCGCAGCCGGATCGATTTAGCGCCGCCGTATTTAATAACGTTGCTGCTTTGCAATCCGCCTACCTGTCGTTCCGCCGGATCGTGGTAACGAAAAGCAGCGGTCAACGTTTAGCTTATTGAATTTTAAACCCAACCTCCGGATCAAGAGCTCAACACTAACTACTACATCATGGAGCCTGCAGAGTAAATAAGTACCGACTGTAAACTTAAGGGTGTAATTATACAAATAATATGGAAATTTAAATTTACCTATACTAGGTTGTTGTAAAAAGTTACAAGTCAGGTAGCTAACCAATTCAGAATCCAAATTATACAACAAAGAAATAAGCTCAACGAAACCAACGTGTTTAAATTTTGGTAGTAAGGGAACACCAACTGCCGCAAGATACCTTGCATGGAGATACTAGGTCATGCAAAGTTTCATTGAGATCGTTTGAGCCGTTTTAACGCAAATTACATTTTTTTTATTTTTGACTAGCTGGTGCCTGCGACTTCGTCTGCGCAGGATAAATTGTAGCCTATGTGTTATTCTGATGTATAAGCTTTATTATTGTAAAGTTTCATTAAAGTCCATTCAGTAGTTTTTACGTGAAAGAGAAACAAACATCCATCCATACTAACAAACTTTCGCGTTTATAATATTAGTAGGAAGGAAGGATAGGATGTTTGATAGCTACCCATCAAAATGAGAGCCAGCAAGAAACCATTGAAAATCCTTCCATGGATTTGCTCACAACTCTTAAATTTTAAATATAGTGTCAATCAGACTATTAGTTTAGCCGCTAGGGCAAAGCGTGACGGACAGACCGACCGGCGGATGTAAGAAGGTTTATGACATGAAACACATTTTTAGAAAAATACAAAATCTTTTCTATTTCTACGAATACAATACCTTTCTCGCTCCGCTCGAAAATAATAAGTAAAACACACTAGTTCGATAAGTGTCTACTTAAGAGCAATGTTAACGCCCTTGTAATATCGTAATTTGTCGAGCAAATGTAATGAAAAATAAAAGAAACTTACCCCGGCGGCCGCGCGGTGTATCGCTTCGCTCGCGTCGCTCGACAGCCAGATGGAATGTCTTCCCTCACCACTCTCTGATAACGATTTCTGAAACAACAATAGGCTGAATTGACCAGCAAAATACTTGTTTTCCTATTTGTATCCAGGATAGAAAACTTCAAAAATAAATGTAGGTATCGGCGTTAAAATAGCAAATAGCGAAGTAGCTGTGATTTTTTAATATGTTGTATGGACCAGTTCGGTATTAATCCTATTCTATATACCTAGTGATAGTTTTTCGAAGTTACAAAATTGGGTTAACACTACCCTAACTCGTCTATACAATACACTAAAAAATCAGGACTACATCGGAAGTATGCCAAGATCGTAGTAGGTGGAGGGCTGAGATCTCTGTCTACTCCACAGGGAAAGAGGCGTTATATCATGTATGCACTATGCCATGGTTTGCGATCGTAGCATTTTTGAATGTCGATTTCTACAAGCCTATAAGGCTTTAGTGCGAAGTCTAAGATGGTATGTCTCTTCTGCCGGTAATTTCCCTGGCTCCCTTCTGACTGTAGACAGTAATACTATGGTACTTAATACAATAACTCCCGCTTTACGGCAGAAACAGGCAAGGGGGTGATACTTCCCCAGACGGACTTTGCACAAAAGCTAGAAAGTCCGGTGAAAAGAAATTAATTTTTTCAATTTCAATTAAGTTTGGCGATCATATATATATATTCTTTATTGCGCACAGATAACATAAAGTTGTCAAATGAAAATTGTTCACAAAGGCGAGCTTATCTCTTTTAGAGATCTCTTCCAGCCAACCTATCAGGTGTGGAAGAATGTCATTAAAACGGGCACAAGGATGTGCGTTAATAATCGTGATAAGTAATTTTAAATTCAAATAAAAGTTAAAAATACAGTAAAATAAAAAATAGGGATAAACCTACTTAAACTACACACGAATATACTTATACCTAATCACATTATATTAAGGTATATATAAAAATTGATAAACTTACTTAAAAATACATAAAAATAATACATAGACATAATACATAAAATAAATACATTACTCAAAATGATTGCGATAAGTAGTGCTCTCTTAATCGCATCTTAAATGATGTTATTGATGGACTGCTTTGTGTAGCCTTTGGAAGTTTGTTCCATAGTCGCACAGCATGGGAAGAAAAGGAGTTAAAAAAGAATTTGGTGTTCGCTCTAGGACACTCCAACATCGTAGTGATGCAGTCGCGCCTGGAGCGGGGATCAGGAGGTAAAAGTTGGAAGCGGGAGCGAAGATAGTCAGGAGTGGCAGGGTCATTCAGGATCTTATACAGATTCTAAGACTAAGAAAAAAAAGGTATAGTTTTATTTTTTTTTTATTAAAGTGTCTTTAATTTTTACATAGCAACTTATCTTTATTTAAAAAATTAAATTTATTAACATTGCCGTCAATGTACATATTTGAAGTATGTCTATTTACTAAAAATAATTTAAATATATTTAGAAAGAATCGTGAAGTATGTGGATTCGCAACCCGGTATCCGGATCGTTTGATAGCGCTTCCTTGCTCTACTACAGCTAGTCAACGAAACTGTTATCAAATGTCGGCTAAACTCTATAATAAACTACCAGATACCATTAAAGACTTACCACATAATAGGTTCAGAACTGAGCCGTATAAATTTTTGTGCAATAAATGTTTTTATAGTATTAACGAATTTATGTCCTGCAAGTTCTAATCTGACTGATTTTTATTATTGTTAATATTAGCACTATCTCCTTTGACATTTGATATTTTATTTTATGTAAACTTGACATTTTATTGTGATTGTTATGATTTATTTTTCTTCTGACATGATTTGATTGCATGCTACTCTCTCTGTTTGCATACCATTATGTTGGTTAAAAGTGAGATTCACTATGTTAATGTTACACCAATTTGTACCACATTTAATGCAAATAAAGATTTATTTATTTATTTATTATTTATCGAAAAAAAAAATGGATTTTTATCGATAGCTTTTTGTCTTATCTATATCTATATATATAAAAGAAGAAGGTGACTGACTGACTGACTGACTGACTGACATATTGTACAGATCTGAAGTCCCTTCCAATAGGATCCTCAAATCAGATACGTGAAAGTTTTGGCCAAGGTTGATCGTCTAGAATAATATCCTTTAAGAATATTATAATTTTTCTGAATCCTACGTCATTCCGTTTTATATATTTATAATATCTTGTAATTTACAGATTCTGCTCGGTGGAGAGTGGCAATAGAAGAATGAAAAAGAAACACACTTGTTATTTTAATACTTATATTAGAATATAAACCTATTCTTTACATGTCTAATTTGTGTTATTTATTTTATATTGGATCACTATTTATTTATATTTAGTCTCATATTGACGGGAGTAGTTCATCTGAATTCATGTAGTTTCATCAATTTAGGAAAGGTTTCATCTCATTTACAATGCAATGTTAGAGCCGATAAGTTTCTGAAAAGAAACCTATGTTAATATAAACGAAGTAATAAAAATAATGTGGGGACAATCCCCAGGTTTGGGGCACCGCCATCGCCCCAAGCAGCTCGTCCTAGGCCTC
This sequence comes from Athrips mouffetella, assembly GCA_947532105.1. Lineage (NCBI taxonomy): Eukaryota > Metazoa > Arthropoda > Insecta > Lepidoptera > Gelechiidae > Athrips > Athrips mouffetella. The sequence goes on along the minus strand of OX383960.1, from coordinate 33,296,275 downwards.
CTCTACCCTAAGTCCTAGGTCCGAGGCATATCATCACCCAGCTCACGATGACATGACGCTAAACTACCCTAACAATCCAACTGGATCGTCAGGATTCTGATCATCCTCGCGGAGCTGGAAATCCCACCGAAAACTTAAACTACAGTAAAGACTAGGGTTAATGTATGTGGAGTGCGGAACCAACTAACCACAGTACAACCCAGACGGTGATGATGTCTCCCCCCGGTATGTTCATGCCCCGCGTCAAACCCGACTTCCACGTGGCCCACCTTTAAGGGACGATCACTGACTCATCCAGGGTTCACAGGGTATTGACTATTTCTTTTAGTCACCCATACCAGAGCTGGTCACCGAGCCCGCCAGGCACACGAAGCATACAGTCTTCCTTTAGGAAAACAGGGCACTCTCCATCATGAGCTATAAGAGCTCTTCCTGTAATCCCTCCGGGCAGACAATGATCGACATCATCGAATCCCTTAGTTTGTTTTGAAATAAGTTAAACTGAAAATAATTAGCCAGCTCCACACGTCCAAGTGTGAAGTCTGTACTAGATACGGGTATAGTATTATTGCTTGCATGGCCAGCCTAGATCAATAACGGTTTTATAACGAGAGACATAAAGAGTTTGAAGGGCAATCTCCCTCCCCCCAGTCACTGAGTGACTTTATTGCACCAACAAGGTCTCCGTATATCCTTCATAGCTCTCACTTGTGATGCGTAGCTAAATCTCTTTTCCGTTACCAACCCACGCAGGACAAGGATTATGTAGAGTAACCCCAGTCTAAACACTCATTTAAATAAAATGAAAAGCATCTAAACTATAATGGGATTACCCAGCATATTTCGAAGAAGATCATATAAGAAGTAAGTATGACAAAAGATTACTGAAGGTAATCCTTAAGTAAAAGTGAAGTATGATGACCAGAACCGAGAAGATACGGGATAGTAGTATCTAAGCTAGGTTGGGCCAAACATTTATGATTTAAGATCTTAAGGGAAAATCAAAAGCTTCGAGTATTCAAAACCAAGAACACTGGGAGAATTTAGCGTAAACAACACTAGCTAAAACTCGAAGTTCTTTAAAAGAGGACTCAAAAGAAGTATAAAAATGGGGTTATTGTATATACTTAAATATTCGAAACATATCTATAATGAAAGAAACTAAACATTATAATTTCCGTTCCATTATTGTTTTCAAGAATCTATTTAGTAATGTTAAAGGTGGTTTCACACTGAGTCAAAGTATAATTTTAAGTATGATAAATTATGACTAGTTTTATTAAGGAAAAATAAAACTTAGAATCTTATAAGGTTTAGATTCCTGTATGATTCAATGAAGATTAAATAGATTATTTAACTACTTTAGGATGACACACATAAAGTTCAGAGGTCCCCCAAGGTCAGAGTATCGTACAGCCGTCGCAGCCTTACGGGCGAACGTCGTCAACACACTTTACAAGAAGCAACCCACGAACGAATGTAATGTCTCCTTCAAGAATATTCTTCCTATTGATTCAGGACAATTCTAATTTATTCCTTATAAACAATTTAATGTCATTAGACTAAACTAGAATGTCCCTACACAAAAGAAGAAAGTTTTAAGTTGTCTAACTACTCTACATTTGGTAATCTAACGCTAAGATCAGGAGGTCCTCCCGCGGTATATGCCACTCAAACGACGCAACCAATAGCGGGCAAGCGTTGTCAGCACATAACACAAGAAACATTATTTCCAAAATCCAACGTTAAAACGCCTTGCTAATATCCCTCCATTTGTATCGGAATAACACCAATTCATCCCACACATACAGAAGGGGAATTCAGGATGAATCAGCGAAACCTCACACAAATAGAAAGAGAAGAACTTTAGTATCAGACCCTTTTAGGCTTGAGAGCTCCGGCCCAAGAATGATTAAAATAAATAAATCCGAAGGTTGATATTATCAGATAGACTTAGACAGATACTCCAGTGACACGCGACATACATTAGCCACATCCAATATAGTGGACATCGGGGACACATGTCACGAGGGCATCCATCCATGCTTGGTTGAACTAAATAAACCTGAGAGCAGGCATTTCTTAATCTCAAAATCTGGGACTCCTATAGTATGAAAGTAAAAGGAAAGATAAGCACCTCCTATGAGCTTGAGTACAGAGATGTAGCAATGCTCTCAGCATGTTCCAATTTTGGGAAATTGAGGCAGAAGATTCAAAATCACTATCAAAGCAATTTATTATTACTTGAAATATTATTATTTATAATATTCACTCTACTTAAACTTACCCTTTATTTCACAATAAAATATCACAATCTATATCCAAGTTTTAGTTTTCAGATATATTATTTTAAGATTTTGAATTGACGTTCTAATTCTTTTGATCTGACGGAATATTTTTAAATTTTATCATATGATGACACTAGTATATCAAAACTGGAATTTTGATTTAGGGCCAAAGATTTTATATTATTTTCTAAAAAAGGTAATTATTTAATGTATTAATATTTTCTTCCATTTTGATTTTGGGTTTTGATTTATTTTTAGTTAAAGAGATAAAAAATTTATAAAGATTTCAAAATAGCGTCTAGCTTTGAGTAAAACTAAATCAAAAATGATTTATTTGTTGACTATTTGACAATAATGTCAAATAGACAATTCTACCTAAAAAAGTATAAAAATATACATCGTTTAAAGTCTCCTTGAATTGATGATAATAATATACATCGTCTAAAGACTATTTTAAAATGTTGACAAAATATACAACACCTAAAGCCACCCCTAATCGATGACAATATATATACATCAGAGTCCAGTTTCCATGATTTCACCAAGGACTATTTTAATCAATTTCTCTGTAAAGGAAAGAATTAAACACAATGAAATTTACATTACCTTTACAATCCAAGCAATACCTTTTTTTAGCCTTCACGTTTTATCATTTGTGGTTTGCTTTTCCATGTCTATAATGTTCCTTGTAATTCCTGTACCTGTTTAGAAATAGAACATTATCCTGCCTAGCTATACGCGAACAAAGACACTTGTAGAACTAGTTTATACTTAATTATGGGAAAAGAAAATCTTTATTACTATCTACAAATAACGACTCAGATTAGAAACACAGTATGTTATAATTTCCGCAGAGTTATTAATGTTTACAAACGAAAATCATTAAGTGGGAATATCAATTTACTTAAAGTATCACACAGTACAAGCCTCTTATGACCTCGCAGGTAGATCTGTAAAGCTGCAAATATTCTCCAATCAACTCTTCCTCTTTTGACATTGAAATTTGATTTACTCAACGTTATTTAGCTCACATAACCTGGAAGAAACTATAAATTTCATTAAGTCACTTTTCACCTTAACTCAAATACACACAACAACTTTGAACCGAAAATAAATAAAAGATGGAAAACCACAAAATTGAATACTTACATAACATTAGTTTCACTCCACTTATTCTTTACACTTTGGAATCAAACCCTGAATGTTAGCAACTTGAAATTATGCGCAAATAAACCTTCCTATACTATATCCTACACGAAGCAATCCCTATCTTTATCTCAATTGAAGGAATCCACAATCCAGGATCATAGCCTCCTTCAAAAGATTCGTCTCATCAGCTGTATGAATTCTATCTTTCGCGAGCTACAAAAAATAAAAAAAATATAACTCACAGAAATCCAGCTTACTATCGATTCTGTTCTTTCACAGACGTCTCAAAGTAACAACAAGGATATTTGGAGCGTTTACCGATTCCCTTCTTCCATTTTTCTCCGTTTTTTCCCAATTTTCCTTGTTTGACGGCCCAAAAATCTCTCTCACCTGAAACTAGCAAAACATGTTAAAATACTATTTGAGCTCCAATGCCCTCACTATTCAACCAATCCTGATTCTTAGTTTTCTTCTGTTGCTTTCGTTTATCAAAATTTTAGCAACTATTCATTTTTATCAGCAAAAATAGCTTTTTTCCTTCATTTTCCCTTTTCGACTCTTTCCCGACCCTGTCTCGACTGTCCCTCCTTGTCATATTTTTCTACTCCCCGTTTATCGTTACACTTCTTGACACTTCCTCTAAATAGTATTTTATGCATTTAAAAATTTTTTAGGGTTCCGCAAGTGCACAGCCTCCCCCAAAATTTTATTATTTCGGAAAATCTAAGAAAACTTTTTTTTTTTTTCGAGAATTCTAAAATTTTCAATTTTAAATTAATTTTTTTTTTTATTATTATTATTATTTTATTAAAATAAAACCTCCTATATTGGCCCTTATTTTTTTTTATTCACAAATACAATAAACAAAACAAATAACTAAACTACTAATATTATAAATCATTAAACTAAATTAATTTTTTATTCAAAATTATTAAAATTATTTAACATGTTTATCTAAATTTAGATTTATTTCAGTTCAACCCTGATTATATAACCAAATTAAATTTGTATTAAATTATAAATTATTATAGTTCATTATATTTTTTTAAAACGAAGTCGATTTAATAATGCCAGTCAATTCACTAACAAATTGACTCACTATATACTATAATCAAAATAGTCTTCTAATATTAATTATTAAATTAAAACTAATAAAATTATATTAATTAGGTTGTGACCAGGAATATCTCAATTCCTCTAAAGTTAAAATTTATGATATAGTCCCGTGAAAATTCTCAATAGCTAACATCCTAAGTATAATATTTAGCCAAATGGACTGCATTATAAACTCCTTTGACACTTTGAGTTTCAGGATCAACGAGAATATACACATTAGCATATTTTATTCCTCCAATTCGATATGGTCCATCATATAATAAATCAAATTTCTTAGTTTTATTTCGACTAGAATCCGATTTATTAAGCCTCCTTAATTTTACCAAATCACCAACTTGAAAATCTATCAACTTATGAGTTCTATTGAATCTATCCTGCCGCTTCTGACTCGAAAGTCTAAGATTTTCTCTAACTTCCTCTCTAATTTGGTCTAACGTTTTATTCGTGAGTGCCCGTGGTAGAAAACAGTCTACTTTAAGTTTCTCTGAATTTCCAAATAATATTTCATTAGGAGAAAATTTCGTACTCTCGTGGAACGTATTATTATACAATTCCTCAATCTCCAACAAGTAATGATCCCATCTAGTATGGTCATCATGACAATAAATTCTAAAGAATTTGTTTAATTCTTTATTCACTCGTTCGGTAGTGTTAGGTCGAGGATTACGAATAGTAGTATACAAAGTCTTAATTCTCAAGGCTCTGAGTCCATTTTTCCACTTGTGACTAATAAATTGTTTTCCGTTATCTGTCATAACAGCCTTAGGTTGTATTATTTCAGTGAACACTCTCATACAATAAAGCACTGAGTCTGCTGAAGCTCCACGAAGTCCGAAAAGTTTAATAAATTTACTAAAAGAATCCTGTATTACAAAAATGTAAATATAACCAGCCTCAGTTTTAGGTAGTGGTCCGAAGATATCAGCCATTACTAATTCACCCGGGTTTTCAGTTAAAATCGATTTACATTTCCCTACCCCTTTTATATAGTCAGGTCTAGAAAGCTGACAAACGTGACACTTCTGAACACAAAATTTCACTGTCTTACCCATATTTATCCAATAACACCTTAATTGTAAATATTTCAAAGTTTTATATGCGCCAAGATGACCCATCTCTATATGTACCTGTTTACAAATCTCTTCTTGTAGAACCTTGGGCATAAACAAAACGTAATCTCCACGTACAGTTTTAAAATAAAGTAGATCATTATTGACAATACAACGCAAAGTTATACGCGTAAATCTATCTGTTCTTTCGGGAACTCTAGAAACATTTATTCTCTCCTTAATCCCACATATGACGTTGTCAAGCCGTTGATATTCCATCATACGTTGTAATTTATTTTTCAAGTCACGGTCAGTAGAAACACCTACATACATAACAGTTGGATACCACACCTTCTCTTCTTGCAAAACTCCCCCTGGCGGATATCTAGATAAAATATCTACCCCAATATTTTCTACACCTTTTACATGTTCGACTTCGAAGTCAAATTGTTCAAGAAATAAAATCCAACGTGTGACTCTACTATTGTATAATTTCATTTGTTTCATGAAAGTTAATGCCTTATGATCTGTACGAACAACAAATTTCGCTCCTCTTAAATAAGTCTCAAACTTTTTCACAGAATAAATAATAGCCCACATCTCTTGTTCAGTTACAGTCCATCGTAATTCAGAACCCCGTAGTGCACGACTACAGAATCCCAAAATTTTAACCTCACCATTATTTCCAATCTGAAACAATGATCCGGCTATTCCGATCCCTGAACTGTCGGTCTGTAAATAATATAATTTATCCTGATCTGGATGGCTCAATAGAATCGTTGTAATAAATTCTTCCTTTATATTATTGAAAGCTCGATCTAATTCTTCATCCCAAAACCATGTTTGGTTTTTCTTTAATAACCTAGTTAACGGAGCAGTCAAAATACTATAGTTCTTAATGAAACGTCTATAATAATTACAAAGTCCCAAAAATCCTCTTAACTGTTTTTGTTTCTTTGGAATAGGGAATTCCTTTATAGCTTTTATTTTATCCGGGTTAGGTTTAATTCCCGAAGTTGTAACTATATGCCCTAACATTTTTACTTCACTGCAGAAAAAGTTGCACTTTGCAAAATTACAAGTCATTCCAGCTGATTCTAAACGATCCAAAACTATATCAATATGATCCAAATGGTCTTGCCAAGTCCCACTCGTTAGGATTGCAAGATCATCCAAATAATTGACACAAAACTCTCTAACACCAGGACCCAATATAATGTCCATTGCGCGACAAAAGGACCCTACTGACGTTTTAAGTCCTTGCGGAAGCACGTTGTATACGTAAGACTTTCCATTAACTGTAAATCCAGTATATTTTTTACTGTCCTCAGTCAACGGTATTTGAAAATAAGCGTTATTTAAATCAATCAATGTTATAAATTTTACACCAAGAAAAGCATTAAGTATGTCAATCTGTAAAGGCGGTGCTTCTACTTCTGGAACCATATATTTATTGATTTCCCTAGCATCAAGTAATATTCTAACAGATCCATCGGGTTTTCCAGTGAAAGTTAGAGGACTACAAAAATTTGTAGTTTTCCTCGATATAATCCCTAATTCTTCCATCTCCCTCAACTTTTCTTCTACTTTTGCCCTATGTGCGTATGGTATAGGATAGGTTCGTTGAATCCTTGGAGTACCCTCAATCATTTTAATGTCATGAGTATAACAGTTTGCCCTTCCAAGTTTCTTTGTAAAAACTTGCATATGGGATCTCAAAACATTAAAAATTTGTTCCTTCTCTACATCAGACAAATCCATTCCCAACCGAATACTTTTAAACAAATCTAATAATTGCTTTTCTTCACCGCCTTCTTTTTCGTTTTGTTCCTCTATTCCAGATATTAGATTTATTCGATTCTCTTCTAAAAACCCACTAGAAAGATTTCGAAACGGAATAGTAATTTCTCCTTGTCCAACGATACCCAATTCTAATGTTTGTGGTTCTTTTAAATGCAAAACAGCGTTGTGCGCAACTAACCAATCTACCCCAAGGATAGCAGAACAAGTTAATTTAGCAATCACTAAAAATCCCGTATCAATATCAAATGAACCACACGTCAAAGGTATAGAGACTAGTTTTTTTATTTGGAGACTCTTTTGTCCAACGGCTCCCCTCACACATATTGGTCTAACTGGTAACGCAGGGAATTCTAACTTTAATTCTCCTTGTAAACTCTCTAAGAATTCTTCCGAAATACAAGTTACTTCACTTCCAGTGTCTACCAAGAGAACTATGGATTGCCCCAAAATTTGTAACTCTATTTCTGATTTAAATTTGGGCCCCTCATTCTCAAAGCAAACCTCTTCATCATATAAAGAGTTACCTTCATATTCTTTAATGAACTGATTATACATTGGTTGATTTTGTTTAATCACGGAAACGTCAAAAACTTTAATTAAATCTAAGACTGTTTGTTTATTATTATATTCTTCTGAAGAATATCCTAAACCTTCTCTATCACCATTCGTTCTAGTATTATTCGGGGAAACAGGATATAAGATCCCTTCTTGGTCACAACCCAATCCTACCCCTGGCTTCCAACCTTGTTTTATTAAATATTTTACAGGAAAAAGATAATTTAGTTTTTTGTTAATTGCGGCCACCTCCTGCTTATTGGAAATGGCCCCAACTAGTTTAAATCTTCTTCTTGAATTATTTCATCAGTGATCCTTCCCCTTGAAGTCTCCCCCTCGATGTGAGCCACCACTTTTGGTTTTTTATAAAATGGTTTGTCTTTATTCGAAACGAATGGACTTTGACGCTTTGTTCCCCTATCAGCTCCAGTAGAGGAGTCAAAGGAAGAAGATCCACATTGTTTATTCACGTCATCCAATTCACGAAGAAACTCTGTTGCCTCAATCAAAGTATTTCCTTTCTTCATCCGCCAAGCATATTGTACATCCTTCGGAAAGTGTCTCATCAAATCCTCCACTATTTGCCATTCAGGAATTGGCCTAGACATCATCTTTGCTTGCCCTGCTAAACTAACGAAATGTTCTAGCATTGTTCCATTTTCCTTAGACCAAGTGCCATTTACAATCATTCTTCTCAAGGTGTTTTGTTCGGCTTCTCCCCAATAAGCATCCAAAAAATCTCTTTTGAAATCCGACTGTGTAAACCATCTCTGTCTATAAATTCTGGCCCATTTACGAACATCACCTTCTAAACAACTGATTATAGTTTCAATTGTAGCATCTTCATTAGGCATCCTCCGTAAATAATTCTGAAGATCCTCCAAAAACGACACTGGATGTACCCCAAATCTTCCAGGAAAACGTGGTTTTTCGACTCTTGTATCAATCACCGGGCATATATTAATCGGTGCTTCATGCCTTTCAGACGAAGCTGATGCAGCGTTAGTTTCCCGAGCTTGCGACAGCTGATTCTCTAAGTTCGACACCTTCTGTGTCAGAATTCCCATGTTTCTTCGAAGTTGGCGAAACATAGTGGAGTTGCGTAAAGAAGGTCGTGGACGTTCTTCTTGCTGACCTGTCCTTTCTAATTCATCTTGTCCCTGAGATGATCTAAGATTATAACGAGGAGGCATTTTTCTTTTCTTTGGATACTGAAAGTTTATTACAAATTATAGGTTGGAATTTTGTTTAAATTAAAGAATAGAAAGCTTATCTAATATTCTTTCCTTAACTTCCCAAAACTGTTGCTTTATGGAGCTAATATTTTGATCTCCATCGATAATCTCTATCCTGTCAAAATCTTCCTTTATATTAGGGTTCAATAACCATTCCTCATGAATGTTGTGAATCCTCTCTATATAATCTAACGTTATCCCTGTCTCTTCAGGTCGACCACGACTTAGGGCTCTCTGATAAGAAACCATAGGGGAAGTCCTAAGATAAACCACTAAATTAATTCGAGTAACCAATTGTTCTTTGAAATAAGAATAAGTTTCATCTAAAACTGCAAACTCAGCCGGGTGCAACAATTCACTCTCTTGCAATTCCCTAATAAAACAGTTTTTGGCTGAATAGATGGAACGTTCCATAACTTTAATCTTAGCGCTAGATTCTTTCGTATGATTCTCTAACATTGTTAGAAGAACATAATTTTGAAAACAGAAACCCCACTTCTTAGGATTTTCCTTAAATAACTGGAAGAGATTGACGCCAGATAAATTAGTCCATTTATCAATTGGTTCTGGTATTATCTCAAAATCAGAGTTGCCTCCCAAAGCTGCCAACAAAGTAGACTTCCCTGACCCTATGTTTCCTTCCATTGAGACTGTAAAATTTCCCATCTTTATTAGAAATCCAGGAATGCATCATATTTTCTATGGTCTCCAAAACAAATAACCCTAAGCTAAAACCAATTCTAACGTCCCGCTTAACATCTTTAACTTAGATAGACTTTACTCTCAAGTTTCTTCAGTTCAAAACTAGAAATTAGTGTATTTTTCATTTTGTTTCTTTTTTTCACTCTTCAATACCTCTCTCGCTTGAAACCAGCATATCCTGGTCACGGCACCAGCTGTACAGATCTGAAGTCCCTTCCAATAGGATCCTCAAATCAGATACGTGAAAGTTTTGGCCAAGGTTGATCGTCTAGAATAATATCCTTTAAGAATATTATAATTTTTCTGAATCCTACGTCATTCCGTTTTATATATTTATAATATCTTGTAATTTACAGATTCTGCTCGGTGGAGAGTGGCAATAGAAGAATGAAAAAGAAACACACTTGTTATTTTAATACTTATATTAGAATATAAACCTATTCTTTACATGTCTAATTTGTGTTATTTATTTTATATTGGATCACTATTTATTTATATTTAGTCTCATATTGACGGGAGTAGTTCATCTGAATTCATGTAGTTTCATCAATTTAGGAAAGGTTTCATCTCATTTACAATGCAATGTTAGAGCCGATAAGTTTCTGAAAAGAAACCTATGTTAATATAAACGAAGTAATAAAAATAATGTGGGGACAATCCCCAGGTTTGGGGCACCGCCATCGCCCCAAGCAGCTCGTCCTAGGCCTCCTCTACCCTAAGTCCTAGGTCCGAGGCATATCATCACCCAGCTCACGATGACATGACGCTAAACTACCCTAACAATCCAACTGGATCGTCAGGATTCTGATCATCCTCGCGGAGCTGGAAATCCCACCGAAAACTTAAACTACAGTAAAGACTAGGGTTAATGTATGTGGAGTGCGGAACCAACTAACCACAGTACAACCCAGACGGTGATGATGTCTCCCCCCGGTATGTTCATGCCCCGCGTCAAACCCGACTTCCACGTGGCCCACCTTTAAGGGACGATCACTGACTCATCCAGGGTTCACAGGGTATTGACTATTTCTTTTAGTCACCCATACCAGAGCTGGTCACCGAGCCCGCCAGGCACACGAAGCATACAGTCTTCCTTTAGGAAAACAGGGCACTCTCCATCATGAGCTATAAGAGCTCTTCCTGTAATCCCTCCGGGCAGACAATGATCGACATCATCGAATCCCTTAGTTTGTTTTGAAATAAGTTAAACTGAAAATAATTAGCCAGCTCCACACGTCCAAGTGTGAAGTCTGTACTAGATACGGGTATAGTATTATTGCTTGCATGGCCAGCCTAGATCAATAACGGTTTTATAACGAGAGACATAAAGAGTTTGAAGGGCAATCTCCCTCCCCCCAGTCACTGAGTGACTTTATTGCACCAACAAGGTCTCCGTATATCCTTCATAGCTCTCACTTGTGATGCGTAGCTAAATCTCTTTTCCGTTACCAACCCACGCAGGACAAGGATTATGTAGAGTAACCCCAGTCTAAACACTCATTTAAATAAAATGAAAAGCATCTAAACTATAATGGGATTACCCAGCATATTTCGAAGAAGATCATATAAGAAGTAAGTATGACAAAAGATTACTGAAGGTAATCCTTAAGTAAAAGTGAAGTATGATGACCAGAACCGAGAAGATACGGGATAGTAGTATCTAAGCTAGGTTGGGCCAAACATTTATGATTTAAGATCTTAAGGGAAAATCAAAAGCTTCGAGTATTCAAAACCAAGAACACTGGGAGAATTTAGCGTAAACAACACTAGCTAAAACTCGAAGTTCTTTAAAAGAGGACTCAAAAGAAGTATAAAAATGGGGTTATTGTATATACTTAAATATTCGAAACATATCTATAATGAAAGAAACTAAACATTATAATTTCCGTTCCATTATTGTTTTCAAGAATCTATTTAGTAATGTTAAAGGTGGTTTCACACTGAGTCAAAGTATAATTTTAAGTATGATAAATTATGACTAGTTTTATTAAGGAAAAATAAAACTTAGAATCTTATAAGGTTTAGATTCCTGTATGATTCAATGAAGATTAAATAGATTATTTAACTACTTTAGGATGACACACATAAAGTTCAGAGGTCCCCCAAGGTCAGAGTATCGTACAGCCGTCGCAGCCTTACGGGCGAACGTCGTCAACACACTTTACAAGAAGCAACCCACGAACGAATGTAATGTCTCCTTCAAGAATATTCTTCCTATTGATTCAGGACAATTCTAATTTATTCCTTATAAACAATTTAATGTCATTAGACTAAACTAGAATGTCCCTACACAAAAGAAGAAAGTTTTAAGTTGTCTAACTACTCTACATTTGGTAATCTAACGCTAAGATCAGGAGGTCCTCCCGCGGTATATGCCACTCAAACGACGCAACCAATAGCGGGCAAGCGTTGTCAGCACATAACACAAGAAACATTATTTCCAAAATCCAACGTTAAAACGCCTTGCTAATATCCCTCCATTTGTATCGGAATAACACCAATTCATCCCACACATACAGAAGGGGAATTCAGGATGAATCAGCGAAACCTCACACAAATAGAAAGAGAAGAACTTTAGTATCAGACCCTTTTAGGCTTGAGAGCTCCGGCCCAAGAATGATTAAAATAAATAAATCCGAAGGTTGATATTATCAGATAGACTTAGACAGATACTCCAGTGACACGCGACATACATTAGCCACATCCAATATAGTGGACATCGGGGACACATGTCACGAGGGCATCCATCCATGCTTGGTTGAACTAAATAAACCTGAGAGCAGGCATTTCTTAATCTCAAAATCTGGGACTCCTATAGTATGAAAGTAAAAGGAAAGATAAGCACCTCCTATGAGCTTGAGTACAGAGATGTAGCAATGCTCTCAGCATGTTCCAATTTTGGGAAATTGAGGCAGAAGATTCAAAATCACTATCAAAGCAATTTATTATTACTTGAAATATTATTATTTATAATATTCACTCTACTTAAACTTACCCTTTATTTCACAATAAAATATCACAATCTATATCCAAGTTTTAGTTTTCAGATATATTATTTTAAGATTTTGAATTGACGTTCTAATTCTTTTGATCTGACGGAATATTTTTAAATTTTATCATATGATGACACTAGTATATCAAAACTGGAATTTTGATTTAGGGCCAAAGATTTTATATTATTTTCTAAAAAAGGTAATTATTTAATGTATTAATATTTTCTTCCATTTTGATTTTGGGTTTTGATTTATTTTTAGTTAAAGAGATAAAAAATTTATAAAGATTTCAAAATAGCGTCTAGCTTTGAGTAAAACTAAATCAAAAATGATTTATTTGTTGACTATTTGACAATAATGTCAAATAGACAATTCTACCTAAAAAAGTATAAAAATATACATCGTTTAAAGTCTCCTTGAATTGATGATAATAATATACATCGTCTAAAGACTATTTTAAAATGTTGACAAAATATACAACACCTAAAGCCACCCCTAATCGATGACAATATATATACATCAGAGTCCAGTTTCCATGATTTCACCAAGGACTATTTTAATCAATTTCTCTGTAAAGGAAAGAATTAAACACAATGAAATTTACATTACCTTTACAATCCAAGCAATACCTTTTTTTAGCCTTCACGTTTTATCATTTGTGGTTTGCTTTTCCATGTCTATAATGTTCCTTGTAATTCCTGTACCTGTTTAGAAATAGAACATTATCCTGCCTAGCTATACGCGAACAAAGACACTTGTAGAACTAGTTTATACTTAATTATGGGAAAAGAAAATCTTTATTACTATCTACAAATAACGACTCAGATTAGAAACACAGTATGTTATAATTTCCGCAGAGTTATTAATGTTTACAAACGAAAATCATTAAGTGGGAATATCAATTTACTTAAAGTATCACACAGTACAAGCCTCTTATGACCTCGCAGGTAGATCTGTAAAGCTGCAAATATTCTCCAATCAACTCTTCCTCTTTTGACATTGAAATTTGATTTACTCAACGTTATTTAGCTCACATAACCTGGAAGAAACTATAAATTTCATTAAGTCACTTTTCACCTTAACTCAAATACACACAACAACTTTGAACCGAAAATAAATAAAAGATGGAAAACCACAAAATTGAATACTTACATAACATTAGTTTCACTCCACTTATTCTTTACACTTTGGAATCAAACCCTGAATGTTAGCAACTTGAAATTATGCGCAAATAAACCTTCCTATACTATATCCTACACGAAGCAATCCCTATCTTTATCTCAATTGAAGGAATCCACAATCCAGGATCATAGCCTCCTTCAAAAGATTCGTCTCATCAGCTGTATGAATTCTATCTTTCGCGAGCTACAAAAAATAAAAAAAATATAACTCACAGAAATCCAGCTTACTATCGATTCTGTTCTTTCACAGACGTCTCAAAGTAACAACAAGGATATTTGGAGCGTTTACCGATTCCCTTCTTCCATTTTTCTCCGTTTTTTCCCAATTTTCCTTGTTTGACGGCCCAAAAATCTCTCTCACCTGAAACTAGCAAAACATGTTAAAATACTATTTGAGCTCCAATGCCCTCACTATTCAACCAATCCTGATTCTTAGTTTTCTTCTGTTGCTTTCGTTTATCAAAATTTTAGCAACTATTCATTTTTATCAGCAAAAATAGCTTTTTTCCTTCATTTTCCCTTTTCGACTCTTTCCCGACCCTGTCTCGACTGTCCCTCCTTGTCATATTTTTCTACTCCCCGTTTATCGTTACACTTCTTGACACTTCCTCTAAATAGTATTTTATGCATTTAAAAATTTTTTAGGGTTCCGCAAGTGCACAATATCAACGCACAGCCCAAACCACTGGGTCTAGAGATTCCAAATTTGGCATGTAGGTTCCTTATAAGGCTTAGGGGTGCACTAAGAAAGGGTTTTACAAAATTCCACCCCTAAGGGGGTAAAATAGGGGATGAAACTTTGTATAAAAGTCCGACAGTTTTGAAGTTAGGATCTTCAAAATTTGTATTTAGGCTGACGACAAAAAAATAATAATTACGTGTCTCAGGGTTTTTGAAAATTCGACTCCCTTAAGGGTGAAAAGGGGGATGAAGTTGAAAATTCTTTATTGTAAAGTAAAATTCACATAATTTATTATTTAGGCATTAATGATGTAATTCTATGCAACGTTCATCACTGTTATTGAAATTCCACCCCAAATTCAACCCCTAAGAAAGGGACATGGGGTGAAAAAGTCAAAAAACCAATATGGGTATCGTTTGTATGGTTTATCGGGTCGCTGATTACGAAAACTACAACAATTTTGAAATCCAACGTGGTGGACGTGAAATACCATCATCCCCCTGGGGATGGAGTTGGGGTGCGATAAGTTTGAAATGTCTAAAAATCAATATGGGTGTCGTTTGTATGGTTTATCGGATCGCTGATTACGAAAACTACAACAACTTTGAAATCCAACGTGGTGGACGTGAAATACCATCGTCCCCTGGGGATGGGGTTGGGGTGCGATAGGTTTGAAATGTCTAAAAATAAATATGGGTGTCATTTCTATGTTTGGGATAGCGGTTTAATTAGCGTAAGGGGTAGGGATAGGGGCAAGGATAGGGACAGGTAGAGGTAGAGAGGTAGAGAGGTAGAGAGTTAGAGACGTAGAGGTGTAGAGACGTAGAGACGTAGAGGGGTAGAGAGGTAGAGAGGTAGAGTGGTAGAGAGGTAGAGAGGTAGAGAGGTAGAGAGGTAGAGAGGTAGAGAGGTAGAGACGTAGAGACGTAGAGACGTAGAGACGTAGAGGCGTAGAGAGGTAGAGAGGTAGAGACGTAGAGGGGGTAGAGACGTAGAGGGGTAGAGACGTAGAGAGGTAGAGAGGTAGAGGTAGAGAGGTAGAGAGGTAGAGAGGTAGAGAGGTAGAGACGTAGAGACGTAGAGAGGTAGAGGGGTACAGGTACAGGTAGAGGTAGAGGGAGAGGAAGAAGGAGGGGAAGGGGGAGAGGGAGGGAGTGTGGGAGGGGGAGGAGGTGATGAAAAGGGAGAGGGAGGGGGAGAGGGAGGGGGAGAGGGAGGGGGAGGGGGAGGGGGAGATGGAGGGAAAGAGGGAGGGGGAGAGGGAGGGGCAGGGGGAGAGGGAGGAGGGGGAGGGGGAGAGACAGAGGGAGGGAGAGGGGAGAGACAGAGGGAGGGGGAGAGGAAGGGGGGAGAGGGAGAGAGAGGGAGAGAGAGGGAGAGGGTTTTAGTTTTTCTCAATTACTTCTGCGAATTGGCTCTGTTTTGAAATATTACATAAAGGTGTCTCTCATCTCTCTCTTTACATTTATTAGGATATTGCTGCTAAGTTCCTCTGTTCTGAGTAATTTATTAGTAACGTCTGTATATTATATAAAATTCAGCTGGATCTGGAGCGAGATTATACTCATTGATTTGCGCAGGGTTAGTCCTGTTTTTCCTTAGTTTAAAATTACCCCGAAATGACGGGAAAATATCTCATTGCTTCGGAAAACCGGTAACAACATAAATACGAAATCCACGCGAGCGAAGCCGCGGGCAACAGCTAGTATATGTATAAAAGAAGAAGGTGACTGACTGACTGACTGACATATCAACGCACAGCCCAAACTGCTGGGTCTAGAGATTCCAAGTTTGGCATGTAGGTTCCTTATGAGGCCTAGGGGTGCACTAAGAAAGGGTTTTACAAAATTCCACCCCTAAGGGGGTAAAATAGGGGATGAAAGTTTGTATGAAAGTCCGTCAGTTTTGAAGTTAGGATCTTCAAAATTTGTATTTAGGCTGACGACTAAAAATTAATATTTACGTGTCTCAGGGTTTTTGAAAATTCGACACCCTTAAGGGTGAAAAGGGGGATGAAGTTGAAAATTCTTTATTTAAAAGTAAAATGCACATAATTTATTATGATGTAACTCTATGCAACGTTCATCACTGTTATTAAAATTCCACCCCAAATTTAACCCCTAAAACCGGGAAATGGGGTGAAAAAGTCTAAAAACCAATATGGGTATCGTTTGTATGGTTTATCGGGTCGCTGAATACGAAAACTACAACAATTTTGAAATCCAACGTGGTTGACGTTAAATACCATCATTCCCTTGGGATGGGGTTGGGGTGCGATAGGGTTGAAATGTGAATATGGGTGTCGTTTGTATGGTTTATCGGGTCGCTGATTACGAAAACTACAACAATTTTGAAACCCAACGTGGTGGACGTGAAATACCATCATCCCCTGGGGATGGAGTTGGGGGGCGATAGGTTTTAAACGTCTAAAAATAATTATGGCTGTCGTTTCTATGTTAGGGATAGCGGTTAAATTGGCGTTAGGGGTAGGGATAGGGAGAGGTAGAGGTAGACAGGTAGAGGTAGAGTTAGAAGTAGAGAGGTAGAGGTAGAGACGTAGAGAGGTAGAGGTACAGGTACAGGTAAAGTAGAGGGAGAAGGAGGGGAAGGGGGAGAGGGAGGGGCATGGGAAGAGGGAGGAGGGGGAGAGACAGAGGGAGGGGCAGAGGAAGGGGGGAGAGGGAGAGAGAGGGAGAGGGTTTTAGTTTTTCTCAATTACTTCTGCGAATTGGCTCTGTTTTGAAATATTACTTACATAAAGGTGTCTCTCATCTCTCTCTTTACATTTGTTAGGATACTGCTGCTAAGTTCCTCTGTTCTGAGTAATTTATGAGTAACGTCTGTATATTATATAAAATTCAGATGGATCTTGAATTATGCTCATTGATTTGCGCAGGGTTAGTCCTGTTTTTCCTTAGTTTAAAATTACCCCGAAATGATGGGATAAATAATAATTTCCCTAGACTAAAATATCTCATTGCTTCGGAAAACCGGTAACAACCTAATTACGAAATCCACGCGAGCGAAGCCGCGGGCAACAGCTAGTATTAGTATATTTCGTTTGAACAAGGTTCGGCAATTTGCATTGTATGAGATCGAAGTAATCAAGACAATAAGCCTATACAGGATTTCGACTGCAATACGCAGAACAGGGCATCTACTCTCAATTTTCGATATATCGATACGATACTACTTCGATACAGTCGAATTCATAACTTCGATCACTGACAATAGAGTAGAATATTGATTAAATGAATTGTCAAATTGGCAGTGATTAGCACCCAACCAATATCCTAATCTATCGTCTAGGGACGAAGTTTTGAATTCGCATGTTTTGAATGGCATCATGTCGATATATCGTAAACTGAGAGTAGACATGAACACAGATCATACGAGTATAATACTAGTAGGACATTGATACGCACCGCCATGTCGCTCAAGTACTGCTCAACGCCCCCGTACGGCTGCGTTCAGCTGCCCCCGCACCCCCCCGGGAAGCTCCCCCCCGCCCCCCAGAACAACGCGCAGGATAGATACTTACAGCCAGCTCGCTCAAGTACTGCTCCACGCCCCCGTACGGGCGCGCAGCTGCCCCCGCACCCCCCCGGGAAGCTCCCCCCCGCCCCCCAGAACAACGCGCAGGATAGATACTTACAGCCAGGTCGCTCAAGTACTGCTCAACGCCCCCGTACGGCTGCGTTCAGCTGCCCCCGCACCCCCCCGGGAAGCTCCCCCCCGCCCCCCAGAACAACGCGCAGGACAGATACTTACAGCCAGCTCGCTCAAGTACTGCTCAACGCCCCCGTACGGCTGCGTTCAGCTGCCCCCGCACCCCCCCGGGAAGCTCCCCCCCGCCCCCCAGAACAACGCGCAGGATAGATACTTACAGCCAGCTCGCTCAAGTACTGCTCCACGCCCCCGTACGGGCGCGCAGCTGCCCCCGCACCCCCCCGGGAAGCTCCCCCCCCGCCCCCCAGAACAACGCGCAGGATAGATACTTACAGCCAGCTCGCTCAAGTACTGCTCCACGCCCCCGTACGGGCGCGCGCTGTACCCGCGCACCCCCTCCGCGCGCAGCTGCTCCCGCACCCCCCCGGGAAGCTCCCCCCCGCCCCCCAGAACAACGCGCAGGACAGATACTTACAGCCAGCTCGCTCAAGTACTGCTCCACGCCCCCGTACGGGCGCGCGCTGTACCCGCGCACCCCCTCCGCGCGCAGCTGCTCCCGCACCCCCCCGGGAAGCTCCCCCCCCGCCCCCCAGAACAACGCGCAGGACAGATACTTACAGCCAGCTCGCTCAAGTACTGCTCCACGCCCCCGTACGGGCGCGCGCTGTACCCGCGCACCCCCTCCGCGCGCAGCTGCTCCCGCACCCCCCCGGGAAGCTCCCCCCCGCCCCCCAGAACAACGCGCAGGACAGATACTTACAGCCAGCTCGCTCAAGTACTGCTCCACGCCCCCGTACGGCCGCGCGCTGTACCCGCGCACCCCCTCCGCGCGCAGCTGCTCCCGCACCCCCCCGGGAAGCTCCCCCCCGCCCCCCAGAACAACGCGCAGGACAGATACTTACAGCCAGCTCGCTCAAGTACTGCTCCACGCCCCCGTACGGGCGCGCGCTGTACCCGCGCACCCCCTCCGCGCGCAGCTGCTCCCGCATTCCCCCGGGAAGCTCCCCCCCGCCCCCCAGAACAACGCGCAGGACAGATACTTACAGCCAGCTCGCTCAAGTACTGCTCCACGCCCCCGTACGGGCGCGCGCTGTACCCGCGCACCCCCTCCGCGCGCAGCTGCTCCCGCACCCCCCCGGGAAGCTCCCCCCGCCCCCCAGAACAACGCGCAGGACAGATACTTACAGCCAGCTCGCTCAAGTACTGCTCCACGCCCCCGTACGGGCGCGCGCTGTACCCGCGCACCCCCTCCGCGCGCAGCTGCTCCCGCACCCCCCCGGGAAGCTCCCCCCCGCCCCCCAGAACAACGCGCAGGACAGATACTTACAGCCAGCTCGCTCAAGTACTGCTCCACGCCCCCGTACGGGCGCGCGCTGTACCCGCGCACCCCCTCCGCGCGCAGCTGCTCCCGCACCCCCCCGGGAAGCTCCCCCCCGCCCCCCAGAACAACGCGCAGGACAGATACTTACAGCCAGCTCGCTCAAGTACTGCTCCACGCCCCCGTACGGGCGCGCGCTGTACCCGCGCACCCCCTCCGCGCGCAGCTGCTCCCGCACCCCCCCGGGAAGCTCCCCCCCGCCCCCCAGAACAACGCGCAGGACAGATACTTACAGCCAGCTCGCTCAAGTACTGCTCCACGCCCCCGTACGGGCGCGCGCTGTACCCGCGCACCCCCCTCCGCGCGCAGCTGCTCCCGCATTCCCCCGGGAAGCTCCCCCCCGCCCCCCAGAACAACGCGCAGGACAGATACTTACAGCCAGCTCGCTCAAGTACTGCTCCACGCCCCCGTACGGGCGCGCGCTGTACCCGCGCACCCCCTCCGCGCGCAGCTGCTCCCGCACCCCCCCGGGAAGCTCCCCCCGCCCCCCAGAACAACGCGCAGGACAGATACTTACAGCCAGCTCGCTCAAGTACTGCTCCACGCCCCCGTACGGGCGCGCGCTGTACCCGCGCACCCCCTCCGCGCGCAGCTGCTCCCGCACCCCCCCGGGAAGCTCCCCCCCGCCCCCCAGAACAACGCGCAGGACAGATACTTACAGCCAGCTCGCTCAAGTACTGCTCCACGCCCCCGTACGGGCGCGCGCTGTACCCGCGCACCCCCTCCGCGCGCAGCTGCTCCCGCACCCCCCCGGGTAGCTCCCCCCCGCCCCCCAGAACAACGCGCAGGACAGATACTTACAGCCAACTCGCTCAAGTACTGCTCCACGCCCCCGTACGGGCGCGCGCTGTACCCGCGCACCCCCTCCGCGCGCAGCTGCTCCCGCACCCCCCCGGGAAGCTCCCCCCCGCCCCCCAGAACAACGCGCAGGACAGATACTTACAGCCAGCTCGCTCAAGTACTGCTCCACGCCCCCGTACGGGCGCGCGCTGTACCCGCGCACCCCCTCCGCGCGCAGCTGCTCCCGCACCCCCCCGGGAAGCTCCCCCCCGCCCCCCAGAACAACGCGCAGGACAGATACTTACAGCCAGCTCGCTCAAGTACTGCTCCACGCCCCCGTACGGGCGCGCGCTGTACCCGCGCACCCCCTCCGCGCGCAGCTGCTCCCGCACCCCCCCGGGCAGCTCCCCCCCGCCCCCCCAGAACAACGCCAGCTCGTCCGCCGCCACCACCAGGTACGAGAAGAACACCGGGTTGTACTCGATGTCGCTGCCGCGCAGGTTCAGAGTGTCTGGAGGATTTCAATTACGAAAATTACTGCCACAGACTAAAGTAATAGTACTATCATACAGAAAGGACACTCTCCGCCCCCCGCCCGCAACCACCCCGCACCCCCGTGAGCACCCGCCCGCGAGATTCTCGTGGTGCTCCTGAGGGTGTTTTGTCTTGAATATGCGGGCTAACACGACCTTCCAGTGTAGTAGTGTCTGGGGTGTGCCACTCTATACTAAACTAGACAAATTTAACCAGTTCTGGCAACAGTTAGGGTGGCTAAATTAACGGCCACTTAATCCACATAGGACTTAGATCACTATATACCGGAGTTCACAAAGAGAGGTGTTTTGTAAACAATATCTCTTGTTGTATTATATTGACAACCTTTTTAACTTTCGAGCGAAGCGAGAAAGGTATTGTATTCGTGAAAAAATAAGTTTTTCTAATTTTCTCAAAAATGTGTTCTTTATCACTTATACATCATAAAAAACAAGCCTCCCAAAAATGTCCGTCTGTCGGTCGGTCCATCGGTCGGTCGGTCTGTCCGTCACGCTTTGGCCTAGCGGCTAAACGAATGGTCCGATTGACACCATATTTGGAATTTAGGAGTTTTATGCAAATCCATCGAAGGGTTCTAAGTGGTTTCTGGCTGGCTCTCATTTTGAGGGTAGCTGTCATACAACGAAAATGATAAATTGTAATTTTCTCAAAAACGGCTCATAGAATCTTGATGAAACTTTGCATGACCAAGCATCTTCATGTAAGATATCTTGCGCCAGTATCAAATGATCCGAGTAATTTCATATAAGGGGTGTTCCTGTACCACCAAAACGTAAATATGTGATTTACCCAAAATTGGTTCCATTAAGTTTATTAAAATTTTCTATAATATTACTCCTGGATTGGTTGTCTACCTGACTAGATATTCTTTATGATTTTTTGAATAAAATTTAGTACACAGGGTGTACCAAAAACTGAAAGGGCTTGCTCAGTAGACTAAACTGAACAATAATCCATAAGGAACATGTGTTGGGAAATTAAAAAAATCTCCATGCAAGTATCCTACGGTAGTATCTATTGATCTTTGAAAATTCATATAAAGGGTGTTCCAGTTCTACCAAAAGTTAAACATGTGATTTACTCGAAATCGTTTGATGTTTGTTTGTTTTAATGTTTGACAATTTGAATTCTGAATTGATCTGTATATTTCATTCGAACATTTTTTTGGAAAAACGTAAATAAAAGTTTGTATTTCCATACTATGTGTATGGCATTACAAATTTAAGTTTTCGGTTGATAGTTTTTCCTTGAGTATTGCGAGAAAGTAAGTGCAGTGCTGCTGCACCATTTATTTTTATTGTCAACTAGCGGCCCGCCCCGGCTTCGCACAGGTAGATATAGGTTCTTGCATTAGGGTTACTAAATAGAGTATATTATAAAGAAAATTTGGATATTATTTTTAATTAATTGTTTAGGTTCTTATGCAATAGACAAAGCTATTTCTCATCATCACATACACTCTTTGACTCTCTGCCAACCCCGTGCGGGATATAACCGTGATGATACACTCATTTACACATACAGGAACCATTAGCCAAATTTTACGTGTCTATTCTCTGCTGTAGATAAAACCATTAGTCACTTAGAGCGCCGTTTCTTAAATTTCAATTTTGATAATTATTTCACTTATGATAACTTTTGAATGGTACGTCTGATTTGAACAATTCAGAAAGTATTTAACAGGTACTGATATAGCCTTTTTCGAATAATATGGCCTATATAGTTTGTACCGGCGTTTTAACATGAAAAAGTAGTAATTGTGACATAACTGTAATAGTGAGAGATATAGTATCGCGGACTTTTTTGTAGATATTGATGTCTTATATAAGACTGTAGTACATTACTTTGCTCTATTGTCAATAGTTTCGGAAGCGTACGCGATGTAAGGATGCTATTTAGTATTTTTTTCACACCTTGGGTTACATTATCGAAGTTTTCATACGGAACCCTAACTTTTTGAAAATACTTTATAGCCTATGTTACTAAAGGTGAATGTAGCTTTTTAATGGTGAAAGAATTTTTGAAATCAGCGCAGTAGTTTCTGAGTTTATTCATTGCAAACATACACACAAAAATACAAATCTTTCCTCTTTATAATATTAGTGTAGATAGTGTTGATGGGCTTACTCTTGACCTTGATCTAGTCTTGAAGACAGAGATGAAGTCGATAACGGAATGAGCTTGCCCAGAAGAAGCCTATTCACTCGCGACTTATCTCAGGTAGCCCTTATTTACATTGTGTAAAATTTGATGTCACCTTATCTTAAGACAAAACTAAACTTAACTATTTGACACTATATCTGTACAAGCGACCTCATCGAGCGCAGTTATAACAAGAGCGGCTGCTTTCTTCTCCTTCATCTTCTCTTCCAACTCCTGGATCTTCTCCCCAGCAGGTCTTCCCCTGTGTTTGATACCATATCTGTTAATACTCACAAGCGACCTCATCGAGCGCAGTAATAACAAGAGCAGCTGCTTTCTTCTCCTTCTTCTTCTCTTTCAACTCCTGGATCTTCTCCCCAGCAGGTCTTCCCCTGTATTTGACACTATATCTGTAACTACTTACAAGCGACCTCATCGAGCGCAGTAATAACAAGAGCGGCCGCTTTTTTCTCCTTCATCTTCTCCCTCAACTCCTGGATCTTCTCCCCAGCAGGTCTGCCCGTGTACCGGACGGGTAGCGGCATGATGTCGTTGTGCGGTCGCGGCGGCGGCGGGTCTCCCATTTCGACCCGCACTTCGTCCACCAGGTTCTTAGAGATCGCTTTCAATTCCATGTTGGCTTTAGTTAAAGCTTTCTGGGGAATAAATTTGTATGAGTAAATTCATCAGCCGAGGAGAGAGATCGTCCTGGAGATCCATCATTAATCGTCTGTATTGAAGGACGAACGTGAAAATGTGGGCAGAGGCGAAACCTCTTTTCTCAACAAATGTGCGGAAATTGAAACTAAGTTAATTAATTTAATTATAATTTCTATCTTACTATGAAAGAGGGGTCAAGTTAGATGGTCGCGGAGTTTTTAAAAGCAAAGAGCAAAAGCTTTTAGTATATCATATGGTAGATAGGTAGGGAACCCTTAGGGCGCGAGTCCGACTCGCACTTGGCCGGTTTTTTTACAGTGACTTTACATTACTTAACATACCTAAGTTAATGTGGTTTTTATGTACTTTCTTAAATCTATTTTTCTCGTACCACTTTCTTCCCTCGGTGAATAATGTACAATTGTAGGTGTATCTATGGGTCGTATTGATAACTCCCTCTCAAGTCTGGAATTGCACTCAAGATTTATAATTTGCATATTTAAAGTACATCTGAGAGCGATCTCGCGAGCGAGCGACTTGGGAGGGATTTATGAATACGACTCTAAGTGTACCTCAAGTGGAGTCCACCCGTCTCTGGTCATGGTGTGGGGGTCGGCCCCCACCACGGCGCCGGCGCTCAGGTTGGTTGACAGCCACTTCTCGATAGTTGGCGTATCGGGCAGGGCTGCAAAAACAAAAGTAGAAAAAATATATATTTCACCATACTAGCTCGGAGAAATTTGTAGCCTTAACTTGATTTTTTTATTATTAACGTAGGTCATTTGTGTAAAACTATTTATAATAATAAATCGGAAAATCCTATAACAGATTTTATTGTTTTAATAGCTTCATTTGTTACCCACTATGACTATATCCTAGGTTTTCCTGCCCGGCGGAGTTGTGCAAAAGTGGTGGGGGGTAAAAATATACCCCCCAAAATGGGTTTTACTATTACTTATATAATTCATTTATTTCATAATTTTAACACCTTCTTTACAACGCCCGAAGGAATTGTTCCTGTACGCGCTCGAGTAGAAGTATATATTTGTCTGCGTGCGGATTCCAAACTATCGAATTGATCTCCAGTACGCTTCGCACCAACGCGCCCTACTGTGCCTGTATCGCGGCTGGCGAGAGTGGCCCAGCATATCATAATTCATATCTTAGTCAACACCAAAAACTATGTAGTATTTTTTTGACTTGGTTAATATATGTAGGGAAGCCATAAATCAATTCGTAGCTAATGTATGATTCTACCAGTGCATAATATACGACAATGAGTTATTGCGTATGTTCGAAAGGTTGTAAAATTTCCCGAGTATTAATCTTAGTTTATTACAGAGATAATTTATATGATGTTTCCAACTGAAGACCTAGGTATTTGTATTCGTTAACAATTTCTATTTGGAGACATGAGCAAATGCTATTGTTGTTATGAAAACAATCGTAGCTACGACTTATCAAAGTTATAGTTTTGATAGTTTGGGGCATATATAATTGTCATGCGACCATTTTAGTAGGTATATCTTGCATCTTGTGTTCAATTACAGCTATGTCTTTATGTGCATATAATAGGCATTTTTTACGATATAAAAATGATGTCAGGTATAGCTGACAGAACTTTCCCTTAAAATTTAACGAATGTCTTCAAAGTCACGCTGCAGGATACTTTCCTTGAGTAACGCACAAGTTCTCAAACTTTGCGAGGACCGGGCTTATTTTTCTTTTTATTGTTTTTAAATTTCTTACTCGTATTTTATCCACTCCTGGTGATTTCCATATATCTACTTCATTGTTTCACTCACCCTTGCTTGGTGTTATTTTTTTAAAACGAAAAGTTAAATTAGACATTTTTACATAGGTTTCTCGAGTTAACAACTTTCTATCGCAACAATGTTTAATATTCATCATCATCATAATTATATGCTTTTCCTGTTTTCGTGCAGTCCGCAAGAGTGACGCGGACCAGCAGCACCCGAGCCGACCGCCCGTATCCGCGCAATCGTGTGTTATTTTTTACTCCAGCGCAGGTTATACGCTTGTGTGTGTACAGTCAGGTACACTCAACAGCACGTCAGTAGACACTTTTTGACCTTATGGCGTAGTAATAGAGTTGAAAAGGTTTCTACCGACGTGCGGTTGACCGTACATAAGCAATGAAGCTAAGAAATATTTTTTTTTTAACATTTTCTGTTTTTGGATTTTTCTATAAAGTAGGAAATCGAAAATTCCTAATCACAAGCAAGATCAAACCCTCGCCGTCTTCGTACCGGAGAGGTCTCTCAATCACCTGGGTTACCATGGACCTAACGCTGTGAAATTTATGACCTCTAGATATATTCCCAATCGACCCTTCCCAGTAGGTCGTCAAAACAAAGAATGGACATTCGGAAGTAATTCTTAAACTTGCCTTTATTTTCTTATTTTTTAGGGTTTTGATAATTTAAATGAAACATTTCAGTAAATAATCTGATTTCAATATAGGGGTCAACCCTCAAGCGCTTTTTATTTATATTAATAAGATAATCTATTATCGCTTTTTTTATTAAATCCATTTTTCTTCATAACTTCACTCACTGGCGACAAGGATATAGAAGTGTTACGGAACGACTACGAGTAGTTGTGCTGCGGGCGGTCCGCAGCCGGCTGCCGTCCAGAATACTCAGGATGCGTATCACGTCCGCACGCAGACACGGAGGTAAATAAAACCCGGATGACAGGAGAAGTGCCCTAAGTTAGCGTCCAACTGCTGCTCGAACTGAGTGTAGTAGCGGCCATCTCTCACACTAGGGCTGCCTAAAACGTCACCACGGAATTTCCTCACACTGCTTCGTAAGCATCCACATATCCGTCTGCTTCTCAAACTGAGTGTAGTAGCCACAAAGATTAGATAATAATATACCAACTTTTTATAATGTAAAAAATCTCGATATCTTTTGTTTTTACGCGATTTACGTGACACGCGTACTCTCAACAATATTTTTTTGTCTTTTTCTATTTATCCATCGTAAAAACGTTTCACAAAAACTGCCAAAAACATAATTTTAATGGTTTTTCCCTCAAGCCGTGCAGTTCGTAGAGCGCAAGCTATGCGCGACACTTGAAAGCCTTAGTAGAGGCATTCGAGCGCCGCGGGTCATACCTACAGGGCGCGGGCGGAGTGAAACAGGCCTGGTAGGGGCCATCTGTCACACTAGCGCTGCCTACAATAACGTCACCACAGTATTTACTCACACTGCTATGAAACAGCCACGAAAAGCAGCCTTGAAGGCCTCCACAGCTGCAGATCCGTCTGCTTCTCGAACCGAGTATCTCTCACACTAAGGCTGCCTTTAATGCTGATCCGTCTGCTTCTCGACCTGAGTATATCTCTCACTAGGGCTGCCTATAACGTCACTACAGTATTTAATTTACTCACACTGCTTTACAAGCTTCCACAGCTGCTGTTCCGTCTGCTTCTCGAACTGAGTGTAGAAGCGGGCATCTTTCCACACTAGGGCTGCATAACATAACGTCAGCACATTATATACTCACACTGCTTCATAAGCGTCCACAGCTGCGGATCCGTCTGCTTCTCGAACTGCGTGTAGTAGCGTCCGTCGGTCCACACTAGGGCTGCCTGCGACGTCACTACGGCCGTTCCCGCTGAGCCAGTGAACCCCGAGATCCATTCGCGGCGTGCATCCACCGGGGCTATGTATTCTGACTGGAGAAAAATACATTTTGCGTCTAACGGAAATGTGTGATAAGATAACACTAAAGGGTGTCTCTGCCAATGAAACTGAACAACTTTTCCCAAGGAACAAATTACAATTGTTATTTAACTACCTATTTCCTATCCTAATTAGTAATTAGATTAAGTTTTATTGAAATAAATGTTAATATGTGCGTGCGACGGCTATGGGGATTACGAAAGCGAAACGAACGGTCACCATCCTTGACGTAACCTAACTTACGTTATGCGCATCGGCTGTGGGGATCACGTAAGCGGCGAGTGCGGTCGGCTGGCTTGCCATCGCAGCACGCAGCGCCGCCAAGCGAGCGGCGGTCGCCATCTTCACTGCAGAGGAAACGACAATATGACTTTTTTAGGTGGTCATAAATAAAATATCAAGTTAAAAAAGCCAAAAAACTCCCGTGAGTTATTAATAAGGATTGCACCAACAAAGAGAAAACAACAAGGTGATAAACTGAATTCAGAGTATTGACACACTTCTAGAGGGCAAGTCTGGCTTCTTAAAGTTAATAATTGTTATAAATAGGATTTAGGAATTTCCATGTTAGTATTATTTTTTATTACCTTCCAGAGTTATTAAACGAGCATCTATAATTTCCTTTTATCTAAATTCGTTTTTAACTTTTTTAAGAATGTTATTCCAGAAATTCCTGTAACTTTCATAAGAAGAAAACTGTAGAGAAGCCGTGTTTGTGCAACGAATATATTTCGAAATGATCAATTAAACTCAACTTAAGGCCTTAATAGCACTCAGCGTTACTTGACCAAATTAAATATGCACTCTAACCGAATACTAGGTTTTTTGCACTTTTAATTATATTATGTGTAAAATCCATATTTTAGATAACTTTTTGGTGTGTAAAAACTAGTGGACTTTTGCGGTTCACAAAAGGGCAAAGATTGTTTGCCCATAGAGCTCTGGCCCAAAATTTTTAAATGTATTGTACAAGAATAAGACCTGTGCCAAAGATAGACATTATCGTCCTTAACAACTTTTACTATGGCACCAAAAAAACGGTTCCGGTGAAAAAAAGCTAACTTTTGTGATCGCATATACAATTTTTATTAGGGTTCCGTACCTCAAAAGAAAAAAACGGAACCCTTATAGGATCACTTTGTTGTCCGTCTGTCTGTCTGTCTGTCTGTCAAGACCCTTTATCTCACGAACGGGTTAAGGTATCAGGTTGAAATTGATACCATATATTAAGGTCCATGAACCACACCACAAGATCTGAAAATTTCAATTTTTTACAACGACGCAATCAAAAGATATGGCTTTTTATGTCCTCATCTCCATACATTTATGCAAAAATGCAAAACCTACAGGGTACTTCCCGTTGACCTAAAATTATGAAATTTGGCAAGAAGCTAGGTCTCACAGTACAAATAATGGGAAAAGTCTGAAATCATTAAATATTACAACATTTCTCACAACTAATGGTAACCACATTGATGCAGCAACCTGGGGTTCGGTCAGGTTTTCACTGCTGCAGCACTTGGTTTTGGTGGAAATGATAATGCCTTTGTATTAATTTCACTTGAGATATATTGTTTAGGTATATATCACTCACAATACGTATTGAAATTGTCCTTTTACATTAAAATATTGATAATTTCCTACAAGAAATCCAAATTACGTCCGCCATGACGAAATGAATGAATAATATTGCCAGATACAATCAATCTGTGTTGCCATGATGACAACTTCAAAAACATGTTAATTTTGCATTAACACACATGAGGTGAGGTCCCGTTTCAATAACATTCATATAAGAAAGAGGTCAAGTTAGATAGTCGCGGAGGCGATTTTTGTTTTAGTTCTATTTTAAAAACAGGAACACTTACAAACTTGAAAATTGGTTTGTTTATAGAGCATAAGCTATAAAATAACAACAAATAATAAAATTTGGTCAAGCGCGTGTCGGACTAAAAAAATCCAGCACATTAACATACTGAAATTTCAACTAATACAATTATGATTATGTGGTGGTACGGAACCCTCGGTGCGCGATTCCGACTCGCACTTGGCCGGTTTTTAAATCTTGATTGATATCACTCTGTACTTTTTCTTGATGATGTTATAATGATGATGATGATGATGATGACACCTGTGTTCAGATAAATCTACAAAGTAGAAAATCGCAAAGTTTGACAACCACAGGTAGGATTCGAACCTGCGTCTTCTCCGTCAGTACCGGAGACACTTTACCAACTAGGCTACTGTGGTCCTGCCCGATGTTGTGAAATTTGCGACATCTATACGCAATAATACGCATGTCAACGTTGCGTTTGTGCTGCCATCTTTTAAGCATATGCTGTACTAGCTCAACTAGTCATACTAGCTTTTACTCTCGGCTTCGCTCGCGTATAGTCTTTGTGTCATCCTAGTGTCTCCTACAGGAACAATGCATTTTTTCGGGATGAATTGTAGACTATGTGTTAGTCCAGTGCTTGATCTTTTTGCTTCCCAAATTTTATCGAAATTGGTTCACCCGTTTAGGCGTGATAGTGGAACTAACAAACTAACATCCAAACTTTCGCATTTCATCATATCATATCTTCCGAAAGATGTCCACTGCTGGACATAGATCTCCCAGGGGAGGGCTAAAGATCTCCACGACGTCCGGTCCAGCGCTGCTTCTACTAGATCGTCGGTCCACCTTTTGTCCACGGTGTTGGTAACATTTACTTTCTACGAAAAAAGTCGTTAATGGGGTAGGTATATTAGAGGCCTTCGGCGGCTGAACAATTCTGACACTAGGTTTTCTGAGGTCGGTCATTGATCTTACAACCTACACAATATGATGATGATGACGATCATTCCTGAACTCCCAACATACATTTTAATGTTGTTTCCGCTTCTGAAAGCAGAACGTGTGCATAATCGACACAATTTACGTCAATGTTTGGTATAAAAATCGCATGTCTCAGAAATCAGAGTTGCTCTATAGCTACAGAGGGGGAACTTTTTCCAAAAATTGAGGACATATGTAGGTACTATTTAAAACAATCAAATAAATGTTAGGAATTTGTTTGATTCTCAGATACATTTACGCCTGTACCATGACTTTTACATTGAAACTTTGTAAAAATTTAACTTACATTGAACTGCAGTAGTATAATTCAAAGGCACATCGGTTCGGTCTGAGTTTAATGCGTCCAACGTTATTCTGAAAAAAAAAATATTTAAATGTAATTTTTCGAATTATGATAGTGGCGAACCAGCCCCTAATTTTCATCTACAAGGGCCAAAGCACACCAAAGATCCATCAGTGACCAGTTTCGGAAGAAAAAAAACTTGGCTACAAGTATGAGCAAACAACTCTAATGCTGACCATTATTTTCTGCACATAGGTCCAATCTCTGTCCTCAAGGCTAGATTGAGGTCAAGAGTAAGCCCATACATAGTAAAAAAAAAGGCAGGGAGCCAATGATAAAAAAGTGCAGAATACGTACTACTCTTCTGTTATTCTTAAATTCTTTAAATAGCTTAAAATCAATAATTTGCAGTTAGACTTCCTTGCTTCGCTTGGAAAAGAATTCTGTGCTAAATTCTATTTTACTATGGGGTGACATTTGTTAGTCCCAAATTGAAATGGTACATCATCAATATCATCATTGAGCATTAACAAATATTCAAAATAACCCTACCAAAAAGGGTGTTATCAACCACTTTTTGAAAGTCCTACTGGATGGCGCTGTAAATGAACATAAGGAAAAATTTGTATGAAAATGATTGAGTCAGATGAATTGCTGCAGTCAAATGCCTGTAACATTTTTTCTTGCTAAAAGTTTCAAATGTTTTACCGAGTCTAAAAAAAAAATAATTACCAACAGTAATAAATAAGCATACCACCCATTGACACTTAAAAAAATGTAGTTGGCAAATTATTTCTTTAAACTGCCTTTTATTACCTTTATTATTCTTTGTTCACAGGCATTCACAAAAGCAATTGCAAAGCAAAAGGAGGAGGCATCGTCGTGTACGCTCATAAAAGTGTTTCGTTTATACAAAATTCGGTGAACGTACTTAACTTTGAGTGTTTATATGGTGAAGTTATTTTTGGCGGTATAAAAACTGATGTTTACGCGGTGTATCGCCCCCCGAACTTAGATAAAAGTCAATTTATTTGTGAACTTTCAAGAACCATTAATAAATCCCCATTAAATAAAAATTGTATCATCGCAGGTGATATTAATTTAGACTTAAAAACCCCCAGTGCAATAGTTGGTTCATACCTTAACGCCCTATCTGATCTGGGTTTTCAGAGTTGTATTAATCAATACACTAGAATCCAAACTACCAAAAAAGGCACATCCAAAACCAGTATAGATCATTTGTTCATACGTGACGGTTACAGGCGATGCGGCGAAAAAAGCTATGCTATACGCTCAGCTGTTATACAACAGAATCTAGCAGACCACTTTATAACCGGTTAAGCTCTTATCAGCTCCGACCCGAGCATATGTAATTCTACCGTAACGAAGCTCGATGAAATTATGTTAAGGAATGAACTTGCTAATGTCGACTGGAGCCCTGTATTTGATATGCATGACCCAAATAAAATAGTTAATTATTTAACTACAGCCTTTAACGATTTATATGTAAAATGTTCTAAAAAAGTAACAATATTAAATAATAGAAAATTTAAATATAAATGGTTATCAAATAAATTATTACAAATGTCAGATGAAAAGAGTAGGCTTTTCAAACTTCATTTAAGTGATGTAACTAATAAACAAAATGAATTAATATATAAGAAACATAGGAATAGGACAAATAGGTTAATTAATAAAGCAAGAAATAATAGCACTAAAAAAGATATTTGTGATAATTTCAGAAATCCGAAAAAAATGTGGGAAATTATAAATAAACTTACTGGAAAAGTGATAACTGCGATAGATGACATGCTTCTTAAATACTTTCGTTTAAAAGCAAAGCGTATTGCAGATATGTTTGCAGAGGACTTTGAAAGGAATGTGAAAAATGTGTTATGCACCTGTAAAGTGTCTCTGCTTGACGAGAACCTATACAAAAAAATCCCGCAGGTTTCTTTTAAACTTAACAAAATTAATGAAACAGTCTTACGTAAAATTCTACACAATATTAATGACAAAAAAAGTCCTGGATATGATAAGATAAGAGCAAAAGATATCAAATATATTTCCGCAGGGATGACTCCTGTCTTAACTCATCTAATTAATCAATGTATCTCGAGCTCGTCCTATCCAGACAAATTGAAAGTTGGAGTTGTAAGACCGATTTACAAAAAGGGTAGCCACACGGATACCAATAATTACAGACCAATCACAATATTATCTTGTATAGATAAAATTATTGAAAAGTACCTGGGACAAGAAATAAGTAGGTTCTTGTCAAGCAACGGCATTATTCACGAAAAACAATTTGGTTTCCAAAAAAATAAAAGTACCACACAACTTTTATCGCAATTCACTGACGAGGTAAATACTCATTTAAATTGTAAAAAGCATGTACTTGCAATAATGATAGATTTCAGTAAAGCATTTGATTCATTAAATTTTGAAACGTTGTATAAAAAAATGCAGCAGAATGGTATAGAGGGCCCAGTGCTGGACTGGTTTAAAAACTATCATAGTCGTAGATTTAATACAGTATGCATAGCAGGCGAGTATAGCGACCTGGTGCCAACCCTACACGGCACGGCCCAGGGGTCAATACTTGGACCAACAGAGTACTTGTTGTATGTAAATGACATGTGCAATCTATTCAAGCACAGCTCAGTGTACCAATTTGCTGACGATACCTGTCTTATTACTGCTCATAAAGACTTAAAAGTTGCACAGGATATACTGCAAAAGGAATTTGATTTACTGTGTAAATGGGCTCACGACGTAGGGTTGTCTATTAATTTTCAGAAAACTAAACTAATGCATATTCGTTCACCTTACCTAAAAAGTGGTACATCACCACGCATCGTGGCCCACGAACACCACTGCATGCACTTAAATAATTCGTCCTGTAATTGCAAATCACTAGAAATTGTTAAAAAACATACCTACTTAGGCTTAACTATCGACCATAAGTTCAACTGGAGCTCACACGTGGAACACGTCTGTAACAGGCTTAGAGCAATACTTGCAAAAATAAGTATTCTGAAGTACAAAATGCCATATAACACGTTAAGATTGATATACATGTCAATGGCGGATTCTATCATAAATTACGGTATATCAAGCTATGGTAGAACCTATAAAACTTACCTTCAGAAGATTTATAAATTGCAGATAAGACTGCTAAAAGCAATAGTTCCTATCAAGGTCTAATACAAATTTAGGGATAATTATGAAAACTTATTCCAGTGTTGTAAAATTGTTGATGTATTCAGTAAAGCTAATATTGCAATGGTATCAGATTACAGTGATTGTATTGAACTCTTGGAGGAAAATACTAGACAAAAAAACCTAAGACATCTATCTTGCTTACCAACTTACAAAATACCTAAATGTAACAATATCTATGGCAGGAGGGTCTGGACTTGCAGACTTCTGGAGGTACTTAACAGCCTGCCAGATCAAGTAATACAACAAATAAAAGTTACTAAGAAAAAGAAATCTATTAAGTTCATCTTAAAGAAACATTTCCTACAACTATTTAACATCCATCTGACTGCAAACTCAGATCCTAGTGCCTGTAATAATACTACGTCTATACCTATATAATGTTATTAGTACCACTTAATTTCCTACTTTGCCTATTTATATATAATTAAATCACAATAATTAAAATGTAAGCTAGCGAGTAACCAAGCAGGACTAAAAATAATCTTTGATTGTTAAGATTTCATAGTCTTGTAAAGATAAATTAAGTTTTTTTGCATGAAATAAACAGTTTAAATTTTAAATTTTATTTTTTTTAATTCTTTTTTCAATTTTATTAATGTTTTGTATTTTAAATGACTTATTTTTTTTTCTTTTGTTAGCTGGAATTTTGCACACCTATTCAGGTGAAATAGTGTCGGATGTATATTAAATGACCAACATGTAACAAAAAGTACCACTATTTTTGGCAAATAAACGATTTGATTTGACAAGTATGGGATGATCCTAAATACCTACTGATGCAACAACAAAGAAATCTCACAATAAAGGAAACAGATTAGATTACCTACAAACACAGATAATACACTATACAGGGCATTAAAAAAGTATGAAGATCCTTCTAAGGGGTACTTAATTCTACATCACCAATAGATTGTAAAAAAGAAATTCTTTTATTTTTTTTTTATTTTTGGGTGATCATGAAATTAGATTTTCCTTCGAATTACATTACTTACAGTAATTTATTGAAATTAATAGGAACTTGCTAGTGACCAGATATTATAACAAAAGACATCTTTTTCTGCATCATCAGCTGATTGTAGAGGTCACTCTCCAAGTGCTTCACTTCTTTTTGAGCTAAAGCATTTTTTTTAGGAAAAAGTATTTTTTAAATATTTTTATACAATCTATTACAGATGTAAAATCATCTCTTAGAAGGATCATTGTACTTTTTAGGTTTCTGATACCAAAATGGTAAAAAAAAGGAACCCTTATGGTGCGACTTTGTCTGTCTGTCTGTCCGTCTGTCTGTTACACCTCTATATCTCAGCAACCACTCATGCTATCGACTTGAAATTTGGAATAGTTTTAGAATATGGTTGCCTAACTTAATTGCACATGCAAGAATTTAAAAAAAATTATGTTTATTAATGTAAAGGGGCCCGAAATAGGGGGGGCCAAATTTAAAATTGTCGCTTCAAGGTCGAATGGGGTATCATATGAAAGAGCTTTACTTGTACATTCTAAAAAATATTTTTGTTTTTTTTTACGTCTGTTAGTTTTCAAGTTATGATGAAAAATGTTAAAAAAAATACCATTCCCCCCCCCCTTATCTCCGAAGTTTGTAAAAGGAAAAATCTAAATTAATTACAGTTGACAGAAATTTATGTAAACATTACAGCAAAAATAAAACGATCTTTCTAAGTTGCACAGTTTTTTAGAAATCTGCAAATAACCTTTACAAACAAACTTAGTTTTGCGGTCCTAACAATGGACTTTAGTGCTTTCTAAAATACAAAAAGTATATCGGAACCCTCAGCACGCGAGTCCGACTCGCACTTGACCGGTTTTTTTTTTACAGGTGTAGATAATAGAGCTCAATGCCTACAATAAATTTTGTTAACGGTTCACTTCAAGATAAGGAAATTTAGCTCAGCTATTATGGTAAGAATGGTGCACAATCCAATATCGAGTATTCTAATATAATCGAGCTAAAAGTACGTGCAATACCTAAATAAAATTAGGGTTATATGCAATATGCTGACCCCACTAATGCTGCTATCATGCTAATATTTTGTCAGCTCGAAGTGCACAGCTATAAAATTAGGTTATACGCTCCGAGCGAAGCAAGGAGGTTTTTGTCCCAGATTAGTAAGTTTATGTGTTTTTGTTCTGAGGTTAAACGTATCTTACCTTTTTTGCAACGTCGGCGAGACTACCGACTGTTTTCTTGGAAGATCTACATACACATAATTGAAATACCACTGCACAGAATTGTATTGTAATATAAACAGCTGTGCCATAAACCACAGATTAGTATTTTTTTTTTTTTTTTTGGTTTCATTCTTCCTTTCGGAAAGGCAAAGAGTACAAAGCCCATACAGCCATTTCTGATGTCTTAATCTTTCTTTTTGCTCCCCTCGTAAAGCGATAGTGAACTTTACGAAGGAAAATGTTCGTGACTTTTTGGGACAACACAAACGGGGCTTAAACACGAGATCACTTGAAATCTTCATCAGCTGCGCACTCCGTAGTAAATTTACTGTATTACACACTATCTTTATTATCCACTAAATCACTAAATGCACAAAAAACCAAAATTTCAATTAAGCAGGCAAACGCCCATGTCGAGTTCCCGCCAAAAAGTCCCAGATTAGTATACAGGGTGTCTCATTCAAATCGGTCAGTATGGGAAAGTCTGAAACTATAAGACATACGAAGATTTGTTCTTAGGAACCATGTCACCGATTTTGATAAAAAGAAAAACTGCATTCATACATTTGAAAAAAAAGTGTACCCATATTGTATTGAAAAAAACGGTGGTCACTTCGAACACCTACTATGATAAATTAAAGTATGTAAAAACAATGCATTTTATTCATTTTAGACATCGTGTTTCATAGAGACATTTACTGCTTAAGACCTACACAACCGTTATTTAAACAGAAAAACTGTAAGCTTTTTTTTCAAAACTACCGGGTTCGATTCCCCAGCTGGGTACACTTTTTTTTTTTCACCACGCTACGCTCTAGGAAGGAGAGATGAATGGCCAAAAAAAGCGTGACGACGAGTATATCCAATAGTCGCGGTGGCATCTCTTTCACACAGTAGGGTGACCTAACTATTTTACGCTTTGGGATGTAATATTATTTAAGCCCTCTGGAACAGCAGCTTCATTTTAAAATTTTATTTGGCAGGATATTATCCTTTAGTTTCTACCTGATAAGTTGTGCTTCCCTCGGCAACAAAGTGTTTCGTGTCTTAAAAGCCTCGCGCTGAGGATTCTTCTTTAGAACCACTCGCTTGGCGCGTGGCTCAATTATAGAGTCATAGAGGTAAATGAAGTCGAGTCCGTTTGGTGCCGGCAAAGTATAGTACCAACTACCAACCCATCTCCACCCGTGGGTATCGTAATGTACGTACAGTGTACGTTTCATGGGGTGTCATGTACAACATGAGAATATTATTCAAGCATGGTATGTGCATGTCATGAATATTATTCAAGCATGTCATGAGTACCTTGGGCTCAATTCTTGAATAACACCGGATGATAAATAATTATCACCCGAAAAATTTAAAAAAATTCTTTACAAAAGTGCAGAATGATATTTGTAAAATATAAAGTAGTGATTGATTGTTACTTTTCATGTATTATGGTTAACATTTTTAACAGATTATCAGGGTACATTTGATATTTTTTTATGTTCAAAGTGAGCAAATGAGTAGGTGGGCCACCTGATGGTAAGTGGTCACCACCACCGCCCATTCTTATTTGATGTCTCAAAAATTATATTTTATCACTCGGTAATATTCAACAATTGGGTCAGTGTTTTTTCAGCAGCAGCATTCTTTTTGTTTGTTTCCAAAATAAACCTTTTTTCATTCCTTTCTTCTTGCTTTCCAGAAAAGCCCAGGGAATTCTTGAAAATCACCGGGTGATAAAATATCACTTTTGATACTTTAAAAAATCACATTTGCGTTGATAAACTGTTGAAAGGTAAATCAGAATACATGAATATTAACAATAAAGGACTCCTTTATATTTTAAGAAGATCAATTTCAACTTTTAAAACAAAAATCTATGATTTTTAATTTTATGAGTGATATTTTATCACCCGGTGATATTGAAGAATTGTTCTCCAGGTACGTTGCATGCCTCATCATCAAGAAGCAACGCAATTAATAAAATTTGACGTGTATTTTATGATTTATTGTTTATTGATAAACAAAATTCATTATAGGTACGACATGTTACAAAATAATCGTACAAATATAAGATTTTATTTCTTATTTCATTGATTCAGTTCTGACTTTACATTTTTTTCACTCACATGGAATAACAATAATTTAAAAATATGGAGTGGCTGTTGAACTTTGCCTCATTTATACGTTTCTAAGCCCAAGTTTTTGTCACTATCTTTTTACTGAAATAAACTATCAATACTCACAAACATTAAAATACTTAAAACCAATATGTTGTTCATTCTCACTACTTATTGAACAGCCCTCGTAACATCAGCTGTCTCTCTGTCCATCTATATTTGCGATCCGTCTGGCTGTCCGGGAACAAGAGGTCGATACAGGTTTTTGTTAGTATTCTTCTAAAAACTCATCATCAACCAACTTCATTTGGGCCGAATTGCGAGCCACCTACTTTTTAACCGACTTCAAAAAGGCGGAGGTTCTCTATTCGATCGTATTTTTTTAAATATTATTATTTTAAATGAATGAATCATTCTTACCTACCAAGTGACATCTGTCCACATCTGAAACTTTTTAAACAAATTCCAACTCAAGGGCATCACATAAATTCTCTCAATAATGCCCGGAACAAAACTTTGATGCTGACCGTAAATGGCTCGAAATATCTATCGCGAGGGAGCGCAGGGCAGGCGCGTGAATTATTGGCTTCCCGCATGTCGTCAATAAGAACGCAGAAAATAACCGGCAGCATCAGATGTACTATTTTCCTATTATTGTACAACAGTACAGGTCCCGTTGTTTTGTTTGATTTTCTTTTAAAACTAATGCAAGCTGTTTTTCTCTTTCATGTTTAGATTCAGATATCTTCATCATAATGTTATTTCATCATAATGTTCTTTGGGATAAGTTGTTTAGTTTTATGGGCAGATTCTGCAGATTCACATCCCACAATACTGATGTGGTTGTACCTTTTTAGTTTCCTTTGTGTTCGAATATCGTACATTACAGCCACCCTACTTCATACGTAAAACAGTTCGGCTTTTCCATAGAAAAATTAAAGGAATAATGGATACCCATACAAGAATATTCCGCAAATAGCATAACTATCAATTTTGCAGCCATTTACTCTACAATATTTCACTGTTTTTGCAGAAAAAATACGCGATTTTAAACAAAAAGAGATGTAAAATTTTACTATGGAGGTTGGATTTTTATTTCGAGGGAAGATTAACAGGGTTTAAACCAAGTTCATATGGTGGATAGGATACTAGATAATATTTTGGTGAAGAAAGAATATTTTTATAGGCCACCATTTTTTTACACTTGATTTTTAAAGTTATTGAAATTCGGCATCACTGATTGGAATTTGGCAACACTGATTAGACTATGACAACCCTACTTACAACAGGGTTTTAGGGTAAGTAAGTATACAGGGTGTTAGATTAGGATCACCATATGTACAGGGTCTTAGAGTAAGTATACAGGGTGTTAGGATAGGATAACTATACAGGGTTTTAGAATAGGATCACTATATGTACAGGGTTTAAGGATAAGTATACAGGGTTAGATTAGGATCACCATATGTACAGGGTCATAGGGTAAGTATACAGGGTGTTAGGATAGGATACCTATACAGGATGTTAGGTTAGTATCACTTTATGTACAGGGTTTTAGGGTAAGATCACTATATTTACAGGGTTTGAGGGTAAGTATACAGGGTGTTAGGTTAGGATTACTATACAGGATGTTCGGGTACGTATACAGTTTGTTAGATTAGGATCACTATATGTACAGGGTCTTAGGATAAGTATACAGGGTGTTAGGGTGTGTACAGGATTTTAGATTAGGATCACTATGTGTACAGGGTCTTAGGGTAAGTATACAGGGTGTTACTACACAGGGTGTTAGGACTAACACTAACACCCTGTATAGTTATCCTATCCTAAGACCCTGTATAATTACCCTAAGACTCTGTACATGTGGTGATCATAATCTTACACCCTGTATACTTACCTTGAAACCCTGTGTATTTATCCTATCCTTACACCCTGTATACTTACCCTAACATCCTGTATAGCAATCCTAACCTAACACCCTGTATACTTACCCTAAAACCCTGTACATATAGTAGTCATCCTAACCTGACACCTTGTATACTTACCCTAACATCCTGTATAGTTATCCTAGCCTAACACCCTGTATATTAACAAATAATGACCATAAGAAGCATTTTTGATAATACCGAGACTTATAAAAAAATATATTCATGGTATCTTACTAGAAAAAAAATAAATCATCGACATCGTGTGTCGATATTATTCGATCACCTCTCTAATTATCATACAAGAAATCGGCCGACAAAAATACGGTCTTAGATTGTAATAATACTATAAATACGGTCGTGAGCGGGAGCCCTGAAACACACTTCTTCAAAAAATTATTACTTTGAAAAACTCATAAACATTACCCTTTTGCCACAAACAAAAAAAATTACCCTTTGACAGCAGTCTGTCTTGACCACGCACACGGGCGTCATATACAGCTATCCTGCTGTCAATGTCAAGGTAATATTTTGCCGCACAAATCTTTGGTGTTGCCAGTACTTAAAAAAAAGTCCACTATCAATATTTAAAAAAAATATTATAAAAAAATGGCGGCCCCAAAAAAAAAATTTTTGTTGTTCTTCTTTCTTTTTTTTATTCTCCTTTATATGATATAAATTTCAAGTCTGTTAGTTTTATCTCGGAATAAAAAACCACTAGTATACATGTCTTTTAGCATGACATAAAAATGTGTCAAAGACGGGGATACCAGTAATGTATTAAAAACTATTACCAAAAAGGTTGATGACGAATGAAGAAGTACATAACCTGCTTGACCTTAAACAACACAATTAGATCAAAAATATTTTATAGAGTTTCCGAGATAAATCACAGAACCAAAAGCACCCGAAAAATATTAAATTTTTAAGATTTAGCTCTAAAAAGGTTTTCTATATGAAAACCAAGCATAATGTCAAAAGATTTTTTTCTACCAACCCGCAATTTCGTTTTGCTATGGCAACTGTGTGAGCGTGACACAACCGCGACTAATTGACCTCTCGCTCGGCACAATTTCTCTTCTTCGCAAATCACAGGAATTTATACCGTATTACAATATACGATAAACACTCCTTCCTAGAGCGTAGCGTGGATTAAAACCTCCTTGGTATAGTCTAAGTGTAGAGGGCTATATATCCTCTTTGGCTGTGCCCACAGAATTACTGTCAGCTTGACAGTAGATGACAGTGACAGCTGAGGGCGAATCACACTCCACGTTCCGAAATGCGCTAACAGAGCACTGTAAAGCCCGCAGAGTAAAAAACTATAGAGTCCGTCATATACATATTCTGTATGAGCGAAAGTGAAAATATATAGTTTTTTACTTGTGAATTGATCATTAATACTAGAACGCAGGTTGAGCTGTAGGCTACCAGCGGGGTCCATAGGTGGCGGATAAAGGAATGGCCATCAGATATGGTGGTTAGCTGCGAATACGTTGAATAAGCAGTCCCCAACCACACAGCGGCAGTGTTATCAGGACGTGGTGGGAAATTCAGTGGGATGGACTAATCTATAAAAAACCGCTTAAGTCCAATGACGGCTCTGTGACATGGCGAGTCAAAGCCGCCAATAAAAAAAGCTTTCCCCTAGCACTGGGCAGCGGCAGTGCTAGTACTGGCGGGGGGCCGAAGGAAAGGATCCGGGAAGGGCCCTCGACCAGATATCATCGGGCGTTAAATCGGTTGGTGAGCCGCGGTACAGAAGGCAATGGGGTACCACTGTACTATATACCCACAACAGTAGCTATGATGGAGTCAAATAATAGTAAAGAAGTTCTTGACAACGGGTTGCCACGATGTAACATGGCGTGGCGGTCTGAGTCCGGCAGGAGTAGACGCAAGGCTGCACCGGTCGTCATCATGCGAAATCCTTGCCGTATAGGAACGTGGAACGTAAACACCCTACTGGGCCCAGGAAGATTAGAAGAATTAATTGTGAAAATGAAGAGATTGAAATTGGATATATTAGGAATAAGCGAAGTTCGTTGGGAGGGAAGCGGAGATTTTTGGTTGGAAGAATATAGAATTATTTTCACGGGTGATAAGAGAGGAAAATATGGAACGGCCTTAATATTAAATAAGAAATGGGCGAACAAAATTGAAAATACTATTCACCATAGTGATAGATTAACAGCAGTGAAAATTAATTCAGCCCCGACGGATATGGTCATTATTCAAGTGTACATGCCGACCAGCCAACATCCTGATAACGAAGTAGAAGACATGTATGAACAAATAGAATCCATATTTGATAGCACAAAAGACAAAGACAACGTTATATTAATGGGAGATTTTAATTCTGTTGTAGGGGAAGGTAGAGATGGGAACATTACAGGAACATATGGTCTAGGGAAACGTAACAAAAGGGGGGAAAGACTGATAGAATTTTGCACAGAGCGTAATATGACAATACTCAATACACAATTTTCAAATCCAAAACGCAGACTTTATACTTGGAAAATGCCCGGTGACATTGATAGATTTCAAATAGACTATATCCTTGTCAAACAAAAATACAGAAACCAAGTTAAAAACTGTAAAACCTATCCGGGGGCGGACTTGAATACGGACCATAACCTACTTATAAGTGAAATTAATACAGTTATACCAAAGAAGATGAGAAAAATCAAAACCAAAGATATTGATCTCAATAAATTTAAAGAACATAAGTATAGAGCGGAGTACCAAAACAAAGTAGGAGATAAGTTAGTTAATTTCAAAGAGTGCAATAATAGCTTAGATAATAACAGAATAGAAAACTTCGATATAGAAAACAAATGGAACTCAACAAGAGATATACTTAGATGTAGTGCAGAAAAGATCTTAGAAAAAGCTAAACTAGTACCAAGAAAAAGTTGGTTAGATACGGAAACCATTAAAATTATGGAGGAAAGGAGACGATATAAAAACAAAACAGACGACTTTAGTAAAGAAAATTACAAAAATTTAACAAACAAAATAACAAACTATTGTAGGATAAGCAAAGAAAAAGAAATGAAAATATTTGTAAAGAAATAGAAGATTGTCTCAAGAAAGGACAGATGGATAAAGCATATAATATAATAAAAAATAGATAAGAAAAGTCGGACAAAAAGCACGTGTATACTTGATGAAGAGGGGAAACTTTTGAAAGGTGGAAGAGATACATAGAAGAATTGTACAATGGAGACGGACTAGACAACGACGACTTAGAGAAAGAAACAGAAGTTGCTCCTGATGATCTTGGTCCAGACATTATTAGGGAAGAATTTGACAACGCGATTAAAAGCATTAAAAGTGGCAAAGCAGCTGGACCAGACCATATTTTTATAGAACTAATAAAAAATGCACCAGACATCATGCTCGACGACATCTTCAAAATTATCAGAGACATGTACCGAACAGGAAAGCTACCATCTGATTTTCAACACAGTCGAACTATAGCCATACCCAAAAAACATAATACCAAGAAATGTGAAGAATATAGAACGATAAGTATTATATCACAGGCGTCCAAGCTTATTTTAAAGATCATTCAAAACAGGACCAGAAACAAGGTAGAGAATTTCATAGGAGACGATCAATACGGTTTCAGACAAGAACGAGGAACAAGAGAAGCAATACTAGCGCTGAGACAAGTAGTGGATAGAAGACTAGACCTGAGCCTTGATTCATATATAGCCTTCATAGATTTAGAAAAAGCATTCGACAAAGTATACTGGAAAAAAATTATGGAGATATTAAGAAAAGCAGGAATAGATTATAGAGACCGAAGAATTATATATCAACTATACAGACATCAGGAAACGATAGTACAAGTAGGGGAAGAGCAAAGGAAAGTGAAGATAAAAAAAGGTGTTCGACAGGGCTGTACTCTTTCACCACTCATATTTAACATTTTCATTGAATGCGCCATAGAAGAAATTTTAGAAAAGTCTAATGAAGGTGTATCTTTTAATGAAGAAAGGATAGTGTTCATTAGGTTTGCAGACGACATAGCTATGGTAACCAAAAATAGAAACCAACTTGAATCCCTACTCGAGACTATGGACACAACCTTCACTAAAATTTAACTGAGTATTAACTAAAACAAAACCAAAATCCTAGTAA
Source organism: Athrips mouffetella (assembly GCA_947532105.1). Lineage (NCBI taxonomy): Eukaryota > Metazoa > Arthropoda > Insecta > Lepidoptera > Gelechiidae > Athrips > Athrips mouffetella. The sequence continues at coordinate 33,251,909 of OX383960.1, read as the reverse complement.
CAGCAAAACATCCGATCAAAATCAACTCCATCAAAATTAAAAATACTCCTATAGAACAAGTACAAAAATTCAGATACCTAGGCAGCTTAATAACAGAAGATTCTAAATGTACAGATGACATCAAAACTAGAATTGCTATTGCCAAACAGAAATTCCAAAATAAGAAACAACTGTTTACTTCAAAAACATCCCTAAACCTTAGGAAACGATTTATTAAGGCATATGTTTGGAGCACAGCGTTGTACTACTCAACTAAGAGAGACAAAGAAAGATTAGAGGCATTCGAAATGTGGTGTAGTGGGGCGAGTGGAGAAAATAAGCTGGACAGAGAAAAGGACGAATAAGGAAGTATTGGATGGAATAAATCAAAATAGAGAAATTATAAATGTAATAGAAAACCGAAGAGGAAAAATGTTTGGTCACATCATCAGGCACGACACATTTATAAAAACTATTGTGGAAGTTCACACGTTGCAATTTGGAGACAATTTGTTCGACAGATTGTAGATTGCTAAGATTGGGTTGAACAATTTTACAATTAGTTGGAAGTCAAGTTTCAAGTTTATTTATTTCTTAACAATAAAATTGTGTCGAAAATATCTTACAATAATCATAATCAATCAATTAAAAACTGTCAACAAATATTAATAATAATAATAAAAAAAATATATTCATTAAACTAATAAGGAAATAAAACGATCACAAAGGTCAATTTAAATAAATCAATAAAATTTAAGTTTCTGTTAAAATCTTACATATCAAGCCCTAACCTTTAAATATTCTTCTACAGAGTAAAAATTTTTTTTTTTTCAGTCAGTCCCAATCTACCTACTTACGTTGCAATCTGATGGCAATCTGCAGATTGCGACAACTGATTGTGATTGAAATTGTAGCGTGAGTAGACACTATATGCGTGGTTGTCATTTATTATTGTTGTTCGATAAAGACCTTGGATGAAGGCAATATTTTTATCTTCTTCTCTACGCTTATTGTTTGTAATTTGATGAATCGATAGTACGAGTAAGCACAAGACCCGCATTTTGAGATTTCGACAAAGTATTGAAAAGTTTGAAATGCGGCATAATAACTTGGAAATTATCACATGAGAAGGCAGGCCCTACAAATCACGTTGATTTTTTTTGCGTTGATGCTGCGTTCACGCATTCCACGACGTTCCGTCCTACGCAATAAGGAGAAATTAGCCTACTTTTGATCAATCAAACTGAGTGCAGCCGCGGTAGCACCAGCCCCGGATCTATAGGGGGGCAAACCGGGGCATCTGCCTCGGGTGGCAGTTTCAGGGGGCGCCAAAATAATGTTCGAAAAAAATATTACAAAGAGGCTAGCATCCAGCGCTAGTTGTTCTACTTGACTATTCATTTTAAAACTTCCAGCGCGAGAATATCAGCGACCACGGAATAACAGCAACATTTTTAAAGGGCCGAAACGTATTTTAGTGGTTATATCCTCTTTGTGGACTGTCGCAACGAGTGCAAATCCCTATGTAAGAGTACTAACAGACGATCGGATCGGACTGCTCCGAATTTAGCTCCGGACCACGATTTTGTCCAATAGCGTTGCGGATTGACCCTAACGACAATTATGCTATTGGGCAAAATCGTGGTACGGAGCTAAATTCAGAGCAGTCCGATCCGATCGTCTATTAGTACTTTAAGGATTACCATTTAGAATCAGATTGTGAATGCCCAGCTGAAAAGTACTAACAGACGATCGGATCGGACTGCTCTGAATCTAGCTCCAGACCACCGACTGTCCGATCCGCTCTGCGCAACACACGATCGGACCGTACACCGGACATACGAATGGGTTGCCAGATTGACAGATTGGTTGTCCCGAAAAGAACGATTTTTGTCTCTTTTGGCAACAGATCGCCCTTCCGATGTCGGTTAACATGTTTAGGTTTACTTTCTTATTTATTCATATTCATGGTGATCGTCCCTTTTGGCCAAAAATCGTTCCTTTCCAGACTCAGATTTCCAATTTTCCGAAACTTGACATAGGCACTGGCAGCACCGAGCAGTCTATTTTACTCGATCACACATATGAACGTCATATAAAGCTATCCTGCTGTCAAGGTAAACCAGATAAGATAAAGTATGTTTTACCGTTGTTAACCCACTTCTCCGCGTTATGGCTCCAGTTTAATCAAAACAAACTAAAATCGCGGTAATTGTGGCTATTTATTTATAACCATCTAACTTGTCGGATGTGTCCTACAAACATGGAAGCTCTTTGTAAAGCTCCAACATTTCAACAATACATTGTTTTTCTGCCGGTTCATCTGAATAGCCTTCTACTTCTCCAACCTGATATGACAAGAAAATACAAACAACAAGCCGTTCCATATCGGTTAACAGTAATCCACCACCTTTGACAGCAGTCTGTCTCGTCTCGTTCACACATATTGAGGTCTTATAATAGCTATCCTGCTGTCAGGATAATATTTTACTGTTTTGGAACGCAGCGCAAACTACAAATTCGGAACGAAACGTCAAATGGTCCGGTGCGCCCTACTACACACGATCGGACCGTACCATTATTATTATTACTTGTTCTGAAGTCCGATGGGAAAAACCATCGGACCGCCAGACAAGGTAATAATAATAATAATGTCCGGCGGACAGCCCTCCACACGTCTGAAACTAGTACGGTCTGAAGTCAGCGCGTACCAAAATCGTGGTCCCGAGCTAAACTCAGAGCAGTCCGATCCGATCGTCTGTTAAAGCCAATGCCATAAATTATATTGAATGCTGGGTTATTTTGTCTATGGAGGGAGTAGGTCTTTTTTGGGTAATGGCGGACGGCGTGGTTTTTGGACGCCGCCCGTAAAAGCGGTAAAAGTAATAATCGTACAAATAGGAAAAGAACGTGCGAGGAGCAGGGAGATAAGCATCACCACCAGGAGCTGAGTATCACCACCGATGTATAACGTATCCTTTACAATAAATGCTGTTTTGAATGATAAAGTAAGATGATGTTAAACATGTCCAAACGTGATATTCAGGGTGTACCTACTACGGTCCCTCTGATGAAGTGAAACTAAGCCTTATACAGCTCACATGAAGGGTGACGGTATAACTCATAGATTTAAGAGTTTCATGGATTGCAGAGGGAGCCGTAAGAGGAATGCTACATTGTGTGGTGCGGCTCTAGTGAGGAGCGCACGCAGCCGAAGAACGTCGTTGAGTTGGTGGCAGAGAGATACTGACGTGGCCTTGAGAATCGAAGTATCGCCACAGAGATACTGACGTAGCCTTGTCAGTCGACGTTATCGCCTGAGGGGGTACTGTCGCACTGTTTGAGAACCATGGTGGCAAAAGACGTAGTATCGCCAGAGAGATACTGGCGTGGCCTTGAGAATCGAAGTATCGCCAGAGAGATACTGAGAGAATCGAAGTATCGCCAGAGAGATACTGTCGAACAGTTTGAAAATTATGGAGACAGGAGGTCTTCGCCCTGAATAGTGAATTCAGGGCCCGGTCACGATGAGAAATACTGAGAAAACCCCGAGAGATAGAGGACGATGATGTCTTTCCTTGAATATAAGAATAAATATGTTGTGGACATGCTTAAACGGTTCTGTAACAATCTTTAGTTATATGAATGATATTGGTCAAAGGTATAAAAGTATAACCCCATATTCTTTAACAAATATATCGTTTTATGAAATAAACTATTTTTAAGGATCGAATATGTGTTTTAATATATTTTAGCGAAATAATATTTTACAAACGTTGTTTACTTGACTGCACATAAATATGAAAGACAACTGACAAGTAACAAAACATTCGTTGCTGGGTGACGCATAGACTTCGCATATTCTATGCTTCGTCCAAAGAGATCATACTCTTAACACTCACTCTCCTTCTTAAAACAAGCCAACTTGTTTTATTAGTTTGTTCAGCCGTGGTCCGAAGAGTGGCTTTGTTAGGAAATCAGCCAACTGATCTTTCTCTTCTATCTTCTTAACAATCAATTCCTTTGATAGGACGCACTCACGGACGAAGAAGTGTCTGAGCTGAATGTGTTTTGTCCGATTATGTCGTTCATAGGGAGGATCATACGATAGTCTTATGGCTGCTTCGTTATCTAAAAACAGTTTGGGTGTGTTCTGTTTTCGGTGTCCTTCCATGAAAACAACTATTCTGTTTAGCCACAATATTTCTCTTGCAGCTTCACTGGCAGCTACAATTTCTGCCTCAGTTGACGATTATGCTACAGTTAACTGTCTCTTGCTTTGCCTTTTTGCAAATTATGCCACTAGTCGACCTTCCAGTAGATTCATCACTTCCATGGTCGGCGTCGCTATAGCAAATCAATCCTTCACTGTTGTGAGAGCCTTTATAAATGATTCCAAAATCTGCAGTGCCCTTTACGTAGCGCAAGATACGTTTCACTTGTATAACATCATCTGGAGTTGGGTTGTCCAATTTTCGTGACACCACTCCAACGGCATAGGCAATATCGGGTCGTGTCCCAACCATCAAGTAAGGAAAGCCGGTAAGGAAAGGTTCCAGTGGAATCCTTCTTAGATTGCGCTTCGGTGTAACTATCTTTAACAATTGGAGTAACAGCTGCTTTGCAGTCCAGCATTCCAAATCGTTCCAATAGTCTCTTCGCATAACCTTTCTGGTTAATCAGAATTGAACCATCTGGCTTCCTTTCGATTTCTATACCAAGAAAGTATGAACCACTTTTGGTAGTAATCTTAAAACTTAGGTTCCTTTTTTATTCTCCAGCAAGGTCTTTTCGCTTTTTTCTAGATCTTTATTAGTTTTTGAGCAGGACTTACACTTCCACGTCTGTTTATTTTTTAGGAGATAAAAAAGTTTATCTGTATTAGTGCATTCTTGACAATAGGTTTTAGAACAGGTAGAACAACATAAGATCCTGTTTTTGTTAATATTTAAATTGCATTTCACACAAGTTAAGACAGGCTCCATAAATGATGGCGAATTTTTCGCTTTCTGGTGTTTCGACATTATGCCAAATCTTTATTCTGTGTGTGAGTATATGAGTTTTTGTTGATGAAACGATACCCAACAAAAAATATCATAAATGAATTTAAAAAAGTTCACGTACTAAGATTCGAACTCGTAAGGGCCATCACACATAGCTCCGGCAAGGCGCCGTGCCGTGCTCCGGTGCGGCGCCGGACTCCGGCACGGCGCCGTGCCGTAAAAACTCACGGCGCGCACCGTGAAAATCTCCGGCACGGCGCCGTGCCGTACTCCGGTGCGGCGCCGTGCCGTAGAAGTACAGTGTTGTCAACTATGCGAAAATAATAAACAGAAATTGAGCCATAAAAGAGCAGAATCAGTGAAGGGAAATCATTATTCGGCCAAAATTAAATACGATAATTTGTTTTTCATTGGTTTACCTACATTGTTAAGTTATAGAATAATTTTGAAGTATTTATAAACATTCAAATTTTAAATGAGGTAATTTTTTTTGAAGTGAAAACTTCTTTAGCGGCGCTTAGAAAATTTTATATAGGGAAAAAATTATAGATTCGCATCAGATGTCGCATCAGATGGCGCGTCAGAACTCAGATCAAGTATAGAAATGGATTTGCAACTAATCATACCAAGTTAGAGCAGGCTCAATATATACAAAAGTTCTAAAGTGTGATAAAGACCAAAACATCTTTTTTGTCTTTGTTGCGTCAGATCTCAGATGAAGTATAATAATAATAATAATAAAGATTCATTTCAGGCATCATAGGCCCATAACAATAAATACCTAGTATAGAAATGGATTTGCAACTAATCATACCAAGTTAGAGCAGGCTCAACATATACAAAAGTTCTTGTGTGATGAAGACTAACACAACTTTTTTTTTTCAGTTCTGATTTAGTTCCAATTTTGTTCCATTTCAATTCCAACACTGTTCCAATTTAATTTTTAATCATTTACATTTAATTCCGATCCAATTTAATTCTACTTCAATTGCAATTAGATTATATCCTATTCCAATTCAATCTCAATATAATTGTCATTTAATTTCTTTTGATTCCGATTCAATACAAGTTAGAAATTATTTCAGTTAAATTTATACTAGGTAAACTTGCAGCTGCAATTCATTCTATTCATTGTAACATTCAGTCATTTTCATATGTAAATCGTCAAAATAATCAGAGACCGAATCCTGCTAAAATCGCAGAAACTAGCATATGACTGGCCACACTGCTATTTCCACGGCACGGCGCCGCACCGGAGTACGGCACGGCGCCGTGCCGTAGATTTCCACGGCGCGCGCCGTGAGTTTTTACGGCACGGCGCCGTGCCGTAGTCCGGCGCCGCACCGGAGCACGGCACGGCGCCGTGCCGGAGCTATGTGTGATGGCCCTAACTCCGGATACGTACAAATCCAGATGCAGCCAATACACCGCTATACTACGAGTATCAACGTTTGTGGTCCGTCGCTCTCTGTGCGGGCGCGCTCAAGGTCGACCACTTCGCCGGTCACTGACCGCTAGGAGCAGGCGATCGTATATTTGCCCGCTGCTTAGAGCCGTACTTTGAGGTAGGTCATGGTCTATCTGCCGCCGTTAACACTTGAATTTTGAATTAAATCTTCTAATATCTCCTACCTTTCTGATCCGATTTGAACACTGTTTTCTTTATTACACAGATTTTATAGTGCACTACACAACGATACCAATTTAACTTCTAAAATGCGGAAAATACTAAATATTACTGGCAAAAATTCGCAGAGCGTTCAAACGTAGATGTGCTCTTTACTATAGCCGGACGCACTCAATGGCTAGAAGTCCATCATCGACATATAACGCTAGCAACAGCTTGCTCTTCCCCTCGCCTCTTTTAAACAAACAGGGATCACTATCGCATTGTTTAAATCCAATCTTTAGGATGTACTCTGTAATCGTAGAGTTCCAGCAACGGGGTGCTTGTTTCAATCCGTATAAACTTCGTTTAAGTCGGCAAACTTTACCATTACTGGGATATCCTTCAGGTCGCTTCATGTAAATCTCTTCTTTCAAGGTTCCGTACAAGAATGCAGTTGAAACATCGAATTGAGAAAGTACGAGGTTTTCCCGAGCAGCAATACTGAGTAAAGCTCTGATAGTGCTTAACTTTGCAACAGGGCTGAAAGTTTCATAAAAATCTATTCCTTCCTTCTGCGAATAGCCCTTGATCACAAGACGTGCTTTGTATTTATTTATTGATCCGTCAGCATTCGTCTTGATTTTGAAATCCATTTGCAGGGAATGGCTTTTCTTCCTTTGGGTAGGTCTACCATCTCCCAAGTCTCATTATCTTTGAGTGAATTAATCTCGCTGTCCATTGCTTCGCGCCATTTATAAGAGTCTTTAGCATTCATAGCTTGTTAGAAAGTTGAAGGCTCTGTGAGATGTTCACCTGTGGCCGAAATCACACTGTAGCAGACGTTGCATACGAAGTCTTTGTATCGAGCGGGAGGCTTCAGATTCGATCGATCTCGAAGTGTCCTGTGGCCTTCAGCTTCAATTTCAGCTTCTGACATGTGAGAGCCTGAGATATCTGCTTCTAGTTCCACTGGAACAGCGTCAGAACTCGATGTATCAATTCTGTTCTCATGTTCGTCTGTATCTGGTGCTTCAACCTGATTTTCTATCTCATTGTAAGGCTCCTCAATGATATGTTCCACAGGAGGTGTATAAACCGTCTCTTCAATCTGGCTAGACGATGGTTCAACTGCTTGTTCAGTAAATGACGTGTCATTCGATTGACCAGTCTGGCTAGTTGATGGTGGATGGTTTTTGCTGGATTTGCTTGGTTCAATGTCAGGTAATCTGAGATTAAATGGGCTTCGAGGCTTTATCTGATCATCATTGCTTACGGGAGCAGGATTGTCACTGATCTCTGCAAAGTGACCTGATAGGGGAGTTTCATCTAAGGTTACGTCTCTCGATCGTGTCAATTTAAAATTGTGCGGATTCCAAACACGGTAACCATCATCAGAGTCGTAGCCGATAAGTATTTCCTTATTCGCCTTCTTATCCAGTTTCTTCCTTCGCTGTTTCGGAACATGAGGATAGCAAGTGGATCCGATTATTCTAAAATGGTGAATCCTTGGCTTCTTATGATGCCAAAGTTCGTACGGCGATTTTCCTTCGACAGTTGTAGGTCCTGTTCTATTAAGGATATACACCGAGGTATTAACCATTTCCGCCCATAAAGCAGCAGGTATATTGGCATGTGCATGCATCAATGATCTCGCCATTTCCACAACGGTACGATTGTCGCGTTCAGTGGGGTTTTGCTGTGGAGTATAGGGCATAGTCAAACGTTGCTTAATGCCTTCTTTGCTGAGAATGGCACGTACTTTGCCATTGTCGAATTCGCCGCCGTTATCGCTTAGTAACTGTTCAATTTTGATTCCAGCAACCTTCACTTCAGCAAGCATCATTGACAATTTGGTGTATACTTCTGCCTTTTCTCGCAAAAAATAAACAAATCTGTATCGGGTGTAATCATCTTTGAAGAGAACAAAGTATCTAAGCTTCGTGATCGAGTAAGGAAATGGTCCACAGACGTCAGCGTAAAACAGTTCGGGAGAACTGTTTTACGCTGACGTCTGCAACAAGCAACTAGACCGGGAGGTCTAGTTGCTTTTTCTCTGGTTCCAAATTTCAATCGATGAGATTTACCATAGATACAACCTTCACAAAGTTCTTTGTTTGCTTCTGTCTTGATGTTAAATTCTCTCTCAATCAGTTTCTTTACATGAGTTTTATTTTGATGCCCGAACCTTTCATGATACAGCTGTAACAAATTTGGTTTCGTTGACAGCTGGTTTACCAGGGCAGGCTTGATGCATCTTAGTTTGAGCTTGTATAGTCCTCCAGATTTTTCCCGATTTCCGATAAGTTTGATCTTTCCATCCATTTTCAGGACGCATTTTAGTGCAGTAGATTCGAAAATACTATTGTCTGATAAATCATGGGTAGCAAGGACTGAGAATAGGTTTCTACTGATCGATGGAACAAACCAGACATCTTTGAGCAGAATCTTTTCCGTTCTTCCATTAACGTCAGCTTCGGCGAGTATGTTGCCGATCCCTAAAGCTTCAATGCACTGTCCGTTGGCTCCGGTGACCGTGTGTCTGCTGTTGAAATAGGTGAAGCTTTGGAAAATATCCCCACGATTGGTGATGTGAGACGTTGCTCCGTTGTCCACATACCAATTTTCATGGTCGGTTCCGCCAAACCCTTCAGCGATGTTCACAGTCATTGCTGTAATGTTAAAGTCTGCTGAGGTAGATTCCATTTGAGGTCTTCCGTCTGCAATCCATTTTCTACAGTCAACTGTTCGGTGGCCTTGTTTCTTACAGTAAGAGCTCTTGAGATCCTTGCGTTTTTTATTCTTTTTCGAATTATTTCCCTTTTTCTTTTTAAATTTTGCGTATAATACTTCCGCTTGTGAAGAACCATCTTCTGGGACTCGTTCATTGTTCCGCAGAATTTGTTCATGGGCGCATAGCTGGCTTGCGAGATTTTCTACGGTGCGCATGCTCTTAGAAATCATTAACCAACTTGACTTGAAATTCATAAATTCCGAAGGTAATGTGTCCAAAATTTTACAAATGAGCAGAATCTCAGGGAGTTTCGCTTCTGATTGTAGCTCTTGACACAACTCGCTCCAAATGTTCTTCAGAATGGAGATGTGGGTAACGATGTCGTGACCGGACTCCTTTTTATATCCGAAAAACTTCAGGCAAAGATCGTACGTCTTATCAACGCAACTTCCTCTGAAAAGACGTTCAAGTTCATCCCACATAAGTTTGGCATCTTCAAATCGTAGTACTTTTTGCAAAATTTCGTCAGACATATTCGTAGTAAACAACAATAGCATAGCAGCATTTAAATTATTGAAGTCTTGTAAATCCTTCTCATATTTCGCCTTCACGGTGACATCTGTCGAAGTTGGCTGAATTGGTGCGGTCTTTTTGCCGTTTAAAACATCCATACAACCTGGCATTGTCCTCAGGGCGATTAGGATTTTAAATCTCCATACCTTATAATTTTTGCTGTCTAGCAATCCAACTTGGACTTTGGCCGCATTGACAACCATTTGATCCATGTTAAATTTTGTGAAAAAATATATATTTCGCGAACCACGCTCTGCTACCACTTTAACAAATATATCGTTTCATGATATATATTTTAAGGATCGAATATGTGTTTTAATATATTTTAGCGAAATAATATTTTACAAACGTTGTTTACTTGACTGCACATAAATATGAAAGACAACTGACAAGTAACAAAACATTCGTTGCTGGGTGACGCATAGACTTCGCATATTCTATGCTTCGTCCAAAGAGATCATACTCTTAACAATATTAACAGTGTATTTGTTGGTGGTACGGTCGTATGTCGGGTAGGTATACTCATGTTAGCCAATCTCATTAAAGATGGAACAGCGAAGCAGATATAACCCATGTACATATAATTAATAGCGACTAAGACATACACAAGACTAAAGGGATGTGGAAGGAGAACCAGGCAATACTAGACGAGATGGAAAACAAGGTATGATACCAAAGGACATATCAATCCTATAATACACTTCCATATACCCAACTTTTCCGACAGGGAACGTCAAGCAAGTTTTCTTTACGACCCCGCGCGCTTCTTCCAGCCCTGTCTCTAAGGTATGATATTAAAAATAATTCACCTACCTTTGGACGCGCACGGAGTTGCGAATGAAAGCATTTATGGACTTTTGTAAGATCTTATAGGATTTGATTTTATACATGGAATTATTGATGTTAATTTTAGCTCTATAATGACAGTAGGTATCCTTACACGATATTCCATAGATCGACTACGGACGTTTCATTCAAAAGGTCGTCGTCTGCAAGCGAAGGCAACGCTAACATTAATAATTTGATGAAATTAAACATTTTTTTTGAGATAAGAGATTTTTTTATGAAAGATATTTTATTTAATGGCATCACATTTCATTACAACTCGTATTTCGCCAGTGTCAAATACACACACTCAAGGAGGTTTTAACCCACGCTACGCTCTAGCAAAGCGTAGTGAAGCGTAGTAAAACCTCCTTGCACACACTACACTTACACAAACTTTTTATTTGTAGTTTGTAGAGCATAGAAAAATAATTTTTCACTACAGTCAAAATCAAAGATTTTGATAGGTCGACAAAGTCGGGAGGCTGACGTCATTTTAGGGTCCATTAAAGGCCAATTAATGTCCATCCTAGAAGGGTTGGATCGCAACATTCTTATGACATCCTAAAGTAGCGCCAACGTAAGAAGTCCGTTTTGACGTTTCCTTATCACCAACACACAGGGTTAATTTTTCTTTGCAGGTCGTAATTTTGCATACGTTTGACAGCTGTCAGAAAAGACCTATTACGGTGGCCTAATTTTAGGTAAGTCACTTTAGTCAGTCCGAGAAAGGTCCTCAAACGACCAAAAATCTGACGTCATTTTAAGCACATGGAAGGTCAGCTGCGGTCAGTCCTTGGTAGTTGGCAGGTCCACCGAGTCAGGAGGCCGACGTAATTTTACGATCCATTAAAGGCTAATTAATGTCCATCCTAGAAGGGTCGAACCTCAATGTCCATAAGACGTCCTTAGTAAGTCACTTTGGTTAGTCAACGAAAGGTCCTCAAAAGACCAAAAATCTGACGTAATTCTTAAGTACATGCAAGATCAGCTGAGGTCAGTCCTTGGTAGGTCAGAGGCCAATTAATGTCTTTCCTAGAAGGGTCGGACCGCAACGTCCATTTGACGTCCTTAGTAAGTCACTTTAGTCAGTCCGCAACGGTCCTCAAACGACCAAAAATTTGACGTCTTTTTTAAAGTACGTGGAAGGTCAGCTGTGGTCAGTCCTTGGTAAGTCCACAGAGTCGGGAGACTGACATCATTTTAAGGTTCGTTAAAGCCAATTAATGTCCATTCTAGATGAGTTGGATCGCAACGTCCATACGAGTAAGACGTTCTTACAATACAATACTCTTTTATTGCACACAGATAACAAACAGTACAAAAAAACATATGTGGACATAAAATTGGAGCACAATAAAGCGGCCTTATTGCTAAAAAGTAATTTCTTCCAGGCAACCTTTGGGTGCAAGGAAAAATAAAGATACAATAATGCGGTGGCGGTGCACAAAGATGAACTAAGTGAATATTGTATATTTAACTAATATTATTAATAAACATTCATATACCTACATATACCTACACAATAATATACTACATACATATTACATACGTATATACTACATAAACTATACATACATAAAATACATATAACAAGCAATAGGGTACAACGAACAACAACCAACATCAGATCACAGGACGAGAGAAAAAGGTTAGCCAGAGAGAGAAAGGAAATGAGCTTTAATATTCCTTTTGAATGAGTCGAGCGAAGGAGCTTGCCTCAGCGTGGTGGGAAGTGCGTTCCAGAGCCTAATGGCTCTGACCGTGAAAGAGTCGTCATAGAAGTTTGTGGAATGGGAAGGCATAGAGAGAGAAAGGTCAAGAGAGGAACGGAGTGTACGATCGAGGTGAGTGGGACTGAAGTGAAATCTTTCTTTGAGGTAGGAAGGGGTAGTAGGAATAAATAAGATAGAATACAGAAGGGAAAGGATATGGCAATCTCTCCGAAGACGAGTGGGCAGCCATTTTAACTGCAGCCGAAAAGATGACACATGGTCATACTTCCGCAGCCCAAAGATAAACCTTATACAGAGGTTCTGAAGACGTTCTAGTTTGTTGAGCAACTCTTCCGTAAGGTCTGGGTAGGAGGTGTCAGCGTAATCTAAGATAGGTAGCAGTAAAGATTGTGCCAGAGCAATTTTCGTACTGGTCGGTAAGAAATTTCGCAATCTTTTTAGCGAGCCGTATGCAGCAAAAATTTTTCGACTAACCTCCGACACTTGCGGCCTCCATGATAGTGTATTGTCAAATGTTATTCCAAGGTTTTTGACAGTTTGGCTGTATGGAACACAGACTCCTTCAAACACCACAGGAGGGAGAAGTCCAAAGTCGACTCTTGAGACAAACCATCGACTGCCAATTACAGTGAGTTGTGTCTTATTAGGATTCACACGTAATCCATGAGAGTGACTCCATGCGGAAATATGAGCTAGATCAGAATTGATGACAGATATAGCGTTGTTGAGCTCATTGATTCCCGCCTGAGAGTAGAGCTGGAGATCATCTGCATACAAGTGATACGAAGATTGAATAGGGAGAGTAATCGAGTTGATGAAGATAGCAAACAGGAGTGGGGACAAGACGCCACCCTGAGGTACACCAGCAGATGTTTCACACCACGAGGAGAAGGAATCTTCAACCCAGATGCGTTGCCGGCGACCAAAAAGGTAACTAAGAAACCAGTCAATTGCCGTTGGAGATATGTTAAGAGAGTGCAGCTGCCCCAGTAGGATGTCAAAGTCAACGGTATTAAAGGCATTGCTAAAGTCAAACAGGGTCAGTACTGTCAGCTGCTGTCGCTCCATCCCCAAGCGAATATCATCAGAGATCTTGACAAGGGCAGTAGTCGTACTATGACCAGGACGGAAGCCGGATTGGAGAGGATTGAGTAGGTCATTGCGATTTAGGAACTGGCTCAGTTGGTTATAAACTAACCGCTCCAGCACCTTAGAAAGAAATGGGAGAATGGATATAGGACGATAGTCGGAAAATGATGCAGGGTTACATTTTTTGGGAATAGGCGTAATTTGAGCTTCTTTCCACGCTGTTGGGAATACGCCAGAGGCAATGGAATTGTTTAGGATTTTGGTCAGGACTGGAACAAGGATGTCAACAAGCTGTGTCTCTACCATCTCTCCGCCAGTGCAGCAATTGATTCCGAATGTTGGTTATACGATCTCCCCGGCGGCGCTATCACCTGTAAAAGCATCTGATGCATTGGTAAACACTTCTCTTAGTGATGATGACAATGGAGGCTGGACAACAAGCGTCACGCGTAAAGCGAAGCGTAAATATTCTAGACCAGCCTCCCGTAACAGCAACTCGCAATCATCAAACTATACCACTCGTGCTCAAACTGGTGTGTTGAAGGGGACAGCAGTCCCTAAACCCACTTCTCTACAAGCGGCTGAGAAGAAGAGTCACCTACATTTATATTATGTATTAGAAGGGACGACAGTGGAAGAAGTACGTGCCCATCTTAATCTGTGGTGAAGATGTGTGTAATGTAGAAGCGCTCAAAGCCCGTGGGGACTATGCCTCTTTCAAGTTAGGCGTTCCATCGAGGCATACTGAACGCATTATGGAAGCTGAGAATTGGACCGAAAACATTTGTATAAAACCTTGGCGTTATAATTTTCGTGCCCTCTCCAATAAAAAGAAAACGACATAACCACCAGAACGTGCGTGGGCTGAGAAGTAAAACTAGCATTTTTGCTAAGAATCTCTCTACGACAAACTATGATGTTCTGGCACTAACTGAGACATTTTTGACGAGCTCTGTCCATGATGGTGAATTGTTTCCGGCTGGGTACAGCGTGCTGCGCCGAGACCGCGCGGGCGACGCGGGTTGGGGCGGCGTGTTGCTCGCTGCGCGCGCACTTGCAACTCTCCGCCCGGTCACTGACATTGATGGCCTTACGCCTGACAAGGAACTACTGTTTGCCATTGTGAACGCTAAGAATGTGAAATTTATGTGTTGTGTTGTTTATTTTCCGCCAAACTATAGGGATGATCAATATTTAGATACTTTGACATGTATAGAAAATGCTATTTGTAACTGTTCTGACATAGATATTATTATTTTAGGTGACTTTAATCAATATTCAATGAGTGCTACTGTAAAAACTCAATTTAATTTTTTTGTGAATTTTGCAAACTTCAACAGCACTGTAATGTAATTAATGATCACGGTGATATCTTAGATTTTGTGTTGTGTGAGCTAGGAGCCGATCGAGTGGTTGTGTCCAAGGTGGAGGAGTCACTCGTACCGCCTGACAAGTATCACCCAGCATTAGCAGTACGACTTACTCTGCACGGCGGGTTGGTCGCGGCAACGGCGCCGCAAGCTAATGCAACTCCTCGCCTATCGAACGCACCGCCGCAATGGAACTTCCGTAAAGCTGACTTTACTGGACTTTACGCTGCCTTGTCCAAAGTAGATTGGAATGACCTCTTGACACAAAAAGATGTTGATACAGCCGTAAAAATATTCTACGATATAATATACGAGTATATCAACAAATACGTTCCCATTAAAAAAGGGCCACAACAGTCGGGTCGTTACGTCTATCCAAAATGGTATACTGGTAAAATTATTTATTATATTCAACAAAAGTATTTCCATTTAAAGAGGTTCAAGACAGAAGGTAAAGAATTCAATCGAGAATTGTTTAAGTTTTATAGAGAGCAAGTTAAATTATTAATTGACAGTGCATACCAACAACACCTCAAAACTGTGCAGGGCAAAATAATAAGCGAGCCAGCTACCTTCTGGGATTATGTAAAAGATAAGAAGAGTGATAGAAGACCTGACAAAAACTATATTGATAGGGATGGTTCAGAGGTAGCAGGCCAGGAGGCTGCTGACGCATTTGCCCTGCATTTCAGTTCAGTGTTTCATGGTGGTGTGCCTCGCCTTAGTGCAGCAGAAGCTGCTGCAGTTGTCGCACCTGGTTTTACGCGTGTTGATGTTAAATCAGTTGATTCAACTGATCTATCCTATGCGACTAAGCGCCTAAAATCGTGTTCTGGTGCTGGCCCAGATGGAGTGCCTCCATTTCTTGTGAAGGATTGTGTCGAAGCCTTAAAAACACCTCTCTTATTCCTATTCAATTTATCACTTAGGAATGGAATATACCCTTCACAATGGAAGAAATCGCGAGTCACGCCAGTACCAAAAGTCAGTAACAACTCTGCTATTTCAGACTTTCGGCCGATAGCAGTGTTATCAGTTTTTGGCAAAATTTATGAGTCTATTTTAAATAAACATATTATTCGGCAAATGGGTTGGATGCAGGTCGTCAGGTGGATTTATTATTTATTTTATTTTATTTATTTATATTCGGAAGATTAACAGATACATTTCATTTATAAGTATTGCATATACATAAAATCAGTACTAATAATAAATCTTCACCTTTAGAATATATAATTAGGTTTGTTACAGAATACATGTTCTTAGGATAAGAGAAATACATAAAACTGGAAACTGGATAGGTACCTATAGGTAAAAAAAAAAACAAAGTTAAGTTTCAGTGACTGTTAAGAAAGAAAAAGTAAGAGAAAAGGTACAGAGATTCGACAATAATAGAATAATAACTATTATAGAGATATAACATGAAACATATTAGAGGTAAGCATGCGCTTGATCGTCAAGGAGCTCATACAAAATATGTCCACTGTATCATCTACAGTGTTATACTCACGACAAGCCCGAACAAAGAAAGAATTTCGTCTGTAATTAGTTCGAGTATGAGGTACATGTAAAATTGGACGTGTCCTTAAGCCTAGTTGATTAGTACGGAAATAAATTTTGGACAATAGGTCAGGACTATCAACAACTCCGTTGACAATATTAACAACTGAACAAATGTCCGTTATATTCGGACATCGGAGTCCGTTAGAACGGATGCAGCATACCTGGATTTCAGAAGGGCATTCGACTTAGTAGATAATGACATCCTGCTCCAGAAGCTTGCAGCTGCAGGTTTCGCGCCGAAACTTTTAGAGCTTTTTTCGAGCTACTTACGGAACAGATGCCAGTACGTCTGAGTAGCTGGATGTGACTCGCATGAATACTACACGAGGTCTGGAGTCAGCCAAGGTAGCACGCTTGGACCAACACAATTTTTGCTTATGATCAATGATCTGCCGAAAAGCGTTAGCACCGCTAAGTGTTTGATGTTCGCTGACGACCTAAAGCTTTTTCTGGGTATAAGTGGTCAGATGGACACTGTCGCTCTACAACAAGACCTCAATGCTATTGCTACTTGGAGTGATGCAAATCGCCTCCCATTTAATACATCTAAATGCAAAATTATGACATTTTCTCGCTCCCGCGCACCAATCGCAAATGATTATGATTTATTTGACGCTCCATTGGAAAGAGTAAATGAGATACGTGATTTAGGATTGACTTTGGATAAAAACCTTGACTTTAGGATTCATATGACGAATGTTTGCAAAAGCGCTAATAAAGTACTGGGCTTTATCTTAAGGACCTCCTCCCAGTTTCGAGGAGTACAAGTGGCTATGGCTTTGTACAATGCCTATGTCCGTAGTAAACTCGAATACGGAGCGTTAATTTGGGATCCGTATGAAAGTAAATATTCACTTCTGATAGAGAAAGTGCAGCGGAAATATGCTAGATGGCTCTATAAGCGTATGTACGGTTATTACCCATATATGTACCCATCTATTTTTGTTTCGGGAATGGTTGGGTGCGATACACTTTTTCTAAGGCGGAAGCTTTTGTTAGCTTTGCACTACTACTCTTTGCTGCACAATAGAGTTGACAATCCGAATGCTCTCGGTAGGATCAGCCTGATTATTCCGAAGCTAGGCCCTAGATGCGAAGGGGTAACGCTCCCCCCGCGACTGCGCGCGCGCCTGATGCTTCTTGGTGACTTGCTCATGCAACACGTTGATGCTGATATTTTTTATGACTCCTTTGTTACTTTTACTAAAGTAGTATATTTGTATTTAAATAATGTACCTATGTGCCTATAGGTATTTGATGTTTGAACCTACATGTGCTTTGGATTTATCCTGTGAACTTGTAAGGTTGTTTCTATAATAAATAATAATAATAAGGGGTATGATCATATTACGGCTAATGCTGTCACTGCCAACAGCATTCGAGGTGATAGAGAGAATACTCTTCTTAACATCACAATCGGAGAATTGACGAAAATTGAAAGACGAATAAGTGGGAGTTGGCTTTGAAAATAATGAATTAAGTGTACTGTTTTTAATTCCAGCATCAACATTAGAGGAAGAGGAGAAGTGGTTATTAAGTGAGTCGAGATTCGTATCCTTTGCGATGTTATCATTACGTGACTTGCCAATTCCTAAAGAGTAGAGAAACCGCCAGACTTTGGCGGGGTCTCCGTTTTCTACAGCTTTGTGAATATTGCGTCTTTGAGCGTCCCGTATCACCATGTTGCAATGATTTCTCACAGCATTATATTTGCGTTTGTTTTTGTCACAAGAGTCGACCTTGAACTTTGTTTTTGCACGAATCTTCCTTTCAATGAGTAGCTTCATGTCATCAAGATCAAGGAGAGAAGGAGAGCAATTTGGAAAGAAGTGAGTGGCATTAAGAGGGAGAATATTTAAATTACTAGAAGAGACAACTGACTGTAACTTTTGCGTTCGGGAATCGTTTTTCAGGAGGCAGGTGTTAAAGTCGCCCATTATTATAGAATGATTGTATGAAGGAACAAACTCTTCAAGTAGGTTTTCAAAAGAGGGAAAGTAGTTAATTTTAAGAGATGGGCTGTAATAGACACCAAGAAGGACTTTACAATGGGATAGGTTGACCTCAAGAAAGAGATGCTCAGCGGTGTTGGGAGGTGGGGGCTGGGGAGACTGACTAATGATCGAATAAGGGATATGGCTGCGGAGATATATAGCGACACCACCATGTGAGGAGCTTACTCGATCGTTGCGGATAAGCTTAAAGCCCGGTAAAGAATAGGAAGTAGACGGAAGACAAGGATTGAGAAAGGTTTCGGATACAAGAATAAATTGGATATTTTTATTTTCAAATGACGCAAGCATATCCACATAGTGTGCAGGGATGCTTTGAGCATTAATATGCACTACGTTGAAATTCTTTGGAACCTCGCTGAATACAGTTGTTAACGTATCATTAAGTGTAGGTGGAAGACTATGGAAGCTTGCGTCATCTGATTCAGATAAGCTGGAAGAAGAAAAGGAATAGAAGTGATCTGAGTGGCTATCATTGTCCGCCCCATCACAATTGCTCATTTATACAATAGATACCTAATTATTAAATAAATATATAATATGTACTACAATAAAAATATATTAATATATGTTAATAAATATAAGCTTATATAACTCGCATGTCACCTGCCAGTATGCCATGGAAGAATAATACAATCAATAACAAACAAACAATTTAAAAAACCGGTCAAGTGCGAGTCGGACTCGCGCGCCGAGGGTTCCGATATACCTATAGTATTTTTGGAAGCAATAAAGTCCATTTTCAGGACCGCAAAACTAAATTTGTTTGTAAAGGTTTTTTGCAGATTTCTGAAAAACTGTGCAACTTAGAAAGATCGTTTTATTTTTGCTGTAAAGTTTATATAAACTTCTGTCAACTATAATTAATTCAGATTTTTTCTTACTCAAACTTCGGAGATAAGGGGGGGGAATGGTATTTTTCTTGACATTTTTCATCATAACTTTAAAACTAAGAAATTTAAAAAAATACAAAAATATATTTTAAAATGTACAAGTAAAGCCCTTTCATATGATACCCCACTCGACCTAGTAGCGACAATTTGAAATTTGGCCCCCCCTATTTTGGCCCCCTTTATATTAATAATCATACTTTTTTCAAAATTTTTTCTTGTGCAATTAAGTTGGGCAACTATATTCTAAAACTATTCCAAATTTCAGGTTGATAGCATAAGTGGTTGCTGAGATATAGAGGTGTGACAGACAGACGGACAGACAGACAGACAGACAGAGCGGCACCATAAGGGTTCCTTTTTTTTACCATTTTGGTATCGGAACCCTAAAAACAATATTACCTAGTTGAGCGACTTATGCTTGCGTAAAACGGAACAAATAAATAAGACGTTTGAGAGGAATGAACAGAGTACTAACCACAAAGAAAAAAATAGACAGAGCAATATACAGCCGCACTACTCAGCAGAACAAAGCGCGCTCAATCCGTGCGTGCTAAAACGCAGCTGGGGGCCCCATACAAAGCCCTGCCTGCAGGGCCCTGCTTGCAGTGCCACTGCCAATCGTACTTTGTGTGGGCATGCAGGGCCGACAAAATCGCCGTTACATCGGCCCTGAAAGACCACACACGGTACGATTGGCAGTGCGCACTGCAAGCAGGGCCCTGCAGGCAGGGCTTTGTATGGGCCGACGGTGATCAGATGTTATTATTTTTACCAAAACAAAAGGAATAAAGAAATTAAAGAACTACCGTACCGAACCCAACCAGTGATGCGGTGTTACACTATTATTATTATTGAGTACATTGACTGGAATAAAAGTTACACCGCTTAGAAAGCTACACTTAACCGCAGCGATGAGCACATTTTATCACTTCTTTGCCGGCTTCTTGGGCCGCAGAGGCCTATGTTCAGCGGCGTTTCCAGATGGTTGAGCCACAGGAACCATGGCTACGGGTGCCACCGGTGAACCGGGCGGTGGTGCTGCCTCCTCATGTTTCGGAACATAGCCAGGGACAAGGCTCAGCTCAGCGAGTGATGTTACTCGGTGCCGCTTGCCTTGCTGGTCCAGAACGACGATAACACCTCCACTTGTCCAGCACTTCGTAACTCCATAGAAGTCGCGTGCCGCAAGAAAAGCAGCATGCCGCTTCTTTGTCAAGAACTCCGAGAGTGTTACACCTGTTGCTTTGGCCAGTTTTTGCAGACCAAGCTTTGTCGCGTACCTCTGTATTCCGGAACTTGACCAGGATGGGTCGGGGCTTGCCGTTGGTGGTAGGTCGCCCAAGGCGTTGGACAAGAGCGAATGTTTCCATGGTTGCATCGTGCATAGCAAGCTGCTTCTTTGTAAGCTGCAGAACGGTGTGAGATAAGTTCTCATCCTTGGCTTCAGAGACACCATGTAGCAAAAGAATTTTGCGACGAGACCTCATTTCAGTGCGATCACAGCTTTCAGCAAGAAGAGCTACTTGTCGTTGCAGCATTGACAAGGCAAGAAGTACAAATGACTTGAACTCTACGAAGTCCGGGGGCAAATTGGTGGTAGCAGGGGTGGTTGCAGGTGCACACATCTGAGCGTCTTCAAATTTTGCCATCCTCTCCTGTAACCGTGCCGTGATTGCCTCGATGGACATCTTAAGCTCCTCCATTGTGATGTGATGGTTGATGATGACAGTGCACAAATAGATGCTGTGAAGTTTTGTTGTGAGGTGCGAAAGGAAAATACTAGCAGGTTTATAAAGTTACAGTAGCATTATCAAACTTTCTTAAAACCTTGTCTTCCCTCTACTTCCTATTCCATTCCTGGTTTCCACATCATCCGCAATGATAGGACTGGCAAGGGTGGCGGCGGCGTAGCAATATACCTCAGAAGTCACTTTCCTTTTAATATTGTGTCAAAGTCTCCTTCAGAGTACTCCGAAACCTCGGAGCATCTTTTTATTGAAGTGTTACTTGGACATCATAAAATCCTTCTGGGTGTATTATACAGTCCGTCTATGCGGATTGATTACTTTAATAAATTCGAGTCTCTATTGGAGGTTCTGGTTCCTGCGGTTGATCACACCATCATTATGGGGGATTTTAATACATGCCTTCTTAAGCAAGACTATTGGTCATCCCGGCTGTGTTCAATCGTAGATTCCACGAACCTCAATATACTGCCGCTTACAGCCACTCACCAGGCTCCCGGTTGTCAACCATCCTTGCTTGATCTTGTCATTGTCTCCTCTCCGGACCACGTCTCTTCCCACGGTCAATTTCCCGCTGAAGCTTTCTCCTACCAGGACCTCATTTTCCTGTCCTACGAAATCCGGTGTCCTAAACCTAAACCTCGTGTGGTCATGCAGCGTAGTTTTAAAAGTATCGACACTGTTGCTTTCCTGAGTGACCTTAGTAACATTGACTGGGACGCGGTGTTTGATGCGCCGACTATAGATCTCAAGATGGAGATATTTAACTCTCTCCTTATACAAATTTTTGATATTCCCGCTCCTCTTCGTCCTGTCCGGCTCAAACATCTCCCCGCTCCCTGGCTTACGGATGGCATTAAGGCCATTATGACCAGGAGAAATGTTGCTAAGGCTAAATTTCGTAAGGATCCTTCCGATGAAAACCGCTGTCGGTATAAGGAACTACGTAATCATTGTAGCAGAATGTGCAGGGATGCGCAGCGTCGTCACATACACTCCTCTGTTGAAAATGGCGACCCTGCTAAGGTTTGGTCTTTTCTAAACTCGCTTGGTATAGGTAAATCCAAATCTTCATTCCAGCCTAATATGGATCTTGATTCCCTTAATCGCCATTTTACAACATCCTCTCCGATTCCTTCAACACTCAAACAAACCACACTTCAATCTTTGTCTTTCCTCCCTGCTCCGCTATACAATCCTTTCATTTTTAGGTCTGTTACCGAGCGAGAAGTTGAAAAACATACTTGCTATTCATTCGAATGCCGAAGGCATTGATGGCATAAGCCGCAGAATGATTGTTCTTGGACTTGAATTTTTGTTACCTGTTCTCTGTCACATTTTCAACTTCTCGCTTAGTACCAGTACTTTCCCTAGCTGTTGGCGTCAGGCAGCAGTTATCCCCATTCCAAAAATTTCAAATCCTTCGATACCCTCACACTTTAGGCCTATTTCCATCCTCCCCTTCCTTTCAAAAGTCCTCGAACGCCTCGTCCAACACCAACTTAGTGTGTTTGTTAATACAAATAATGTCCTTAGCCCTTTCCAGTCTGGTTTCCGCCCTGGCCATAGCACTGTTACTGCTCTAACTAAAGTGTCCGATGACATACGCTTTGGAATGTCGAATCAACAGGTCACAGCCCTAGTGCTGCTAGACTTTAGTAATGCCTTCAACAGCGTTGATTTTGACATTCTACTAGCAATGTTAAAATCTCTCTCTGTCTCGGACTCTGCAGTAAAGTGGTTCCGCAGTTACCTCGTTGGACGCCGACAGCGTATCCGCGTAGACAACAAATTATCTTCCTACTGCGATGTAGTTGCCGGTGTTCCCCAGGGCGGTGTCCTCTCTCCTCTCCTATTTTCTATTTTCATTAATTTCCTGACTCCCTTCCTATCCTGTCATTACCACCTGTATGCTGACGATCTGCAAATCTATTCTCGAGCCTCCACTGATGATATCGACGTCTTGATTTCCAAACTTAACGATGACCTAGCTACTGTATATAGATGGAGTCAATCATATGGCCTTATCGTCAATCCTGATAAGTCACAAGCTATCATCATTGGAGGCTCGAAACTGATTTCACGGCTCAACTTCGATCTGATTCGACCTGTTACTTTCAGTGGTGTCACTTTGCCTTTTAGCAAAGTGGTTAAAAATCTTGGGGTTCTTTTCGATAGCACTCTCTCTTGGGCTCCGCACATTACCCAAACCAGCAGAAAAGCCTTTGCTGCTGCTGGATCGCTAAAAAGGTGGAAAAACTTGCTCCCCGTGAAGACTAAAATCGAACTTGTGCAATCCCTACTTTTTCCGATTCTGGACTACGCAGATGTATGCCTCATTGACCTCAATGAGGACCTGCTCAATAAGCTACATCAACGCTTGCAAAATATGTGCATCAGATTTATATATGGGTTGCGTAAGTTCGATCATGTGTCTGAATACAGGAGCAAGTTAAAATGGCTTCCTATTAGGTTGCGCCGTGAAGAACACGTCCTGACGCTTCTGTACAATGTTCTGTATGACCCACGCACTCCTTCCTACCTTAAGGAGAGTTTCCAGTACCTAGGTGCTGAACGCTCGCGTGTCTTTCGATCGAAGTCTGACAACATTTTGCGGGCTACATTAACATGGTCGGGCTACTACAAGGAGTCTTTTGCTTTAAAATCTGCTCAACTGTGGAATAATTTGCCCTCTGAAGTTCGTCACTCCGAGTCGCTTGCTATTTTCAAAACAAAACAGCATAATTATCTCCTAAGTCGTTCCTCTTCTGTTTGCAACTGAGTACGAGTATACGTGTATTCGTAACACTATATTTATATATATTTATTTGTTTATATTTTTGTATTTATTTTATATTTATATTTTATTTATATATATATATATATATGTGTGTGTTTTTTGTATGCAATTTTTTATTGGTACACTACCTGCTGTGATTATTTATGTATGTCTTTTCCTCTATACAAAGGTTGTCTGGTAGAGATCGCTCTCAGCGATAAGACCGCCTTTGCCCACTATAACTAACCTTAAGTGTTATTCTTTGTGTGTTCTTATGTTTATGTGTGCAATAAAGAATTTATTCATTCATTCATTCATCAAATGTAAGTACTGTTTATGACTCTTAAAATATTTTAATAAATTTGGAATTGCAGAGCAACTAAAAACGCGTCTATCTTTTTCGCCGCCTACCCGCAAAAAAAAAGTTCTTAATTAGTCATTTTGAGTCAATTCGCAAAAAGTCTTAAAAAGAACATGAATAACACGTCATTTTCAAGTAGGTACATGGAAGGTTAGCTGTGGTTAGCCCTTGGTAATTCTACAGAGTCGGGAGGCTGACGTAATTTTAAAACAAAGTCCATCATAAACGAGTTGGAATGCAATGTCCTTAATACGTTCTTAGTTAGGTATTCACTTTAGGTCAGTTCGCGAAAAAAAAGATCAAAAATCAGATGCCATTTTTAAATACAAGGAAAGTCAGCTATGGTCAGTCCTTGGTAGATTCACAGAGTCGGGAAGCTTATAGTTGATTCAACGAATAACTGGTCAGTACTACATTACTGCATTCGTCTGAATCGTTCGTCAAACTGACGTAATTTTTCATAGTACTAAATATATATACAAGATGGTGCTGTACGAAACGCAGCATTTTTTATATTGCGGTATTGAGATTATTTTCTCGTAGAATGATCCCCTCGCAATATGACGTGATAGTTGGCCGTGACGCTTCCTTAGTGGTCAGCCTATAAAAGGTAGGGTTGTAGGTTATACCTATAAAAAAAGTGCCTAGATGACTAGATTTGTTAGAGTAACTTTATAACACTTTAGTATCTCATTTTCAGCTATGCAACGGCATAATTGATCGATAAACTTTATATTTATTTTAACTCAACCACCCACAGTAGCAACGCTTTTTCTTTGCCTTAAAATCACGTTTACAGAACGAACTTCAGTACGTCATGAGAACGTCCTAAGAGACGTCGTGAATACGTCATCCTGCCATCCTCATATGCAGTCATAAGGCTGTGACAATGGTATGTACTATGCTGGCCCTACAAAAGTCATAATAATAATTACGTCTCTTACGACGCAACTGACTGTATTAAAACGTCATTTTGACGTCAAATTGCTACCTGGAAAGACGTCTTAGAAACCGCAAGGAACGACGTCCTTGTAACCTAAGGTTATGACGTTGTACAAACGTTACGGAGAGACGTTGAAATAAGAAAGAAAGAAAGAAAGAAAGAAAGAAAAATATTTTTATTCAGTGCTTAGGTACATTAAATCTTAAAATTTAACACATACATACAATTACAAGCACCGAAAAAAGGACCTGGCTCAGCAAAATGCTGCAAGCCAAGACCGCAGCGCTGATTTTCAGCCAGGCCCTGAAAGCATGCAAATACAACATTGACAAGACCTGTTCTAACGTTTAAAACTTACATTTAGGCAAAAATTATCGATCGAATACAATGAAGAACATTTTAACAAATAAACTGTTAATGAACTTTTAAAAAGGGTGTAAAAAATTATCACACAATGAGATGCTCTGTCACCTCATCGCATTGTAACTGAAAGCAGTACTTTTTTAGTTTTACAGAAAAATTCCGGACAGTAAGAAGCTTACGTAGGGGTGGAGGCCGATCGTTCCATATT
Source organism: Athrips mouffetella (assembly GCA_947532105.1). Classification (NCBI taxonomy): domain Eukaryota; kingdom Metazoa; phylum Arthropoda; class Insecta; order Lepidoptera; family Gelechiidae; genus Athrips; species Athrips mouffetella. The sequence goes on along the minus strand of OX383960.1, from coordinate 33,226,127 downwards.
TTTGCCGCAGCGTACTTGAAACTACCCTTAAATGAACTTGTCTTATGCTTTGGTATGTTAAAATTCTCCAAGCGTTTTCTTTACAAACCAAATTCTCATAAAGATATTCTGGTTTGCGGCTCTTTATAACACCGAACAACAAAGTAGCGAATGTAAGTACCGACGACGCGACATTTTTAATATTTTTGCCTGATTTAAAAATGGGGTTACGTGATTTCTGGGTGGTATTTTAAAACAGTACCTAGCGCACGCGTTTTGTACCCGTTGAACTAATCTTCTTCTTTGCGTGTCGATGGCATCGTCATTTTAATTTTATATTTGTTTAGCCCAAAATTCGGCAACATGCACTGCATTTTGTGTGGCGTCCATTAACTCTTGCTGTGTGCAGGTGGAAGGGGACGCAGAACACGATGTTAGGTGGGCCATAGTTTGTATCGCACCACACGTGCAGATCGGATTAGGATCCTTTGAGAAACCCCACCTGGACATGTTGTCTTTACTGCAGCCAACCTGAGTCCGAAGTCTATTTAGAGACTTCCAGGTCAGCCATGGCAAATTCTGTCCAGGCGAAAGACTCTCTGAAGGTGGAACAAAAGGGGAAGGAAGTGAAACTCTTTCACGCCACAATCTGCAGCGAGCCTGTGAAGGGTCAGAGGTCAGGCTATCGACACACTTTACGAAATTTTTTCAGCTCTTTAGCCTTTGCGGCACTGGTTCGTGGCTGTGCAGAGGGTGTCGTGTGTCTTTCATCTTGGCCTTTTCACATGAGCTAGCCACAGATCTGCGGACATCTGGAGGCGCTATTCCAGCCAATGGATACAGTAACTTGACCGGAGTCGGCCTTAGACAGCCAGTAATTGTGCGACAAGTTTCATTTAAGGCGGTATCCACTAGCTTTGCATGTGATGAACGACCCCATACAGAGCATGCAAATTCGCCGGCAGAGAACGCAAGCGCCAAGCCAGTAGTTCGCAGCACTTGCGGGTTTGCGCCCCATTTGGTGGTAGTTAGGCGGCGCATTAGGTTATTCCGAGAATGCACCTTTCCTTTTAATTTCTCGCAGTTCTTTCTGAACGTCAATGACCTATCCAGCGTAACGCCGAGGTACTCGGGAAAGTTGTTGTGAGCAATAGACTCTCCACGCCATATGATGTGAACTTTCCGCCCTGCCTGTGCGTTGCGAAGATGGAATACGCACGATTCAGTTTTAGACGGGTTTGGTTTCAGAGAGTTTTCGTCGTAGTAGTCACTTAGGTTTTTTAGTGCTATATTTAAGTGTGTCTCGACATCCTGAAAGTTGTTTGACTGGGACGTGAGCGCAAGGTCGTCTGCATACAGGAAGCGAGATGTGTTCGGGCTGGACGGTTGATCGTTGGTGTATACGTTGAAAAGCAGCGGTGCCAGGACACTACCCTGAGGTAGGCCGTTCTTCTGAGACCTCCAACGACTTTTATTTGGGAGAAGGTGAACTTGGAAGCGTCGGTTATGGAGTAGTTCACGGAGCACTTTGACAAAATTTTGGTCTCCGGTCATGGTCTCCACCTTCCATAATAGACGCCGTAGGTTGACAGTATCATAAGCCGCAGAAAGATCAACAAATACGGTGCCAGTAACCTTTCCGGTCTCAAACCCATCCTCAATGTGTTGCGTTAACTTGAGTACCTGACTGCAACAAGACTTTATGGGTCTGAAACCCGCCTGCTCTGGGATCAGTTGCGGGTCAACAAAGTCTGTGAGGCGAACTAAAAGTAACCGCTCGAATAACTTGTAAGTATGGCACAGAAGCGAGATCGGCCGGAAGTTTTTAGGGTTATCAGTTGGTTTACCTGGCTTCGGGATAGCTATGACCTTTGTTTTTCGCCAAAGACGGGGTACTGAGGCAGATTCCAGGCAGTTGTTGAACATTTGTAGCAGCCAAGACACAGCAACTGGTCCAAAGTGCTTGATCTGTTCTACGGATATATTGTCAACTCCTGATGCTTTTCCGCACTTCAGTAATTTTATGGCTGGGATAATGTCATTCAGGGTGAGAGACTTACTTAGGTGGTCAGATGTGGCTCCTTGGTTTGGTTTTGGGACTTTTGCAAGGCGGCCAGATGGTTTTCCGTTCAAAATGAGTTGGTGCGCTACCTGATTAGCAGTCACTTGCGTAGGTGGCGAGGGGGGAGGTGGATCATTGGTTATCTTCCGGATGGTGTTCCATGCTTTTTTACTGTTGTGCGTCATGTCTATGTTGGTAACAGTTTTAATCCAACTTTTCCGTTGATTGTCACCAATGTTCAAGAGAAGTTCCTCGCCCCTCATTGTAGTTTCCTCGGAAAAAGGGTCTTGATTGTAAAGACATTCGTACTCTTTTAGCAGCTCTGCAGATTCTTTTGACAACCCTGGGATGTAAGATGTTCGGCAACCTCTAGGAATGTATTTGCGAGATACAGTTAAGACTATGTCGACAAACTGGTCGTAGCTTTGCGAGGTTGGTGGAATGTTCAGGAGTGCATCATCTATAGTCTTTTCGAACGCTTCCCAGTTTGCTTTCGCGTAATTAAATCGCCGCTTGTGAGGTACCGTTAAGGACCGGACGACTGGAACAATTTGACACATAATAGGCCTATGTTGTGTGCGAGGTATTGGGGCGCATACAGTCTTACAGCATTGGTAACTTATACTGGAACTGGCAAAAATTAGGTCTGGATTGTACCCTCGTTTCCATCGGCCGCTGTTAAAGGAAGCCGGTTGTTTTGGGTCGTGAACCAGAACCAAGTCATTTGTTTCAGCCCATTCTTCAACTGCTTGACCGCATGTGTCCAAGTCGCGGTATCCCCAAAGTGGGTTATGGCTGTTAAAATCTCCGATCACTACTCTGGCACGTTGATCGTCAAAGTTTTTAGGTGGTTTAAACTGGAAGGGTACGCCAGGGGGTTTGTACACAGATGTGAGTGTGCAGAATTCGAGGTCTAAAGTAATAGCCTCAATATCATTATGTGTAGAAAATTCCGCGGATTTTATCCTTACTCCGGGAGCAGCAAACACTGCGTTACCGTGTTTTGGGTGACAGGTCTCGGAAATAAGGGTGAGTCCAGCTACGTGTGGTCGGTTTTGTGTTTCATTTCGATGGGTTTCTGTACACAGAGAATATCGCATTTCGTCTTTCTACAAAGTTCAGAAAGAAGCTCTGATTTGGTCAGGGAGAAACCCTCGATGTTAATCGAAACTACACACAAAGCCGGTTTTAAGGCTGAACTGTCTGAGTTTTTGGACTTTGCCATCGTAGGGAAAGGATTAGCCAATCAGCTTTGAGTGCTTGCTGATTGCCCAGGGTGCGTCGGACGTGCAGGACTGAGTTAGTACGTCGCTCGGGGAGGCTTCTTTCTTGCACCCAACTAATGTCTTTGTTTTAGATAGTACTTATCTAGTCCCTGGTTTTAGCTAGCAAGCGAGGACTATATACAATGTCAGCATAGTTTAGCTTCGAAAGGATCAAAGATTCAATGAGATTAATACGCATTTTGACACTTAGATAATCACGAATTTTATACAAGACCTTTAATCTATAAAATTGCGTACTACTTCACCAATATGAGATTCAAATCGGAGTTCAGGATCAATAAGTAGGCCCAAGTTTCGTACTGCTTTGCAGCTTTCAATCGGTATCCCTTTGATGGCAATGATTGGATTTTTTGACTCTATTTTTTCAATTTGATGTTTTAGACCCCAACACCATAATTTTTGTCTTTGCTGGGTTAAGCAATAAACAATTATAGTCTAGGCAGTGAATTTTGCAGTTGTATGAGATTTTCACAATAAATCCTACAACACGGATTTTTTGTAGTTTCTTAGAATATGTCATTCCAGCTTTAAATTTCTGGTTTTCTCCCGATAAAAGATTGAGATTTTTTTAAAAATTATTTAAATAGTCTTACTTTGGTATATCTTCCGAATAATAATTTCTACACAGGGGATTATTCCTGACAAGACTTTTTACTAATAAATGAAGCTAAGCTTAGAATATCTCCTGTCAATAAAAAGAGATAAAAAAAAGGAAAACAAAATGTTACGAAAAATTACTATTATGTATATACGAAATTCTACACTAGTGATCTTTTTGTAATAGTATTATAATATTGTAAAGATCAATGTCACAAGTTTTCCCTTCAGTGACTTGAGAGGTTTTTTTAAAAGTACATTTAATGCCTTTTCATGCCTACGCATTAATTCTACAGTCGGAATTTGTTTAAAACCTTACAGAGTGTTATTTTTTAAACCGAATTATAAAAATTTCTCCTATGGCGAACACGAGGAATTCCTGTAATAAAAAATAAAAACAATAGTATTAACGAGTGCATGGAGCGGGGTGCGGGCGGGGGCGGGGTGGGGCGGTCGGCGTCCGTCGGTGAGGCGGTGATGGCGCGCTCGCTGTCTGTGTGAGCGACGCGACGCGGGACGTGGACGAGATAGTTTGTGGCGAATTTCCTTTTCTTACTATAGTAGAAATTACATTTAGGTAAATGGCTGAAGTAGGTACACAATGGTAAACTTTTTTTAAAACCTGTGTTACGAGTGGAGCTACGAGCGGAACCTGTAGTGCTAACAAAAATTATATTTTAGTTGCCTAAATATTGAATATACCTACCTATACTTAGGTACTTAATTTGGTAAAAACAGTTTAAATAATAGAATAGCCTCAGGTTTGGGGGGGAAACGGGAAATACGAAACCAAGCTCAAAGACGATTAGCGCGCAAGAAAGCTCATATATATTTTGTTGACCTATTTGGCTTGGGTTTTTCGATTTTCGTGTAGCCCAGCAATTATGTTCTTAAGGTGACACCCACGCCAAAACTACCGCGCAAGTGCTCGGAATTTTCAACTTAATTAATTGAAATCTACAAAAAATGGAGACGTAATTTTTTTTATTATTACTTCAATATATTTGCTAGAAGAACATGGGGCCCAAAACACGATTTGGTAAAATTTTCTCGACAGAAAAAAAACGCAAAGTAAGCTCTAATTTCGCTTTTTTAGACATGTTTCTCAGACTAAAATCCTGAACGATTTAATTATTGTAAAATAATGGGTAATTTATTTTATGTCTACTTCTTACTCATTATATGTATAATGTACGCTTGGGATTAGTTTTTCAATATTTACATAATATCATTTAATAAAAACACTTAAACACAAAATTTGCGCACCCGCGACGCGCGGCAAAAGACGTAAGTACCTACCTACCCATAACCACCAGGCTGCAGCACGCGCTAATATAAACATTATTTCAATGGCATGACGTGCGATATTTGTGTATCTCGAAATGTACTTGCTTATTTGTGAATAGACTTCACCTTAAGTGTGTCTTGACTCCTGGCCATAATACCTACCTACCTACCTAATAAATACGTTGAAACTGTGAAAGTGTTGCGTTTGCGTACGAGTAGGTAGGTAGGTATAGCTACCTACCTACCTAATACGCAGGTTAGAAATTTGTAGGTAGGTATACCTACCTACCTACTCGTACGCAAACGCAACACTTTCACAGTCACAACGTTTCATTATCATAATTTAGGTAGGTAATCAATGTAATTTTATGTACACGTATAGGTGAGTAGGTAAATGTAACGCTTGAAGACATATCTTTAACTCATAGATTACAAAAAAACATTAATCACAAAATTTGCCAAAACACCGGTTATCGGCCATTTGATTTGGTTATCGACCACCCGTGTACCGGTTATCGGCCTCGTAATTCACTGTAGAAAAATGAGTCTTATTAAAGAGCTCAAAAGGTTGGTAGTAGTTTGAAAGTAAAACAATTAATTAAACCACAATTATCAATTTATTTGCTCCAAAATCAAATCGATAATAAAGGTTCAAACTAAGGTAATTTTGAATTTATCATCATCATCATATCAGCCGAAAGACGTCCACTGCTGGACATAGTCCTCCCCTTCAGATCTCCATGAGGACCGGTCCTGCGCTACTCGCATCTAGCGGCTTACCACGATCTTGACCAGATGGTTGGTCCATCTTGTGGGGGGCCTGCCTACGCTTCGTCTTCCGGTACGTGGTCGCCACTCTTTACGCCCCATCGGCCATCGGTTCGTCTTGCGATGAGCCCGCCCTGCCCACTGCCACTTTGGATTGGCAATTCTCGGGCTGTGTCAGTTGCTTGGTTTTTCTGCGGATCTCGTCATTTCTGTTACCTCCCGCGGAGAGATTCCGAGCATGGCCCTTTGGGTGACTTTGAGCTTCCTGATGGCGTTCGTCGTGGGCGGCCGCGTCAGGATGTCATATTTCATCAGTAGGCACTGGTCGGAGACTTTCGTCTTGGGACGCTGCGGTGTTTTGGGCGTGAGGATGTTGCGGAGCTTCCCGAGCGCTGCCCGTCCGAGTCGGGTTCGACGAGTGGCCTCTTTCTCTAAGTTGGATTTGCCCAGCTGGACTGTTTGTCCCAGGTATGCGTATTTATCGACGGTTTCGGGCGTGGAGTCTCCAACTATGGTTGGAGTGGGTGCGGCAAGGGCGTTGGATATAGTTTTCGTCTTATCCATGTTTATTTTGGAACCCATTTGTTTTGAAGCTCTACTGTTGTTGTGTCGTCGGCAAATCGAAGGTGTTTCATGTACTTGCCATTGATGTTGTGTTGATGCCAAGTCCTTTCCAGTCCAGGAGTTTTGGAGCGTCTTCCAGTGCAGCGGTGAACAGTTTTGGAGATGTGACATATCCCTGTCTCACTACTCGCGGCGACTGGATGGGTTTGGAGTCCTGGTCCTGGGGACGAGCTGGTATGGTGGCGTTCTTGTACGGATCCTTCATCATTTCAATGTACCGATGGTCGACTTGTCTCGTCTGGAGGGGTCGTGGCGCGGCCTACATCTCGATCGAATTGAAGGCTTTCTCGTAGTCCACAAAGCCTTCGATTCGATCGAGATGTGGGCTGTGCTGTGGTCTCTCCTGGGGTGCCAAGTCGACTATCTGTACGGGAATGCCGCTGTGTCGGTTCGTCTTCGGGCGTTTGGGAGGCTTCGCAGTATCTTTGCGTCCAGAGTGCCGCGGGGTCTCAAGACGAGGGTCTTTGACCAGTGTGTGTTGCAAGTGGTGACATCCATATGTCACCACTTGCAACACACCGGGGCGTGGCCGCTCGCGGTGGGCCTTGACTGGGGTATCAAGGTCACCCAAAGGGCTATGCTCGGAGTCTCACTGCGGGATCGATTGAGGGGGTCCGCAGAAGAACAAGAGTGGCTGACGTAGCCCTGAGAGTCGCTAGACTGGGGTGGCGGTGGGCAGGGCATCTCGCAAGAGTAATTTACGCCTGCCTTGAAACTCGTGCTCTCCAATTTCAATAAAAAAAAAAACAAATATATGAAAATTATAAATGCCATTTATCGAACACTTATTAATTTCCACAGCCAGAAACAGGTCAATTTTTTACCAGTTTCTAATCGGTTGTGTTGTGTTAATTTCCTATGGTCGCAAATAGGTTTATTTTTTACTATTAATCGGCATATTGTATTTCCTACAGCCGGAAACAGGTGTAATGTTGACTAGTTATCGGCCGTTATTTACATGCTACGGCCGAAAACAGGTTAAATGTTGACTAGTTACCGGCTGTCTTATATTTCATACGGCCAGAAACAGGTTTGATTGTGACTAGCTATCGGCCGCCTAACATTCAGAACTTTAGAACGTCATATCTTCGAAAATAGAAGCCATATTAGTGGCCGGAATCTAGTTGTGAATACACAAAAATCTAGTTGTTTATAAATTTAATGGGATCTGAGTCAGCAACTTTAAGGTTTCCACAATAAACATAAAGAAAAAAGTCCTAAATAAAACCGGTCTCCAACCTCCCTGTCGATAACTGAATTTTGAAGAAAATGGTGAACGGGTTTACCGGCCTCCATAAATATAATAAATGATGAAAGTTTGATGAGTTTTGGGGCTTTAATATTAAAATTTAATATGTTAGGATCACACAAACCACGCCATACACCAATAGACAAACAGTCACACTTTAAAACTTACCTTGAAATTCAATCCACTTGCTATTTTTTTTGCTAAATTTTGTACAGGTCTACTCAGCAAATTTTAAAATGGCAACTGAGAGCATGGTTTTAGATTTTGGAAGCTAAGCTGTCGTATAATCTATAGTGAAGTTAGTCCGGATTGAATGGCGCGCAAATTAGAGAAAGATGGCCTATGAAACTTCTATTATTCAAAATATTGTACTAAAAGGCCGATAAGGGGTAGAGGCCGGTAAACCGGTACGCTTACCCTACTTGTTTTTTTTCTTCCGATCCGAGGCGCGTCATACATAACTTCGAAACAAATGTAATGAGAAAGAATCCTGCGGGCGGGGCGGGCGGCACGTGTAGCTATAATGCTATGCTTTTCGCAAACGGGAAGCGAGCAGTGCAATCAAGCACTACGGTTCGTCACCCGCATATGAGCACTGTGTGCGGTGTGTGCGCGCTCAAAGTCGGATCATACCTTGCTCGTATTCACTCGTTCAAGCAACGTGACGTCATCGGTGACGTCACATTAGCGCGCTATCATTGCATACGAAAATGAGGTAGTGCAGTGTGTGCGATACGTCAAATTAAACGTCAAAATTAATTTTGGTTGAGTTTCGTGGGATTTTTGTCGGTTTGTTTGGAGTTCGAAAGCAAACTAAAGAAATAGATACAATTCACAGGGTCCAAATACTTTGTGGCTAAAAAGTACTTTGATTCGAACAGTGACATTGACATAAGAGCAGTCATATCGGATCGTTTAGATATTCGATTGTGTTCGACGTTTGCACGCTAATGAAAACGATCCGACTCGAATGCGCCGATTGCAGCGTTGGTAAAATATTTCCTTAATGAACCGCACTGAAGGTCACGCGCATTAGGAATATTGTTAGAAAAGTGCGTTTTTATGTAAATAATGGAATAAAAATAATTCCCTTGTAATTGACGAGCGATATTTTGTTTTTAGTAAGATTAACTGTAACTGTTTACAGATTAAAAAAAAGTTTAGGTGTAGAATTAATGTACGAGGTAAAATAATATAAAAAAGACAAAAAAAATAATAATAAATAAGTTCTACGTATGTCACCGTGGAGAAAATTTACAGGCTTACTCGAAATTACTTTTTTTAAGCTTTTCCAAAAAATCCCCACCTGTAAGAATTTGTAAGTATTATTTATTAATGATTACGTTTAAATTTATTTTATCTCTGAAAATACTTGAAAAAAACTGGAGAATTTATATTTATAGGATAAATGTTAAAGCAATTAATAAAATTATACAACATCCCTACTGTAGGATTTATTGTTTACGAGCAAGACAATATAGTTTATTTTCCCCCCTTTTTCGTTTTTGGTATGGAGGGGGGTGAAATTATTTTGCAAAGTTTTCTAACTACATCAAAATATTTTTTAGAAAAAGAAATCAGGAATGTAGGAATTAATGTGGATTTTTTATTAGAATGACCGTACTATTACGAGGGGACCAGTCTGCTAGCTTTTCTAGGTCTTCGTTTACTTTTCGCTCAGCCAGCCTTAGATCACTAGGCTTGAACGACCAGTACAGCTGAGTGGCATCAGCATAGATGTGGTGTTGACAATGTGTAATACTTTTAACAATGTCTGCGCTGTAAAGAGCAAACAACAAGGGACCCAAGATTAAGCCCTGGGGAACTCCTCTTGTAACTGCCGATAACGTAGATGTCGACGAGCTGCCGTCCTCATTTAGTATCTCTACAAATTGAGAGCGGTTTCGCAGATAACTATCAAACCAACGAATAGTGGAATGATTGAAACCATAGTACGACATTTTCGATAAGAGCAACGGTATATTGATGCAATCAAACGCACGCGAAAAATTCAATAAAACTAAAATGGTACCCATTCCTGCATCTCGTGCTGCAAGGATATTGCTGGTTACATCTAAAAGAGCTGTCGTAGTGCTGTGACCTTTTCTAAAGCGCGACTGACGAATTGGAAGCACATTGTTTGATTCTAAATATTCTGACAACTGGATACAAACCACTTTTTCCAAAACTTTTGATAGGCATGGTAGAATACTAATTGGCCTAAGATCATTGAAATTTGTAGGATTGTTTATTTTAGGTAGTGGTCTTACAATAGCTGTTTTCCAGATGTCAGGGAAAGTAGAGGTAAGAATAGAGGTATTTATGATTGATGTGATGTAGTCCACCGTATGATCCAAGGTCTTTAGTATCATATCTAATGAAATTTGATCTACTCCTTGAGCATTCGATTTTAGATTCCGTATTATTTTGGTAACCAGGTTTTGGTCGACACATTTTAGGATAAAAGTAGCAGAACTTTAGGATAAAACGTCAGGTCTGATAAAAGTACTTCGTCTGAACTAGGTAAGTTGAGGAAATTGTTATTAATATCATTTGGAAAACGTAAATGTAATTGAATTTCTTTATCATTGGAGGGAGGCAGAACGTTAGTCTTAAAATTTTTCCACAAGTGCTTAGGTGCGTTAAGATTAATATTTATATGGTGTGTAAAGCAAGCCCTCTTCTCAGATTCGACTGCATTAAAAGTTAAACTCTTTAAAGTATTGTCTATGTACATCAGCTCTAGTCTTATAGTACATAGCGTGAGCCTCATTTTTTTAATTGGTCATTAATTTGATGTTATCCGTAATCCAAGGGTATGACTGGGCTTTTATCATTACTGATTTAAGTGGGGCGTGAATATCAAACAAACTAATTAAGAGATAGTTATAGGTATGCACCATATCATTGACATTTGTATACGAACAAATGTTCAGGCAAGGGATGGCCGCAGCATCGTAATTAAACTGTTCGATTGGCAAATCTTAAAGTAGTCTAAATTTTACTCTAAATGGTAGAATACCAGGTACTTTAAATTTAAATACACATGTTATAAAAGCATGTTTTGTCAGTTCAGAACCTATAATCTCAGTAGAGACTTTTTTTATGCCTTAAGCATTCGTACAAATCACGTCAATGAGTGACTGAATATGGTCAGTAAAGTGGGTAGGAGATGAAACTACTTGTTCAAGCTGAATCATGTGTAAGAAGCTGTGTAGTTTTTTTGTATTAGTGGCATTCATATCCGAAAAATCAATATTAAAATCACCCGATAAAATAAGACAATCATGATATGAAAAAGAGTTAATAGAGTCCATCAATGCGTCCAGAAACGTGTCCACACTCAGCCATGGTGGCCGGTATGCAGTACCTACAATGACTTTAATTTTATTAAAACTCGAAACCTTTTTTACTAATATTCCTTTGAAAACAACAGAGTCACTCAATTCTTCATCTTCACTTGCTAGCGATTTACTTCAAAAGAATGTGGACGCCTGCGAAACTGAATTTGGGTTCAATCATGTCACCCCTAACGAAATTATTAAAGCCTTTAAAAGTATTAAAATGAAAACTACTGAGGACCTATGGGGAATGTCAGTAAAAGTCTGTAGTGCGATCATTGATACTATATCTCCATATTTAGCTGTTATATTCAATGATTGTGTCGATCATGGTACATTTCCTGACTTAATGAAAAAAAGTAAAGTAGTTCCATTATTCAAAGCTGGTGACAAAAAGGATCCCAGTAATTTTAGACCAATATCAGTCTTACCTGTACTTAGTAAAATTTTTGAGAAGGTCATACTCAATCAAATGCTTTCACACTTCAATAGAAATAACTTACTACATGACCATCAATTTGGTTTCACGAAAGGGCGCAGTACAACGGATGCCGGGACTGCACTTTTAAAATACATCTTTTGCGCGTGGGAAAAATCTGAAGATGCTATTGGTATCTTCTGTGATCTATCCAAGGCATTTGATTGCGTAGATCATAGCACATTGTTGCTAAAACTTGAACATTACGGTGTTAAGAATAATTCACTTAAACTACTTAGGTCATATTTGGAAAACAGGATTCAAAAGGTACAAGTAAACAGGACGAAATCACTGGGATCTGTTGTCAAAATTGGCGTACCTCAAGGGTCCATATTAGGGCCATTTTTATTCCTTATTTATATTAATGACCTTCCTTCTGTGGTGAAGAATCTGTCAAAGATTGTGTTATTTGCTGATGATACTTCATTAATATTCAATGTAAGTAGGAAATCACAAAATTATAACGAAGTCAACGATGCACTTGGACAGATTCATGCATGGTTTACTGTTAACAATCTAGTCCTAAACGCCAAAAAAACTAAATGTATTAAATTTGCACTACCAAATGTAAGGACTACTTCACATAACATAGTATTGAATAATGAGCCATTAGATTTTGTAAATAGTACAGTTTTCTTAGGGTTAACACTAGACTCTAAACTTCAATGGGGCCCTCATATAACGGCTCTTTCTGGTCGATTGAGCTCGGCTGCATATGCTGTTAGAAAAATCAGACAACTTACTGATGTAGCTACTGCAAGGCTGGTTTACTTTAGCTACTTCCATAGCATTATGTCTTATGGCATACTGCTTTGGGGCCGAGCAGCTGATATACATTCAATATTCGTTTTACAAAAGAGGGCTATAAGAGCAATTTATTGCCTGAAGACTCGTGATTCCCTGAGAGAACTGTTCAAGGAAATCAACATTATGACAGTGCCATGCCAGTATATCTATGAAAATATAATGTATGCTAGAAAGAACATCCATCATATACCAAAAATTTGTGACAGGCATAATTTTAATACTAGAAATAAGCATAAAATTGATCAACCATATACTAGATTAACTAAAGTCAATACATCTTTCGTTGGTCTGTGTATACGATACTACAACAAAATACCTGACAATATAGTGCAATTACCTGAGAGAAAGTTTAAAGAATGTGTAAAGCAAACGTTATGTAAAAAAGCTTACTATAGATTGGATGACTATATGAATGACAAAGAGGTATGGTGCTCTGATATTCCAGCGAAACACAAGAAACACATTGTAAAAAGCCGACTCTTAAAGTAGGCCGTGCTGCAGTGGTTTCTTGCCGTTTCTTTTACGCTGCCATAGCACGATCCGAAACGGCGTAGACTCGCTCTATTTGCATTGTATTCTGCATGACATTCAATAAGTATTCTGTAAAGAATCTACATTGAATAAAATTATCTGAATCTGAATCTGAATTAACTGAAAATTTTAACCACATTTTTACGATTTCATTGCAAACAGGATACTCGCAAGTACGCACGTGCATCCCTTTTGTAATATAAAATGCCCAACCACCACCTCAACCGCCACGAATGTTCCCGGGGCGCGGTTAGCTACGCAGACGTTAACCCGGTATTTTAGGCGCTTTATCTTCTTCCTTGGGCTTTAGCCATGTTTCATTTATTGCTAACAAATCGATGGAATTTTTTGTTACTGTCATAATGAGCTCGTCATGATGTGCTCCTAGAGAACCAGAGTTGTAATATCCAAACGAAAACAGCTTAGAACGAATCATTTTTGGTAAAATAACTGTCTGTTTTGGTGAATAGTGCAAGCTATAGCGGCGACGTGACATCTTTTACAGAGGTAAGTTGTACGAAATGGTAATGACGAGAAAATCAGCATAACCCCGATTGTTGAAAAGTGTAAGGAACGAAATTTGTGCTTTATAAGAGAGTTTGCCTTAAGTGGCAGATCAAATAAGACGCAAGAGCAAAAGTATGCAATGCCTAGAAAATAAAAGCTACATATAATAGTAAATAATAGTTCATACAGACTTAACATGACTAGAACAAACGTTAACCAGTATCAAAAATTCTAATGACATCTTCTTCAGCGCGAATTCTTTTCCGTAGGGCAGCGTGCTCTTGGCGAGCATAGATTTTCCCATCTCTGGTCCATACATATTTCCAATTGGCTTTGTTAGCTTTTTCTCGAGCAAGATGAAAGATTTTCCGATTAAGTTTCGTTAGACGTTCGTTGAGGTAGATGGTTTGTGGAGTAGTGTCTAGGCCCATATCAGCGGTAGTGACATTTCCTCGGCGAGCACGCGCCTCCGCCAAAAGTTTATCGCGTAGCGAGCGTCGTGTTACACGCACGACTATAGGGCGTGGGCGTGGCTTGGCAGCACCCTCTTCTGGATTACGTGTGGGACCTACACGCTCTGCGCTGACAATGTCTCTATCTTCTAAGGTGATTCCCAACTTTGTGGCAACTGTAATAGCTGTATGAATCAAATTCTAATTTTTACCTCTCTGATTTCTGATAATTCAATGTCATTTAATAACATATCCTGCTCACGATCATTTAACTCCATCTTAAGATCTGATATAGTTTGTTCCAGAGAATTTAAAGCAACGCCTTGCTTTTCAGTGTCAACCTTGTCCTCCAGTATTGTGACTCTCGACGATAAGTCCGCAAAAGAATTTTGAAGATTATTTATAGTAATCTTAAACTGTCCCATTTCGTCCTTGATAGCCCTTTTTTCAGCATGAAGTAGACTGAACTCTTTTTTAATGTCTTCTCTGAGAAGGCGTATTTCCTCTGTGAAGCTCGCAACATTTATGCTATGAGATTTTGGTATCGCTTCTTCGTTGGAATTGTAATTACCTGTTTGCGAGTTCGGTGGTGTAAATGCCCGAACAGTAATGTTTCTCTTTTCCTTTTCACTGAGGCGACTAATAGTGGAAGTAGTATTAGTCGGTTCAAGACCAAGGAGGCTGCGAGCTGGAGTCCCAGTATTATCGCCTTTTGGTGTACTTTTGGTGTACAGGAAACGCATGCTGGGCAAGTCCAATGCTTCTTATGATTATCGGAAAACTCCGCAAACGATTCAGATGAGATGCTTAGGCAATCTAAATCATATACTTTATTGCACTTCACGTTTTTGCATTTCAAATAGCCAGGTGAAAAAACAGGCATATTACAAGCATAGCAGTGCATATTACAAACATCGTACCCAGCGAAGATTATCCGAAGTAACAGCAGCTCGGAATAGTACCTAGTTAGCAGCCGGCACACGCAGTGTAAGGTGACAAGTAGGCGGCCTTGAAGTGAAGGCGGGTGAGCGAACGAGAACGACACACTGCGCGCGCGCGAGCGATGAATTACACCAGCAAGCGGGCCAAGCCCGAGTCGATTAACTGCCGTTGACGTTATTATTTGAAATGTTTTCACTTATATCTCTGGAGTCTTTATTGTGATTCAAAAACTGTTTTCACCACTTCGAAGAACGTTTCACGCGGAAAAAAATGATATATCGTTCGATTGAAATCAGTCACTTTTTTCCGAAAATTTCGACCAAAATCAGGGAGCAAAAATAAACAGGTCTGTCGTATAGCGCGATCAACGGACGAACCCTCAACGGACATAGATAAGCGTCCTAATAACGTCCAAAGTAACGGCTTTATATCGTCTCTCCATAGTCCGTACGAAGTCACCCCAGATCATACAAATACGACATTTAATCGTCATAATAACGCCTTGGTATGACGCAAGATTCGTCGCAAACCGCGACTTTCAACTTTCCTTCAAACGTTCGTACGACTTCACACTATGACGTAATTCATGTTGGTCATTTTGGTCCTACGGACGTCAGTATGACGTACTTGTACTACCTGATACGTGTCTCTGTCGCTCCAATGTTTAGCGTATCGCTCCATCCTGCTCACACACTGCTGTCATTCTAATCAAGCTTCATAACTTGGCTTAGACTATATAATACTAACGTATAATAACTTGGACTGTAGAGCAATGAGTAATATTTTTATTTATGGCAATCACCCATAAAATCGTATTTGTGCCAAGATGTAGCAAGTAAGTGACAATAAATTAAGTCGAAGTGTTGTACGTATAGTACTTATCTAGTCCCTGCTGATAGCAGAAACGATGACGTCATCAATGACGTAAGGCGGTGAACGAGCGAGTGCTTTAGAGCACGCTTTTGGTCGATTTGGACCGACTTAAGCGCGCTCACAGTGCTCGAAAGCAGTCTGTTAGCGCAAAATGGAACGCACAGGCACTACGGTTCATCATCCGCATATGAGCACTGTGTGTGGTGTGTGCGCGCTCAAAGTCGGATCAAACCTTGCTCGTATTCACTCGTTCAAGCAACGTGACGTCATCAGTGACGTCACATTAGCGCGCTATCATTGCATACGAAAATGAGGTAGTGCAGCGTGTGCCATACGTAAAATTAAACGTCAAAATTAATTTTGGTTGAGTTTCGTGGGATTTTTTTCGGTTTGTTTGGAGTTCGAAAGCAAACTAAAGATATGGACACAATTCACAGGATCCAAATACTTTGTGGCTAAAAAGTAATTTAATTCGAACAGAGACATTGACATAAGCGCAGTCATATCGGATCGTTTAGATATTCGATTGTGTTCGAAGTTTGCACGCTAATGAAAACGATCCGACTCGAATGCGCCGATTGCAGCGTTGGTAAAATATTTCCTTACTACCTGTTGCCCGCGGCTTTGCTCGCGTGGATTTCGTATTTAGGTTGTTACCGGTTTTCCGAAGCAATGAGATATTTTAGTCCAGGGAAATTATTAATTATCCCATAATTTCGGGGTAATTTTAAACTAAGGAAAAACAGGACTAACCCTGCGCAAACCAATGAGTATAATTCAAGATCCAGCTGAATTTTAAATAATATACAGACGTTACACATAAATTACTCAGAACAGAGGAACTTAGCAGCAGTATCCTAACAAATGTAAAGAGAGAGATGAGAGACACCTTTAAGTAATATTTCAAAACAGAGCCAATTTGCAGAAGTAAATGGGAAAAACTAAAACCCTCTCCCTCTCTCTCCCTCCCTCTCCCTCTTCCCCTCCTTCTCCCTCTACTTTACCTGTACCTCTACCTCTCTACGTCTCTACCTCACTACCTCTCCACCTCTCCACCTCTTCACCTCTCTACCTCTCCATCTCTCTACCTCTCCCTATCCCTGCCCCTATCCGTACCCTAACGCCAATTTAACCGCTATCCCTAACATAGAAACGAAACCCATATTTATTTTTAGACATTTCAAACCTATCGCACCCCAACCCCATCCCCAGGGGATGATGGTATTTCACGTCCACCAAGTTGGATTTCAAAAGTTGTTGTAGCTTTCGTAATCAGCGACCTGAAAAACCATACAAACGACATCCATATTGATTTTTAGACATTTCAAACCTATCGCACCCTAACTCCATCCCCAGGGGGATGATGGTATTTCACGTCCACCACGTTGGATTTCAAAATTGTTGTAGTTTTCGTAATCAGCGACCCGATAAACCATAGAAACCATACCCATATTGGTTTTTAGACTTTTTCACCCCATTTCCCTTTTTTAGGGGTTGAATTTGGGGTGGAATTTCAATAACAGTGATGAACGTTGCATACAATTACATCATTAATGCCTAATAAATAAATTATGTGGATTTTACTTTAAAAATAAAGAATTTTCAACTTCATCCCCCTTTTCACCCTTAAGGGTGTCGAATTTTCAAAAACCCTGAGACATAAATATTAATTTTTAGTCGTCAGCCTAAATACAAATTTTGAAGATCCTAACTTCAAAACTGACGGACTTTCATACAAACTTTCATCCCCTATTTTACCCCCTTAGGGGTGGAATTTTGTAAAACCCTTTCTTGCACCCCTAGACCTCATAAGGAACCTACATGCCAAATTTGGAATCTCTAGACCCAGCGGTTTGGGCTGTGCGTTGATATGTCAGTCAGTCAGTCAGTCACCTTCTTCTTTTATATATATAGATAGATACACAGGATACACTACGGTTTAAAACCTGCTCATGAGCTTTGTGTGCGGTTTTAGCGCGCTAATAGTCGGTTCAAAACTTGCTCGTATTCACTCGTTTAAGCGACGTGACGTCATCAGTGACGTCACTTTAGCGCGCTATCATTGCATACAAAAATGAGGTAGTGCAGCGTGTGCGAAACGTCAAATTCATGACATTTGTCATCAATCTCGTTTTCGAGAGATTTTACAATTGTTTTTGGGGTTTTTAGATTTAATTATCTTATCGAATAATCATTATCTCTCAATAATTTCTTCAAACGCAAAAAAAAACAAAATTTTAATTTTTCTCAGTGACATTGACATAAGCGCGCTCTAGTCTGGTTCAAAACTGTATTCGATCGTATTCGACGAATGCACGCATATAGAAATAAACCGACTATATTCAGTGAATGTGATGTGTGCGTTGAATTCAAGAAACAAACCGTAGTGATAGATAACCATAAAATAGTACTTCATAAAATTACGTTATAATTTAGACTCACTAAAAATGAAAAATGTTCTAGTAATGTGAGAGTGAGAGTGTGCGCAGGAGCACAGGTCCTGGCAGAATAACAGCATCGCAGTCCCACTGCGGTCAATGCTGAGCCAGGAAACCTTTTCGCTACCACAGTACACCACAAAAAAAAAACTAAAGACTAATGTAATATTTTGTTATTATATCTGGTAATTGTAGTACCTAGTTTTAGAATTGATAACTTGTAATTAATATGTAATGTACTGTGTAAGTGAATAAATGATTTTTATTATTATTATTTATTATTATAACCGCACTGAAACGCTGTGTTCCAAATTGTACAAACGCTGCTAAAAGCGTATACAGTACTGACGGAAGTTCCAAATTGATTTTGCACGCTCACAAAGCTATCACTGCTTTAATGGCTCTAGTCAATTTGGAATGGATTTAAGCGCGCTCACGTGTTCATCTGTCAAAATGTCAGTTTTGTTTTTATTTTCTTTAACAAAGCCTAAGCTAATCCCTCAAAATTGTGCGCTTAATCCACTCTCATTTCCATTAGAGACAAACTCATTAAAATTAAAACTTGAGAAACGTCAGCTGGCTGCAAATGTGTGGGATTTTATGTGTCAAATCGATTTTGACATTAGCGCTTTCACTGCTCCACCTATTTGACTAACACTACGGTTCAAAACCTGCTCATGAGCTTTGTGTGCGGTTTTAGCGCGCTAATAGTCGGTTCAAAACTTGCTCGTATTCACTCGTTTAAGCAACGTGACGTCATCAGTGACGTCACTTTAGCGCGCTATCATTGCATACAAAAATGAGGTAGTGCAGCGTGTGCGAAACGTCAAATTCATAAGACATTTGTCATCAATCTCGTTTTCGAGAGATTTTTCTCAACTTTTTTTGGGGTTTTTAGATTTAATTATCTTATCGAATAATCATTATATCTGAATAATTTCTTAAAACGCAAAACAAAACCAAAATTTTAATTTTTCTCAGTGACATTGACATAAGCGCGCTCTAGTCTGGTTTAAAACTGTATTCGATCGTATTAGACGAATGCACGCATATAGAAATAAACCGACTATATTCAGTGAATGTGATGTGTGCGTTGAATTCAAGAAACAATCCGTAGTGTAAAGCACTGATAGCAGAAACGATGACGTCATCAATGACGTAAGGCGGTAAACAAGCGAGTGCTTTAGAGCACGCTTTTGGTCAATTTCGACCGACTTAAGCGCGCTCACAGTGCTCTAAAGCAGTCTGTTAGCGCAAAATGGAACGCACAGAGAGATACACTACGGTTTAAAACCTGCTCGTGAGCTTTGTGTGCGGTTTTAGCGCGCTAACAGTCGGTTCAAAACTTGCTCGTATTCACTCGTTTAGGCGACGTGACGTCATCGGTGACGTCACTTTAGCGCGCTATCACTGCATACGAAAATGAGGTAGTGCGGCGTGTGCGAAACGTCAAATTCATAAGACATTTGTCATCAATCTCGTTTTCGAGAGGTTGTTTTCAACTTTTTTTTGGGGTTTTTAGATTTAATTATCTTATCGAATAATCATGACTATGAAGTTCGACGCATAGCGTGGGAGTCGAAAACAGCGCTCAAGGACACGGGAATTGTCGTCTCCGAGTTCTTGACTAAAGCTCGGCACGACGTATTCATGGCTGCTCGTAAACATTTCGGCGTCAGAAACAGCTGGTCGTCTGAGGGGAAGATAGTAGTAATCTTGCCGGACAAATCCCGCAAGAAAATAGAGACTGCTTCCGATCTGCAGTCTCTGACTTCAAAGTTTCCAGTCCGCGGCACCGACGACACCAGCCCGAAAGCGTCTCCTAAGGCGCCTCCAGTCACTTCAGCTGCGGCAGCGCCGGTCAACCCTAAGGTCAAGGCTTTGCATGGATTCCCAGCGCCAGCCAATGTCAGGAGGGTGAAGAAATGACCTATTTCTTAGCATTTTGCCTGCTTTCCCCTATGACTATCTTTCGTATTTTGCCGTATTACAGTGTAAAACATTTTCTCACTTTGTATTAGGTAGGTAGAATTCATTAGTGTTAATCAAATACATTTTTATCTAGTTGTAGGTTATGTAGGTTATACAAACTTACTTTTTAATTTTTACTTTTTTTTTCCTTCTCGCGGTGGTACTATGTGTTATGTTGTCAACTCACTTGTTTCTCACCGTATTTGTATGAGACGAACGGCCCGATGTGTTTTGTCGTATTGTCTGAATTGGTATTTTGAGTAATAACAATGTTTAATCTTATTTTTATTTCTGCACTTTTTATGTTAAATAAGTTGTTATTGTTTTGTATTCGTAATTTTCCGAAATCTCTTTCACTACACTGCAGCAAGTGTGGATTTGGCTGATGTCGATAACATTCAGTAGATATTTTTTTATTTCATTAGCTTATTGATATTCATTTATTTTGATATATATATTTATATAATAGTATATAGTAGGTATATTATAATTATTTTTATTTATGGATAACTTAGCTCATATTAACGATGATTTTTTCTCTTGCTCGTCTTCTTGTGATACTTTCCTCAGTGCTGATAGTGACGGTGAAAGTTCTTCATGCTTATCCATTCATGAACATTTGAAGGCTACTTTTTCTAATTTTTCCAATAATTTCAATGTAGTTCACATCAATGCCCAGAGTATTCCCTGCCACTACTCCGATCTTCTGGCGTCCTTTAGCAATTCCTCCGTTGATGCAATCCTTATCTCTGAATCCTTTTTAAAACCTTCTCTTCCCTCTACCCAGTTTCCTCTTCCCGGATACAAACTTATTCGCAATGATCGCACTGGTAAAAGTGGCGGTGGCGTCGCAATTTACTTGCGTGCTGACATAGTACACACTGTTCTTAGTGTGTCTCCTAGTTTATACTCACGATCTGCTGAACACTTGTTCATAGAGATTACACTTAATCACAAGAAGATGTTGTTGGCAGTGTATTACAGTCCCTCTCTCCAAATCGATTATTTTAATTCATTGGAAAACCTGCTTTCTGACTTCTGTCCCAGCTACGATCATATTCTCCTTCTTGGGGACTTTAATACTTGCCTTGTGAAAAGTGACCACCGCTCTAACAAACTTCAGTCGGTTGTTTCCTCCTTAAATTTGCACATACTTCCTCTTTCTCACACGCATCATTCCCCCAATTGCACTCCTTCCCTTCTCGACCTCATGATCACTTCCTCCCCAGATAACATCGCCGCACATGGTCAATTTCCTGCTAACTTTTCTTACCATGACCTTATTTATTTATCCTATAAAATCAAACCTCCTCGGCGTAGACCTAAATTCCTGTTCCGTCGTAGTTTTAGGGGTATTGATTTGGAGGCTTTGAGGCGCGATGCGTCTAATATCGATTGGACTCCGGTCCTCACGGCTGACCACGTTGACGTGAGAGTCCAGGAATTGCAGGCAATCATTCTACTACTTTACAACACTCATGCACCGATCAAACGTGTTAAAATCAGGCATGATCCCGCGCCTTGGCTCACTCAGGATATAAAAGACTGGATGGCTAGGCGCGATAAAGCTAAAAGACGGTTTCGGAATCTCCCATCTGATCAGAACTTGGCAAGGTACAAGTATCTGCGGAACTATTGTAGTCGACTGTGTAGAGATGCAAAGAGACGCCACATCCACAACTCCATCGAAAATTCCGATCCCGGGCAAGTGTGGAAATTCCTCAGGACCCTGGGTATCGGGAAATCTTCCTCTCCTTCTGAAATTCTTGTCGATCTTAATGCACTTAATATTCACTTCTCTACCCCACCTGTGTGTTTAGACAATCTTGTCAAAGCTAACACTATCTCACAAATAAGTAACCAACCCCTACCATTTTGTTCTTCCTTTCACTTTACCACTGTAGCCGAAGATGACGTTAGAAAGCACATTCTTTCAATCACCTCTACTGCTGTGGGCAATGATAATCTGTGTTCCCGAATGATATCCCTTATCCTCCCTGAACTCTTACCTATCCTCACTCATGTTTTTAATCACTCCCTGGTAACTAGTACCTTTCCTTCAGTTTGGAAACTTGCAAACGTAATCCCTCTTCCTAAAACCGCCAATCCTACTTCCTTCTCACAGTTTCGCCCGATATCTATCCTACCATTCCTCTCCAAAGTCCTCGAGCACATTGTCCATAAGCAGTTAGTTGATCACATAGCATCAAATTGTCTTCTCTCTCCATTTCAGTCTGGCTTTCGGCCAGGCCATAGCACGGTTACTGCACTACTGAAGTCACTGACGATATCCGTCATGCCATGGAGAATAGGACTGTGACTATTCTTGTGTTACTTGATCTCAGTAGTGCTTTCAACTCTGTAGACTTTGATGTTCTTCTTGCCATTCTTCGCTCTCTCAACATTTCGTCTTCGGCTGCAGCTTGGTTTGATTCTTATCTCCGCGGTCGGTCGCAGCGGGTCCGCCTTGATGAGGCTTCCTCAGACTGGTGTGATCTCGCTGCGGGTGTGCCTCAGGGTGGTGTTCTCTCTCCTCTTCTCTTTTCCGTCTTCATTAATACTGTTACATCAGTCATCTCATCTAACTTCCATCTCTATGCAGACGATTTGCAAATCTACCGCAGCTGCAACGTCACGGATATCTACGGTGCCATTGAGAGCCTTAATGAAGACCATAAACGCATCGCTAACTGGGCTGAATCTTTTGGTCTGCTAGTTAACCCAAGTAAATCGCAGGCTATGATTATCGGCAGTCCATATATGAGTAGGCAATTAGATCCAGTTTGCCCTCCAGTTCTTTACAACGGCACCTCCATCACCTTTTCAAAAACTGCAAGAAACCTTGGTCTGGTCATGGATTGCAACCTTTCTTGGGACGCTCACGTGAACGAGGTCAGTCGTAAATTGCATTTTTCATTGCATTCTCTCAAACGCCTTCAAAGTTTTTTACCCCTGAAGACTAAAATTTCCCTTGCCCAATCTCTCCTTTTACCAATCCTTGACTACGCCGACTCATGCTATTTGGACGTCACTGAGGAGCGATTAAATAAGCTTGAGCGCCTCCAAAACTTGTGCATTCGATTTATTTTCGGATTGCGCAAGTACGACCACGTGTCTCACTTTCGTTCACAGCTCAAGTGGCTCCCAATTCGTTTTCGCAGGAATACACATATCCTTTCTCTCCTCTATACCATTTTGTACAATCCCTCGTGCCCGTCTTATTTACGTGAGCGGTTTTGTTTCTCTCGGTCACAAGTTGAGCCTTGCCGCCCCAGCGTCAGGACTAACTTGTGTATCGCCTCCCACCACTCCGATTTCTATTCCTACTCCTTCACTGTTCATGCGGCTAGGCTGTGGAACTCCCTCCCACACACTGTTCGCGATAGTCCCTCTATCGCTATCTTTAAAAAACGAGTCAAAGAGCACTATCTTTCCCTGTCTTAGTTAGCCATATATTTATTTATTAGTTAGGTATTATTTATGTATAATATCATAACATAATATGTATTTTATACATACAAATATATATCATATTATTTTTCATTTTTTTTATTTGTGTAGAAGGTTTATATATTTTAATTAGATACCTATGTGTAATTTATTATTGTTACTTTTATGTATAATTTTTGAGTTTGCGCACGATCTATCTGCCTTCTCCAATACTATTCACGCTCGCCTAGGTCTGCTGGAAGACATTTCTTTAGTGAAATAAGTAGTACCTGTTGTGTCGTCTTTTTATATGTATTGTCCATTGTGTTTTCTTGTGTGCAATAAATTATAAATAATAATAATCATTATCTCTCAATAATTTATTAAATCGCAAAACACAATCAAAATTTTAATTTTTCTCAGTGACATTGACATAAGCGCGCTCTAGTCTGGTTTAAAACTGTATTCGATCGTATTCGACGAATGCACGCATATAGAAATAAACCGACTATATTCAGTGAATGTGATGTGAGCGTTGAATTCAACACTACGGTTTAAAACCTGCTCATGAGCTTTGTGTGCAGTTTTAGCGCGCTAATAGTCGGTTCAAAACTTGCTCGTATTCACTCGTTTAAGCAACGTGACGTCACTTGCGCGCTATCATTGCATACGAAAAT
Organism: Athrips mouffetella; assembly: GCA_947532105.1. Taxonomy (NCBI): domain Eukaryota; kingdom Metazoa; phylum Arthropoda; class Insecta; order Lepidoptera; family Gelechiidae; genus Athrips; species Athrips mouffetella. Next base: position 33,201,829 of record OX383960.1, on the reverse strand, counting down.
GAGGTAGTGCAGCGTGTGCGAAACGTCAAATTCATATGACATTTGTCATCAATCTCGTTTTCGAGAGATTTTTTTTAACTTTTTTTGTGGTTTTTAGATTTAATTATCTTATCGAATAATCATTATCTCTCAATAATTTCTTACAACGCCAAACAAAATCAAAATTTTAATTTTTCTCAGTGACATTGACATAAGGGCGCTCTAGTCTGGTTTAAAACTGTATTCGATCGTATTCGACGAATGCACGCATATAAAAATAAACCGACTATATTCAGTGAATGTGATGTGTGCGTTAAATTCAAGAAACAAACCGTAGCGCAAGAAACAATCCGTAGTGATAGACATTAATTTGACAGTGACAGTTGTGGTGCCAGCCAGCCAGCCATGAGATTATTCATCTCATTTATTCTCAAATCTTTACGATAATACAGTAAAATCCCTAAAAAAATATCTAATTTAAACCTGTCCTAAGAGTTCACGAATCTCAGCATTTTTCTCGGCATTTTACTTAGCTGTAAAAAGTTTCCTTACTTGCGATAGAAAGACGTGTTCGTGTCCGATTCCCACATCTGCCGATTTCTATCGTACACTCCGGAAAGTCATCCGCGTGCGGAAAATACTTTCTCCCAGGTAAAGGCTCCCTTATATGTGTTTTAAGCTAAACCTAACTACCTGCATCTAGATTTTTTTTTCTGTGCACGTGCCCATAACAGCGATTACATGTTCTAGTTATGTAGAAGTTATGAACATCAGAGGTGAAAGGTGGTCTGAGATTTGTTTTAAGGTAAATGTTCTCTGACGAGTGTTTGTGTGGTCAGGTTGGCACACTAGCAGCGAGTGGTTGCGGCGAGATGGCGCGCGGCCAGCAGAAGCTGCAGTCCCAGGCGAAGGCGGCGGAGAAGCAGCAGAAGCTCAAGAAGCAGCAGGGGCACAGCGCAACCGAGCAGAAGAAGGCGGCTCAGAAGGCCCTCGTGCATGTTTGTGTCGTGTGCAAGGTAACTTCTAATTATCCCTAATGTATAAATCCTGCAATAAGACCAACTTCAATGTGCTGATACCTTGCAATTTTTCAATAATATAGATACATAGACATCCCACTTTGTTCACCAATAGGGAATATGCATGATTCTATTTCATTAAAAAAATTATCCTCATTCATGTAATAAACAATGTAGTAAAACTATTTTTAAAATAACTATAAAATTAAGGTTGCGTTCCGAATCAGGTAAAAATTACCCTGACAGCACGATAGAAAGTATATGTCATCAAAGATTTGTTTCTGTCTCTTTCTAGCAAAATGAAATTTAACATGGAGTTTATAATTTCCAGACATTTTTATGATCATTGTTGAAAGTAAACCAGTGTTATCATTTCACAAGTTCAACAACATTTTCTCAGGCCAATCTGAAGCTGTTGCAGGGAAAGAATATTATAGCATTATAATACTGCGGGGCAAACAACTTGAACAATAATCGCATGGTTGGAGAAGCTTTGCGCACATGAATTTGTATGTAAAATCGACTTTGCACACTCAAGGTCATTGTTCAAGTAGTTTGCCCACACCCCATGCTTTCTCCCATCCCCATTGTCATGTTTGGTGTGATATGTTACAGGCGCAGATGCCCGACCCCAAGACATACAAACAGCACTTTGAGAACAAGCACCCCAAGAATGAGATGCCTGAAGACCTCAAGGCTATCTAACACACATCTTTTTTATCTTAAACCTAAATAGGTACCTACATTTAAACTATAAGTATTGTAAAAAAAACTTTCAATTAAATTAACTTACTAAAATATTGGTAGTTATCATTCGTTAGCCAGGTGTTGTATTGTACCTGACATTCAATTTCAATATGATAATTTATTTACTCATTCAACTAGTAGTACACCTGTTTAAATTGATTCATTTGATCAGCAACTACTTTATTATTCTTGATCATAAATATTTTCTTGAGTCAGTATTACGGGTGTACGAAACAGGTGAGCAAAAATTTAAAGGAATGCAAATTGGTTCATAAACTGAACAACTTTCCCCTAAAACAAAAAAAAAACGGAATTCATACAAAATCAAAGATGATTGAGCCAGTTTTTGTAAAGGCATTTTTAGGGTTCCGTACCTCAAAATAAAAAAACCGGCCAAGTGCGAGTCGGACTCGCGCACTGAGGGTTCCGTACCACCACATAAACATAATTGTATTAGTTGAAATTTCAGTAAGTTAATGTGCTAGATTTTTTGAGTCCGACACGCGCTTGACCAAATTTTATTATTTGTTGTTATTTTATAGCCTATGCCCTATAAACATACCAATTTTCAAGTTTGTAAGTGTTCCCATTTTTAAATAGAACTAAAACAAAAATCGCCTCAGCAACCATCCAACTTGACCCTTCTCTTATATGAATGTTCTTGAAACGGGAGCTCACCACAATTGGTTACCATTAGTTGTGAGAAAAGTTGTAATATTTAATGATTTCAGACTTTTCCCATTATTTGTACTGTGAGACCTAGCTTCTTGCCAAATTTCATAATTTTAGGTCAACGGGAAGTACCCTGTAGGTTTTTCATTTTTGAATAAATGTATGGAGATGAAGACACAAAATGCCATATCTTTTGATTGCGTCGTTGTAAAAAATTGAAATTTTCAGATCTTGTGTGGTTCATGGATCCTAATATATGGTATTAATTTCAACCTGATACCTTTACCCGTTCGTGAGATAAAGGGTCTTGACAGACAGACAGACGGACAACAAAGTGATCCTATAAGGGTTCCGTTTTTTTCTTTTGAGGTACGGAACCCTAAAAAATGGAACTCTTATAGGATCACTTTGTTGTCCGTCTGTCTGTCGAGACGAGACCCTTTTTCTCACGAACGAGAAGAGGTATCAGGTTGAAATTGATAACGAATATTAAGGTCCATAAATCACACAAGATCTGAAAATTTCAATTTTTTACAACGATGCAATCAAAAGATATGGCTTTTTATGTCCTCATCTCCATACATTTATGCAAAATCTATAGGGTACTTCCAGTTGACTTAAAATTATGAAATTTGGCAAGAAGCTAGGACTCATAGTACAAATAAAGGGAAAAGTCTAAAATCATTAAATATTTCAATTTCTCTCACAACTAAAATTAACCAATTAAGGTGAGTTACCAATAACCAATTAAGTAAAATCAAAGAGCAAAATATGGTAGATAGGTATGGAACCCTTAGGGCGCGAGTCCGACTCGCACTTGGCCGGTTTTTTCAACCTGATACCTCTTCTCGTTTGTGAGAAAAACGGTCTTGACAGACTGACGGACAACAAAGTGATCCTATAAGGGTTCCGTTTTTTTATTTTGAGGTACGGAACCCTAAAAATGTTGCAGTTTTTATAATTAAATTTTTGATTGTTCCATTCTGTCACAAAAAAAAAATCATCTGCGCCTGCGTTCGAAGGGGCCAAGTTTCGAGGTTCCTTACAATTGGGTTTTTGTTGCGAATAGAAATGGAGTCAGTCGTTCTAAGGAATAAAACAAGCTGTTATTAATCTTTTATTTATTTTTCGTAATTTTACATAAAAAGAATATTTACAATGATCGGAGGGGTGGCTGGGAAGCGGGATGGTGACATGACGTCACGTGACGTCACATCTTCTCGTAGGTCTCGGTGTGCGCGCAGTCGAGGCAAGCGCGCGTGTAGGTGTCGCTGGTGGCGTCGTGCGCCTCGCCCCCCCAGCGGTGCGCGTGCGCGTGCGCCGGGCCCGCGCGCGCGTACAGGCTGGAGCGCACGTGCATGCGCAGCGCGCGCAGCCTCCGGGCGTCCGCGCGCCGCTGGGTGCGCACGCGCTTCAGCCCGCGCTCGTCCCGCTCGCGCTCCAGATCCTCCTCGCTGCCCCACACCTCTAGCGCGCGCTCCTCCACCTGACAATGTACATTTTTTTTTTACTACCAATATAATAATAGTAAGTAAAAATACTACAGTAGTGACTTTTTACTTGGGTGACGACTGCCTATGACAAGAGGCTGACAGTACCCATGGTTGGCTCGCTTCTATATAAACTATAAGAGCAACTCATATATACCGCGAGTTTGTAGGTTATTCAACAATAAAATGTCACAGCATACCGACTTATTTTTCAAGAAGGCAGCTCAGTTTAAAACCTTTGAAGGGGCCGGTCCTAGTCGTCAGACGGGCGCCTTCTCGTAAAAGGATAGACGGTTGAAAGTTAACTCGTTTATTAGAGGGAGGTACACAGGATTCGGGGCTGTGTATCTCTGATGTTGTTTGAGTGGTTGATGTTAGAACACTAAATTTATACGACGCAAAGCGAGCGTCGCCGTCGACCAAAACTAGGTCACAACGCAAGCAATATTTTGTGCAGTTGTAAACCGTACAACCTTTATTAATAATGACTTCTTTTTATAAGTTTTTTACAGCTATATTTCTAATTTGAGGCACGAATTATTTTATTATTCCATACGTAAAAAAAAATATTTTTTTTAGGTAGCACAAACACCCAGTCTACATTAGTTTAGTAGGTACATATAAAATATAAGTATATTTTAATGTTTGTTTAGTTTTAAGTTGTTTTATCCGATTGTTACTCACGTTAATTCATGCATGTCAAGCTCGTCACTACGGACTTTGTATTGTTCTTCTTATTTCATAAAGCATAGAAGCTACAGTTGCGCTGTAAGTGTCGAGCTTGACCTGCTTTTGATATTACCTATAGAATTTAGTTTTTGATGTGTTTTTTTAAGCCTACCTTCAGTTCTTTTTTATCTTAAGTTTCATTTTTATAGGTGAAAACTTGTTAATGGCCCAGATCCTACCTAATGTATAATGAGTTGTAAAAAATAAGGCTGTAAGTTTTCCAAACAAAATAAAATAAAATAATAAAATAAATAAAATAAAGTGACCGTGGCAATAAAAGAAGAATAAATAAATAACACCCAGACCCAGAACAAACACTTGCGTTCATCCCACAAATGTTTGCCCTGGGCGGGAATCGAACCCGCAGCGCACGGCGTTAGAGGCAGGCTCACTACCAACTGGCAGTAACAAGTTATATCAAAAATACCAAGAGAAATTGGTGTAAACATAGCCAAATTATTTTCGAATTCATGCCAGAATAACTAAAGACGACAAGTAGGTAGGTAGTTGAACAGAATTTTCAATGCTTCTTAAAAAAAAAAACAATCGTTTATTCATTGTTGGATATTAAAATCATTTAATGACGTCAGCAAAATTACGAAACGGAAATAATTAATAATAGCCGTGATTCTTTTTCAGATCGATAGATTATATTTCTGTGTAAAGCTTTTTAATGGAATCCACCTAAATTTACTTCATTTATTTGTTTATTTTGCCGTCCAAACATTAAAAAAATATGGAATTTCGAAAAAAAATGTTAATAGATTATTTTTTTTATTTACGACTTGCTATAGGTATATTCAGAATTTCATACGAGTATTATACATAAATCCACCTAAAAATATTAGCTTTTTTTGTATTGTTTAACTTTTATAGCACGAAATTTAAATAAAGCTTATCTTCGCAACCAAAAATAGTAATAGATCCGTTTTGCTTTCTAATAATTTAAATAGTGCTATATAATCTCATTTTTGGCAAATCCAACATAAATGTTTACAAAATCATTGTAAACCAGCGATCACAAAAAACTTTTATTTTATTTAGTATGGCATTTTTGTGAATATATATAAGAATCACTTACATTTAAAAAGGTTGAGTTTAGCTCAGTTTATTTCTATTATTTTACCTCGACTTTATTGGACCTTATATGTAAAAAAATAAGTGGAGATTTTATATTTTGAAATAAATTGATATTTTTAAATATATTTGTCGAAGACACGAACTGGGGTGGAAGAGGGATGGCACTATGTGGGCAAAGGATAGACATCAGGAATAGCAGAGAACACGATATTGGCCGAACTATTTGTAGCAGACATCGATAACATCTTTGACAATCGCCTAATTCAATCGAGTGTAACTTACTTGCATAACGATCATTCATCCTGACTTGCCATTGAGCTCTCATACGGTATTCTCCTCAATCACGTCGTCGGTAAACACAGCGGTGTGCAGGACTGCTTGTGCCACCTGTTGTTTTAATGTAAAATTAACTAAGTGGCACAATCCTGTCAACCCCAAACGTTGGAGGCTTATTCTAAGATTCTATTCACATGTTCAACTACAGCAAACTCACAGTGCACCGTGTTTTACTATCACAAAAGGTATTCGCGTATCATAACCTAAAATCTCACAGTCTAGGGCAGAAAAGATCATAAACACTTAGCTGTCATTAAAGGGTCGCTCCTGTCATCGCAGAATTGCCACGGCTCATCCGCCAGCGGCTGCAGGCTTTATCTCGCGGCCAACTATCACTTTATAACTTGACGTGGTAAAATCTCGAACAAGAATGAGCTGTTGAAAAGGGCAGCCTCGTCTTCACGTTGCTACGTGTTGGCTAAACTGACACAATCCACGCCCCTTTACGCGCCATTCGCAATAGTAGTACCAACCTCACGATCAAAATAAAGCCATCATTGCCGACATCATCGTCCAACATCGACAATCTACACTGGTACGGAAATTCAGTACTAATTTGACGTTTGGCGTAGCTTCGCCTTGCTTGGGCCACTGCATGGGTGCTGCTAGCTCGAACGTTTGTCTTTGAAAATACCGCGGGAAATTCGAAATGAGTGTCGCTCTACGACATATTTATGGTGGATTTTGATGCCTATATGTAAAGTATACGTTTACCAGGCCACTCAGAAAGTATTGCGAAAAATAGTTTTTATATATGGGAGACTGGCCGGTCAGAATCTTTTTCGAAAATATGATTACTTGTAAGTAAAAATATGTGTGTTCCATTTTCAAAATTTCCCTCCACATTTTTTGCGAGCCAATTCAAAGTATCGTGTCTTACTGAAAAATGGATCTGCGCCGGGAACATTTTAGAGCTATGATTTTTTACGATTTCAAGTGTCGCCTGAAACCGGATGAATCGTTCGATAGACTTCAAATGGCATTTATGGATGAAGGCCCCTCCAAGGCAACCGTGTATCGTTGGTATAACGAATTTAGGCGCGGTCGACCAACCTTGGGGGATGAAGAAAGAAGCGGTCGCCCTTTGACGGCTATTACGGAAGAAAACGTGCTAGCAGTGAAAAATTTAATCCAAGATAATAGGCGAATTACATATCAGGAGATTCAGCACATATTAAAGATTGGATCGGGAAGCGTTCACGAGATTCTACACGGGCATCTTCGCGTGAGGAGGATAGTATCGCGCTGGGTGCCGCACTACCTCACCGACGCTCAGAAGCAGGCCCGGGTGGAATGGTGCCGTGATATGCTGAACAAATTTGAAGCAGGCTCGTCTCGGCGTGTTTACGACATCGTAACAGGTGATGAGTCCTGGATTTATCAATACGATCCAGAAACCAAGCGCCAGTCGACAGTTTGGGTGTTTCAAAATGAACCAACGCCTACCAAAGTGAAGCGATCTCGAAGCGGGGGGAAGATTTTGAGCGCCAGCTTTTTTAATTTGACTGGCCACTTGGCCTCAATTCCCTTACGAGATCAAAGAAGCATCAACGCCGAATGGTATACTACCAAATGTTTACCAGAAGTTTTTTCTGTTGTGAGCAACAAGCGACCAAACACAGGGCTCCGCGGACTACTGCTCCACCACGACAATGCGCCTGCACACACCGCGCTCAAAACGAGGGACTTCCTGGACAGCACACCAGTCAAACTCCTGGGTCACCCTCCTTACAGCCCTGATCTAGCACCGTGTGACTTCTTTTTATTTCCAAAAATAAAAAATCAGCTCAAGGGGATACAATTTTCGTCGCCGGAAGATGCGCTGGCTGCGTTCGAGCAGGCTGTAAACGAGGTGTCTACGGCGGACTGGAAAAAGTGTTTTGAAAACTGGTTCAGACGCATGAATCTTTGTATAGAGGCTGGTGGAGAGTACTTTGAAAAGATTTAATAAAAATATATGTACCTGTAGACTAATTTTTTTTAGTGTCGCAAATATTTCTGAGTGTCCCACGTATCTATGATATAAAGTATATAATTGTCTATTACTATTTTTGCCTTAGCTGTTATTCGAAAAAAATATTCCGCCTTAAATTTTAGGTGGATTCGTAAATATGGCGTCTTAACATCATATTTAAATATGATATACACAAAAAAGTAGCTATTAACATTTAATGTTTTGCAAAACCGTATTTTTACTGGAGTAAAACTACATCGCTTCACAAACAAGGTGGCGCCATGGTGAAAAAAAAAAAGCGACAATAAAAACCCACGCGCTCTTTTAAACATGTCATTAATATCAAAGTATCATTTACCCCAACTTGTTTCAAAAGCTTTGAAATTAACCTTCTTTACCCTAATTATTGCTATAGCATCAAAACCTAGAACATACTAATTTTGAAAAACAGGGTATTTGACGCATCATAATAATATGCAGAAATGACTTGGCCGCTATACTAGAAACCAATGCCTGAAGCCATCTACTATCACTCCAAACATTCTGTCTATTGTTCTGCACTGGGTGCTCGCTCGCACATTACAATCTGGTCAGGGTGCAGCTATAGCAAAGAAAAGGCAATATTTGTTTTATACAGACAATTTGACCTGGTATCATCTAGCTTTTTCTCAGATTTATTGTGTGCAGGCATACACACAATTTGTTAAGGGTCTTGTCTTGCTAATGATCAGCTTCCTCATTACCCACTACCACAAAATAATCATAACACTAATACGAGAGAGTATTCAGTCAGACCTGTATCAAAATAGAACAAAGGCAGTTTGAAGAGACAAAGGACATTTAGTAGTTTTAAAGCTTCTGGTTAGCTAAAATTTGTCTGTGGGGCTTCAAAACATTTAGCAAAGCTTAAAATCTTAGTCCACCTACTTCAAACCTGGTAGGGTTTGGTGCACAGATATAGATTTAGCTTATATATAGTTCTGTGGTTTGGTGTCCTACTGACACAGATATAGATTACGCTAGATTACACAAGTGTATGTACCTCGCGTGGAAAAATGGTGAGCAGGTGCACCATTGCTCGCTGCGAGCTTCAATCTGCCCCCGACCGCTTTCAGCGTGTGACGTCTCATAATAAAAACAAAATGCCTTGTTGTGCAGTAATTAACTGCAATAATTCCAATCGCAAAGTTGAAGCTGGTAATTTAGGTATTTTTCAACACATTTGCTCATAAAACAGCTCTATTTGCACTGTATTTAGGTCCATAATCCAGCTTATTAAAAACGCGTGCTTTTCTCATTATATTATTATAGCACTAGTTATATAATTTTTATTTTTTTTATATTAACAAAGAGCAAGGAGTTTTAATGTCTAAAATATTTATAACATTTTCGTAAATTTAAACCTAATAATGATGAAAATATAATATATAAATAGTATGTTGCATGAGATTAGTTAAATTTGACAACATTTGTAAGCAATAAATTTTAAGTTTTTGTGCTTTTTCAATGACTACGCTGTTTGGGAGCATTGCCACTGCTTCGTCACAGCTCCTCATTTGAAAAAAGAAATGCGCGCGCAACAAGAATTCCGCGCGCCATTTTTCAGAAGTATTTTCATTTGCTTTGATTTTTGTGACTACGATGGTTTCAAGCAATGAAGAATAACTTAATTTAAACCCACAGGAAATAATTACTGGGGCACAAAATGCAAGTGAGAGTCTCCTTCCAGCAAAATCAAATAAAAAATACTTTCGTGCCTACGAAAAGTTTATTGAATGGAAGAACAGCAAAAATGCCAATTCATTTTCAGAGAATGACTTTTTGGCTTATTTCAATGAGCTGGCGAATAAGTATAAATCTAGCTCTTTGTGGTGTATTTATTCCATGTTGAAAAGTATTGTGAGAACGAAAAATGGAGGCTCAGGAATCGCAGCCCGAACCGCAAAAAGGTAAGTGAATTTGATTCGTTTTTATTCGCAAATGTGTTGAAAAACGTCGTAAGAAGCTTGTGCGCTTTGGTGATTACACCCTCGGCTCTATTACGCCCTCGCCTGCGGCTCGGGCTGCAATTTCTGAGCCTCGGCCGTAATATCCAAAATAGCGCACGTACATCTTAATGTATTATAGTGTCATCAGTAAATACTATTTGTCTTAAAATAATCTGTTATAATTTATAAAACAATTTATTTTGTTATTTTCATCCAAACGGTAATGTGTCCATATATTTTTCCATATCCAGACTTGTCGTGTATTGAAACCCCGCAATGTAAAAATAAGCGATATAACCTTTCGAGTCACGTTCAAGGTCAATTTCTCATTTCCTCTGTCAAAAGTAGTAATTAGTGTTGTACAGTGCAATTTTCGATGCCGATTTCGTATTCGATTAAAATCGATTTTTAAAGCAGAGGAAATGATAGTTATAATTTTAAATTATTACGTAACTACATAATGTAGGTAGTGAAATGCAAATATATAATTATCGAACAGCTGGTAATGGTTACTTCTTACGTCTTTGTTATTTATTCACACACATGAAAACTTCAACAACAAAAAGAAAAATTTACAACAAGTTTATCCTTTTTCACCAATCCAAGTTTATCCTTTTTCAGGGACAGAAACAATTATTATTAAAAATACTAGTAAAATAAATATTTAAAACAAGCTTTTATTAGATGTAAAAAAAGAAATAATAAAACGTTAAACGTTATTATTTCAAAGAAAAGCGTGTTATTATACCCTCTTTTTTATTTCCTCATTCTGTTTTATAATGTAACACGCTTTCATTCGAAAATCTGAGACTGTGATAGATAACACTGATAACGTTTAACATTTGTATAATCTTAACCAAAGCCCACTAACAGATGACGCTGCAGGTTTATGAAACATGCTATTTCAAGAAACGGAGAAAACGATTTTTCCCAGACATGATAATAATATAATATAGTTTTTTAAATCGTTAGGGCCGTTTCCGAGAAATGGATTAAACATAAACAAATATTGATCGTTTAGTAGCATAGGATATGATTTTCATTTCATCTGTCGATTCTAATTATCATTTCTTCTGCCGATTCCAATTATCATTACCTCTGTCGGTTCTAATAGATATAAAATCACATCGATCTCGCAGCTCTCTCGTTTTGGTTACTGGTCTGCTCATGAGCTTTATGTATATTAGCTAGATAATTTGAAAATGGGTAGTTTGTGGTCCCATAAATATAGGTTAAAGTTTTTATTTTGATTCACGATGAGCGACCGATGCCTCACCGCCGGCTTCCCGCTTTAAATTTTAAAAACTACTGAACTGAAGGTTGGCGCGCGCGGCGCCAGCGCCGATGCGAGTCGCGGGGGGCGCGGCGAACCAACTTTGAATCGATATGCCACAGCGAAGATGGCGGCGCCTTTGAATCGATTTCGCCCGGCTTGCGATTCCCATCACTAAATTACACTCGTGACGTCAAAGTGCCTACCAAAAATGTTACACGCTCGGTTCCCGTACGAATCGACGAAGACTAGCGTTCTAGCGTTAGCTTATATATAGTTCTGTGCCTACTGAATTTATGGTGCCATTAAAATGGTACCTGAATTTTCTTATCGTAAAATAGAATGGCAACAACACAGCCTGATTCAAGTTATTAACACATGTCTTGGGCGTTTTTCTAGTCAGACCACCATTTGGGTATTAGCTGCGGCAAACGTGACAAGTTACGCCGCGGCCGACCAGAAGTTTTTGAATCTACAAAATGTCCTCTTCTGCGTTTGTTCTATTTTTTGTAAGGTATGGGAGATATTTGTTTATGTATAAAACTTGTTAATGGCCCTGTAATCTACTATTATTTAATTATCTATGTTTTATTAAGTAAGACTGCAAGTTTTCCAAATAAAATAAAATATGTCGCAGCTATAATATGCCAGTATTGTGTAAAGCGCCGCTTTAGAAAACGGCGCGTAATTTGTTTCTGACACTCGCTGGCCGCTACCCCGGCATGTTTGCTTCGCTAGCTCGGCTCGTGTGTTGTGGTCGCAAGAGGTTCCTACTCGGAATCGGTTAGGTTGGATTAACCTTAGCTAACAAACCTATAAAAAAAACCCGGCCAAGTGCGAGTCGGACTCGCGCCCTAAGGGTTCCGTACCTATCTACCATATGATATACTAAAAGCTTTTGCTCTTTGATTTTAAAAACTCCGCGACCACCCAACTTGACTCCTCTTTTATAGAAAAGTTCTTGAAACGGAAGCTCAACTTAATTGGTTACAATTAGTTGTGAGAAAAATTGAAATATTTAATGATTTTAGACTTTTCCCTTTATTAGTACTGTGACTACTGTGAGACCTAGCTTCTTGCCAAATTTCATAATTTTAGGTCAACGGGAAGCACCCTGTAGGTTTTGCTTTTTTGCATAAATTTATGGAGATGAGGACATAAAAAGCCATATCTTTTGATTGCGTCGTAAAAAAATTAAATTTTCAGATCTTGTGTGGTTTATGGACCTTAATATTCGTTATCAATTTCAACCTGATACCTCTTCTCGTTCGTGAGAAAAAAGGGTATTGACAGACAGACGGACAAGAAAGTGATCCTATAAGGGTTTTGTTTTTTATTTTGAGGTACGGAACCCTAAAAATGCACCCAAGGTGGTTCAATAATATGGCGTGTTATACAATATGGCGTGTCAGGAACGAAATACGATACGGCAGCGATATATGTATAGGGTGATTTTGAATTCGTTCTTGATAGCAAAAGAAATGCATGTACTCATGATACTGAACAACTTTCCCCAAAGTACATAGGTCGAAATACGAAAAACCAAATATGACGTCCCATACAAAATACGCTATTAGCTGATGCAATTTCTATGGGAGGTCAAAACTTGATTTTCGTATTTCGACTTATGTTCCTTGGGGAAAGTTGTTCGTATCATTAGTAAATACATACCTTTTTCCATCAAGAACTAATTAAAAGTCACGCTATATATGGATGTAGATGAGAGTGGTGTTGTGTTGTGAGTGTGACCTGCGCGCGCAGATAGAGCCGCATGTCGGAGCGCGCGAGGCGGTGCGGGTTGGGGCGGCGCACGCAGCGCAGGGGGGGCGGGCGCGCGTCCAGGTCGCAGTCCTTCAGCAGAAACTGCTCCTTCGCCTCCGTGCGCGTCAGCAGCGCGTGCGCGCCCTCCGGCTCCCTACAATACAGAGATTCCAATGATAGATACCCAAAATATAGTAAATTAACAGAAGTTAGTAAATACGAAAGATTCAACAGACTAAAGAACAATGTTTGTACATAATAAGTCGTCACCACGACAGTCGTAACTTATTATTTTCACCGATTGCACTCTGAAATTATAAGTATAATTCATATACTAGTCAAAACGAGTTAATTTAAAACTTAGACGTATTTTATGTAACGAAATTAATTGATAAGCAGCAAAATATTGATGTTACGATCTCTTTATGAACTGAACTATTTGCTTGAGACCAGATGCTGGCCATTATTTTCAGTAAACTTTAAATCTGCATTCTTGGCGTTTTTCATGGATTTTTGTTTTAACTCGGGATCATTTGGGATCACTTCTTTAGAATTGATTTTCAGCAAGGAATCGTATTTTTTGCAATGTACGAAGTACAATGTACTAGTACGAAGGCATTTAGACACGATGCGTGCAAAGGGGTTACAGCAACCAGAGCCGTTACATTGAGTCAGGTAGGAAGGACATTCGCAGCGTTCTGTGGGGTTGCAACTGGGTTTTTCTCGCATTTCTGTTTCGCAGCACTCCTTGGAGCTCGTCTTACAGCCAAGGTTAATACAGCCCTTCGGCGTCACATAAACAAAACAATTCCACAATCACACTGGGTTGGATTAAAACAGCCTAAGGTGCTGAAGGCTTTTGTTAGCAACCGCATTAATGAGATTCATGAACTGACTGATCGCGACTCCTGGAAACACGTTCCCACAGAGCTTCACATCACACACCCTAGAAGCCACTCTCATCACTTTAATTATTTATTTAGCTAAATTGTGACTTTGTCAACTTCCTTGCAACTGAGCTATGAAACTAAGTATGTTAAACGTGTCTCTAGTCCTATCTAAACTATATAAAGTAACTATTAGTCGGTTGCCCAAGAGTCAGGCTGCGTCCTAGTTTGGGAACCTCTAGTGCACTCTTTTGTAAATGATTTCTGTATGGAATTAATAAAAATTATTCTTCTTTTTAATCCAGCTGATATGGCTTTAAGGGGCGTAGAACCAACCTCCTTAATACACTCAAATCTTTGGTGGCAGGATCCTTCCTTCCTCCTGAGATAGGAATCTGAATGGCCTGAGCCTCCTAATAAAAAGGTTGGCCTACCTGAAATCGAAGTTCATCTTAATAAAAACTCATGCGATAAATTCGTGTATTTTAGAAAAACATTCTGATGCCTATAAACTCATTGGAATTTTCGCCTATGTATTTCGATTTTTGAATAATCGTAAAACAAAAACTAAATCTACCGGCTATTTAGAACCAAATGAACTTGAAAATTCGCTAAACTACTAAACTAAAGTTGCACAAAAATAATCTTTTCTTTCAGAAATCGAAACACTGGCTAATCGAAAACCACTTAAACCTAAATCTTCTATACTTCAGTTATCTCCCTTCGTTGACAAAATTGGCGTGTTAAGGGTAGGTAGGTGGTCGACTGGATTATGCTGCAATTAATTTTGAGAAAAAACATCCAGCTTTATTACATGGAAAACACAATTTTACTAAAATGTTGATAGCAGCTGAGCACCTACGCCTTTTCTATGCTGGCCCCCAGCTGCTTCTTAGTACATTTAGGAGGCAGTGCTTTATCGCGAAATATTGTTCGTAAATGTATCATTTGTACGAAATTAAAAGGAAAGACTATAGAACCTCTATTGGGAAATTTGCCATCCTGTATAGTAACACAATTCTATCCTTTTCAGACTTGTGGTGTTGACTTCGCCGGTCCCTTTACGATCTCTAAAAAAAAGGTCGTGGTAATCGTATATGAAAGGCATATATATGCTTATTTCTATGCTTTGCAACGAAAGCGTTGCACTTAGAGACGGTCAGGGATCTTAGCACACAAGGATTAATTTCATGAAAGATTGATTTCGAGAAGTAGTAAACCCTATACGATTTGTTGAGACAATGGCAAAAATATTGTAGGGGCGAAAAATGGATATGGCAAAATGCTGCGATCGAGTCTCAGTTCAATAAAACATTACACTTCTAACACAGGCATAATATTCAGATTTACCCCTGCTACTCCCCCACCTTTGGCGGTTTATGGGAAGCAGGCGTTAAAAGTGCCAAGCACCATCTTCGGCGAGGCGATTCTCAACTCCCGACCTCTCATTCCTTTATCTTCTGACCCCAACGATCTCTCACCCTTAACCCCAGGGTTCTTCCTCGTCGGACAGCCGCTGACGTCACTACCGTCACGACCAACAGAGAGCATGAAGGTGCGCACCAGGTACCAGCTGCTAGAACAGTCCCGGCAGAATTTTTGGGATCCCTGAAGGAATGAGTACCTATCGTAACTACAACAACGAATAAAAACATAACCCTCCTGTTTTGGGGCAGTCGGGTAAAAAACAAAACCCATCATCGTGAACTGAAGATCGGAGATCTCGTAATTTTCAGAGAACAGATTCAGATAATTTTATTCAATGTAGATTCGTTACATAATACTTATTGAATGTCATGCAGAATACAATGCAAATAGAGCGACTCTACGCCGAACAAAACATTCCTCTCCTTAAATGGAAGCTGCAGAGTTGCAGTCTTCCTCACATACTGTGGCATCGAACGGAGAGCCATAAACAGAGTATTTTCCCTACCGCTCGATACTGATGAAGAACCTACTCCTGAGAGACTATCAGATAAAGAAGAAGAAGACTTGAAAGAAGTTCCTGTCGTTCCTGCTTCTTTCAAGGGCGGGCAGAATGTTGACGCCACCACTATCACAAACCTAGGGCCACGGGGGGGAGGCGTGGGACGCGAGGATGGGAGCTCGGATAGCGCCCGGCACCGCGCAGATGTATAGAAACAAGATCCAAGCTTAGATTGCATTACTCTTTTGTTATTTAAAAAAAAAAAATAAAGCTTTTTATTATTCGTCCCTTGGCTAGGACAAGCTTCATAATTTGAACGGTATCACACCCCGGACACTACTACTATATGCATCGAAATTGGAAGGTCGCGTAGGCTCGCATATTCAGTACAACAGACCCTCAGACGGAGCACGAGAATCTCTTGGCGGGTGGGCGCGGGGGTGCGGGGTAGATTGCCGGCGGGGGGCGGAGAGTGTCCGTTCTGTACGATAGTACTATTACTTTATTCTGTGAGGGTATGTAAAATGAATAGCTCGTGCACACCTGCAGTCGTCGCACACGTTGTAGTCGAAGGTGTCGAGCAGGTAGGAGGCGGGGAAGCGGCGCGCGCACGCCCGGCACGCGGGCTGCAGGGGGGGCTGCAGCGGCGCGGGCGGGGGGGCCGCGGCGCGCGGGGGCGCAGGCTCCTCTTCCAGCAGGAACCCGCCGCCGGAGTCCAGCCTGCACAACCATGACCACTTTACTTTATGCAATGTACTGTAAGGGAGCCCGCACATAAAACTAAAAATCTTGATCAAGATCGGGTAGAGATGCAGCTATAAGAAAGAAAGAGAAAGCTATAGGATCATAGACTATCTATATAGGTGTATACCTACGATTATTTCTTTCTTTCCTATAGCTGAATCTCTACCAGTTGGCAGTCAGATTAACTATAAGCGGGTACTCTAAAGAATCAAACTATATCATGTATGTATTGTCTGTGTGCTGTCGGCATAGAATAGCACCAACTCATCTCTCCCCGTGGGTGTCGTAAGAAGCGACTAAGGGCTTATGAACCGGAGAATTGGCAGCAGCATCTTTAGGTGTATCGTAGTATTCTCTTACATACTGCGGTCGCCAGCCGCAACGCTTACAAGCGTGACGACTATGGTAAATCCCCTCCAAAGTACTATGCGTTTTTGCTGGAGTTCTGGAGGGAGCTTCTGTTGTGAACGTTTTAAGAGAATTATTAATGTACTTTACGCTGCGAAAACCCAGGTTAAAAAGCAAACAACGAAGGTGATCGATCACCTTCGAAGTTGCCTTAAAAGAACGTTCGTCGAGTTTCGTTATACCGCACCCTTATTGAACCTCGGACGTCAGTATCGTTCGTTAGCTTAGTATTGTATGAACGCAGACAGCATTAGTACCATTCTGATAGCAGTCCAACTTCATCAGCATATACATCAGGACAGGAGACAATATTACCGGCCCTATGTCGAAACAATATTCGTACTACAGCATGAGCAGGTTACTACTGATTTCTTCCCAGAGCTGTGCCAGGGAACTAATCTGTGAGTTGGGAAAATTCCGACCTATAGGATTGTGTCATTTCCTAGCTTGTCAAATGTACTGTTAAATGATACAACCGTACTCGTACTAGTTGGAATTTTCCAGCTCACAGCTTAGCTCCCTCGCAAAGCACTGGTAGAAAGGTAAGTCTAACTCTGATCGTTAATGCGTTAAGGAGAGGAAGAAGGGGGCGATTTAAGGTGCTGTTCATAGTCAAAAGTAGCATTTTAAGTAGATACAATAAATAAAATACTTGTATTACCTCAACCGTGATTTATTTATGTACATCTTCAGTTCAATAGTTAGTTTTCTAAATAAGCAAAAAAACAAAAATAAATAACTAATTTCACGATAGATTATTTTTTTGATAAATTTGCTTTATTTTTGGACTGCGAATCCGCTCTGCTCTAGCACGCGCATTCAGCCCTTTGTTAGAAAGGGAGGTAACGTTTGACTATGTACAGTGCCTTAGCAGATAAAGTGTGGCATACGCACGGAGCTTTGGGAGGGTCGGCGTGCGAGTCGTGTTCGTGGAGCTGTGGGCGGGCGGCGAGGCGCGCGTCCCGGAGCGCCCGCGCGCGCTGCCGGTTGCGCTCGGCGCGCGCGCGCTCCGCCGCCGACAGCGCGCCGACACCGTCACCGTCACTACTGGCGCTGGCGCTGGCGCCGCCAGAAGAGCCAGCCGGCTCCGCTGCAGCCATCATACTAAACATTTTCAAAAAAGTTAAAAAAAAAACTGCAACTGATTTCAAAGAAGAGCTTTAACTTTGAAGATGATTTGTGCAACTGAGTGTATCATAAGTAGGTCAATTTAAATTATATTCTACAAGTTTTAAGTTGCCTTAAAACCATTTTGTTTTAAAATAAAATTGAAGGTAAGCAGTAGCACATTGCTCATCAAGAAGAGAAAGGGACCGATTCCCAATGAGGGTGTCGTTCGAGGCCTGAGGCGCAGCCGTGGGCCTCAATACACCCGAGGTGGGAATCTAACTTTCTTTTGAGTGATACATAGTGCTTTATAATTCACCTATAAGGATAAACGACACAAAATCAAAAACACAATATTGAAGATTTAAAACTTAAATCTCTTTTAATATTTTATATGGCGTTTACATCTTTTTACAATTAGTCTTTCTCAAAAACATTTTCATGGATCTACTTGTTATTTAATTTCGGTAAAACGCAAGTTAACGCAAACGCTACTTAGAAATAAAAAAAATTTGGCTTTTGGCATTATATGAAATTAAAAGAAGACCATCGACCGACATCGACAAAAACTAAAAAAGAAAACACGTTAGAAATGTATTTTCATACAATAGGTATTCCATCCCGCTCAGCATGTTAACAATGTTGTGTGTTCCATAATTTACTAAGTGATTTAATTGTGTCAATTCAAATATTCCATTTACTTTGCAGTGCCCTTGCCAGGGCATCATATGTGATACTTTTTCTTATTTTTAACATCTTAAAAAACCATATGATAGCAAGTAATAAATAAATATGAAATGGATTTTCATACAATATTCCACCCCGCATATTCGTACGATTCCAATGACCTACATTCTTCCTAATTTTTAAAAAGCCGGCCAAGTGCAAGGCGGACTCGCGCACCGAGGGTTCCGTACCACCACTTCATAATAATTGTATCAGTTGAAATTGCAGTAACTTACTGTGCTAGATTTAATGAGTCCGACTCGCACTTGACCAGGTTTTATTATTTGTTGTTATTAAATGGCTTGTAAATTTTCCCGTTTTTTTACGATAGAGCTAAAACAAATAAATGGTACAGCAGCACTGCACTTACTTTCTCGCAATACTCAAGGAAAAACTATCAACCGCAAACTTAAATTTGTGATGCCATACATATAGTATGGAAATACAAACTTTTATTTACGTTTTTCCAAAAAAATATTATAATGAAATATACAGATCAATTCAGAATTCAACTTGTCAAACATTAAAACAAACAAACATCAAACGATTTCGAGTAAATCACATGTTTAACTTTTAGTAGTACTGGAACACCCTTTATAAGAATTTTCACAGATCAATAGATACTACCGTAGGATACTTGCATGGAGATATTTTAAATTTCCCAACACATGTTCCTTATGGATAATTGTTCAGTTTAGTCTACTGAGCAAGCCCTTTCAGTTTTTGGTAAGTACACCCTGTGTACTAAATTTTATTCAAAAAAATCATAATGAATATCCAGTCAGGTAGACAACCAATCCAGGATTAATATTATAGAAAATTTTAATAAACTCAATGGAACCAATTTTGGGTAAATCACATATTTACGATTTGGTGGTACAGGAACACCCCTTATATGAAATTACACAGATCAGTTGATACTGGCGCAAGATATCATGGAGATGCTTGGTCATGCAAAGTTTCATCAAGATTCTATGAGCCGTTTTTGAGAAAAATTAAAATTTTCATTTTCGTTGTATGACAGCTACCCTCAAAATGAGAGCCAGCCAGAAACCACGTAGAACCCTTCGATGGATTTGCATAAAGGTGGGTTGACACGATACGAGTCTGCTCGGACCAAGTTCACTTGGATTACTACTCGGACGCTACTCGTATATATCGTGTAAACATGTAATCCGAGCGCACTCGGATCGGACGCCGGCATCCAATCCGAGAGGAATCGGATTTCACTCTATTTTTGTCAGTTGACTCGGATCAAATTTGATAATACAAAATGGACCACCAATAAACCTTGAATACGAGTACAATAGCGTGTAAACCACTATAGGAGTACACTCGTATAAGGCTCACTCGTACGAGTGGACTCGGTCGTAACTCGGTCCGAGCAGACTCGTATCGTGTCAACCCACCTTTAAACTCCTAAATTCAAAATATGGTGCCCATCGGACCATTCGTTTAGCCGCTAGGCCAAAGCGTGACGGACAGACCGACCGACCGACGGACGGACATTTTTGGGAGTCTTGTTTTTTATGATGTATAAGTGATAAAGAACACATTTTTGAGAAAATAAGAAAAACTTTTTTTTTCACGAATACAATACCTTTCTCGCTCCGCTTGAAAGTAAAAGTCGAGTAAAAATCGCCTAAAAACACGTTTGTAGTAGGGAAGCCTCCCTTATTTTCCTTTTTTCATTTTTTTGTATTTGTTGTTATAGCAGCAACATAAATACATAATCTGTGAAAATTTCAACTGTCTACCTATTACTGTTCATGGGATACAGCCCAAACCAAATTTTGTAAAAACAGCTGACTTTGGTGGCATCTTATTCCTTTGTTTTTAAATATTTTTTTAAATGAAAAATACAGTATTTTTCTACTCAACAAGCTCTAAACAACGATAGTCTACTTGATAGGGTAGGTCAATTTTTTTTTGCGCCCCCATTATCTGTTTCAGTTGGGAGCCCCCCTTAATTTTAAATTTTTAGTATTTTTCATTGTGGTGTTGTAGCAGCAACAGATATACACAATTTGTGAAAATTTCTACCTATTACAGTTTATGAGATACAACCCGCTGACAGACAGACAGACATCGTAGGCATATTAATAGGGTCCCGTTTTTCACCCTTTGGGTACGGAACCCTAAAAAGGACTTAAGTACTTTCTTAGCAGGTGAAGTATAAAAAAATCCAACTATTTCCTCATGAAGCTATGTAAAGAATTAAAATGATCAATAAATAATATTTAAATTAATTACATAGTCGTGTGGTGCCGGCAAAGAATAGTTAGTAATAGTGGGTGTCGTAAGAGGCGACGAAGGGATTATGAACCGGAGGATGGGCAGCAGCATCTTTCTGTGTGTTGTACCATCTTACATACTGCGGTCACCAACAACAGCGGTTGCCAGCCGCAACGCTTACAAGCATGGTGACTATGATAGATACCCTCCAAAGTACCACGAGTTTTTGCTAGAGTTCTAGAGGGAGTCCCTGTCCTGCAGTGGATGTTTCATAGGATACTATGATGATGATGAAATTCATTAGATTTTTGACAATTTCAGAGTTCGAATATAACTCGGAAACGGTAACCCTTCTCGGTTATTAATAAATAACTCAACCTACACCTTTGTTTATTCATCCAAACTTCAAAGGGCTACAAGTTTCGAATGGTAACAGATACTCAGTTGAAATTTTCACTGAAAATGTATCATGATAGTTTTATTTATTTATTTATAAGCCATAAATTGTATGTATAGGTACAAGATGCTATGAGTACAATTGGGTATCAATACAATTTTACCCTGTTTTAAGGGTGTAACTTTTACACAATCATAAGTCATAAGTGTGTACTAACTAACAAAGTATTTAGATAGTTAAATCACTTATGTTTTATATCAGAAGTACATACCTAAAAAATTTTTATGAAGAATTCTTTTAAAAAGTGAAAATTTTCAGTGCAGACACTTATTTAGTTTTTTAATTACATCCAAAATTTTATAAAATTTTTGAATATAATTAAGACACCCAAAAAGTATGAAATTATCTTTTGATTTCCGATGACGTTTTTTTCAATGTATGGTGATCAAAATGTTGCATCATAGCGTAGTATTTCTTTTTTAATTTCTAGGTCTCAAGTTAATTCGTATGGGTTATAATTTTCAAACTCTACATATCAAACCTAAAGTTGAAAAATTTTACATAAATTTTCTATACAAAACAAAAATCTGACCCTGTCAATGTAATGAAAAAAATAATTTACAATCAAATTAAAGGATCAAATTTTCATTTAAACAACAGTAAGATTACTGGGCTATTAATAAGTTATCACCAATAGAAATTAAATAAAATATGTGTGAAAATCCAAATGTAAAGTACCTACCTATGCCATCAATAAAAAAAAAGATATTTAAGTAGGTAGTGGACACAAAGTATGTAGGAAGATAAGCACCTAATTTAGTTTAATATATTGAGTAGAGGGCCATAGAGTAACTTATATATTGGGGGAGGGCTATAGTTTGAAATAGAGTTTCTGCACACACAGTTTACATTTTACTTACCCACAACAATTTTGAATTGAAACAAACTACATAACATCGAACAACCTTACTCTGTGGAGCAACCAACCTATTAAAGTTTATTTATATTGGGAAACGAAAGCGAAATAAACGAAATAATTGTAAAAATATTTTGTTCTACTCATAGAGGAAATAAATCACTCCGTTTTGTTCTACTCGCGGCGCGCTCAGTGTGACCAGATTCAAATTAGTCATTTTGAGTGTATAAATGACGTTTTTTAGATCCTGCTACTTTTTCTAATCCGCACTAGCGCGTTCAGAACAACAGTACGGATTAAAACCAGCAGCGCTAGAATTGAACACAATCGTGATCGTTATCCATTGAGTTGAAGCCAATGCATAGGTTTCACGGTAGCACCGAACACAATCGTAATCGGCTTCAAGACGATTACCATTTGAACCGTCTTCAATGATAGTCATTCGATCAATTGAATGAATGATTCGGTACTATTTGACATTTGAAAGCCATTATCGGTAGCACCGAAATTTAAAAAAAAAAAAAAGAAACAAAAATTGATTCCGATTCCGAGTCCAAAACGTCAAATGAACAAGGTTACTCCATCGTTACCTTGTTGGTATAATTTGGTAGATTTCCTGCGTTTTTACGGTGTTTTCACCACATATTGTTAGGTATTGTTTTTTTTGCTGTTGCTTTTGATCGTTTCTTTTGTGTTTTTGCACTCCTCCTAGCAGCGGCAGAGCAAGAATGATTAAAGAAAAGAGATCTTTTGGAGCGAAGAGTAATGAGAGACTCTTGCTTGCAGATCTCTGCTGCTGCCAGACAAATCATTCATCGACAGTTTTTGCCTTTCGAACCTTTCGAAAAGGACTTTTACAGATCTTTGTGAAGATTTGATCTCACTTTTGGCACAGGATTAAAGGAGCAGCGCAATGCGCTCAGATATTTATGGTACTTACCTGTGTTTTAGCATCTATATACTGTAAAAAACATCAATCAAGATGATGTTAGTTTGTTATTTGACTAACCCTGTGAAATTTATCTACTAAAAGAAAGTAGCTTCAATCAACCCTCTCCCAAAACGGACAAATTTATTGACTTTCAGATTCTGGAGTTATGCGAGTGGTTCTTACCAACATAGTGTTGGAGATCACAGGATGATTAATGTGTGTCAAAGGACAATGTCGAATTGCCTGGCAGAGGTCACTAATGTCTCATATTTAAACTCGCCACATATTTTAAGAAAATATATAAAATTCCCACAGCAACTTGAGAGAGAAGCTCTTCTATAGAGGTAATAATTAATTTAAAATTCCCGTGTGGTACGGGCAAAGAATAGTACCCAAGGAACATATATACTGATGTGGCGGGATGTCAAGGTAAATTTTTCTGCCAAAACCAGGTAAAAATACACACACATATGTTGCATGGAAGGGCTTCTAAATAACTATAGATCTTATGCTAAGCATCTCTCAAAATACAAGGCATTAACTTAGGCTAACCGTAGGATAATGCTTGATCTGTGTTTTTTACACAGAATTATCAATAATTCAGTAGATTCTCCATCACTATTAAGTAAGATATCAAATCAAATCAAAATAGTTTATTTGCCAGAGTTCATGTCAAGTAGATGTTTTAATAATTTTAGGAGTCCATTGATCTCAACCTGCATGCAGGTGTGCAAATTTTACAAATAACTTACATACCTAGTCTAGATTCTAAATTACATCATGTCAATTTTTATAACCTAAGAATTCTTTAATGGAGTAAAAACAATTATCTAAAAGCCATACCTTTAGTTTACATTTAAAACTTTTTTCGTCTAAACATTTCAAATTATTAGGTAATGCGTTATAAATGATGATGCACATGTTATACACATTATTTTCATATATATATTTCTTGCAAGGAGGTTTATATAACATATATTTATACTGAGATCGGTGATTGCAGTGTTTGTCAAAAAATTCAGGATGTGATCTTACAAATAAGCACAGAGTTTTTATGTATAAGCAGGGTAATGGCAAAATATTATATTTCTTAAAAATAGGTACGCAGCTGTCTGTAATATATGCATTATCTATAGCTCCAACACATCGTTTTTGAACTCTGAAGGCCCTTATGATATCAACAGAATTACCCCATATTAATAATCCGTAAGTAAGCACTGATGAAACATATCCATGGTATGCTGTCAGAGCTGTCTCAGTTGAAGCAGTTTGTCTCAATTTTTTTAAAGCAAATGCGAAACGATCTAGTCGTTGGCAAATTATATCTATATGCTTTTTCCAATTTAGGTGGCTGTCTATATTTACTCCCAAAAATTTAAATGTATCTACTTCTTCTATTTTCACATCATTATAGTTTATTTGCAGTGGAATCGGATTACAATTATATGAATAAAATTGCATCACTTTTGATTTATTAATGTTCACCGTCAAATAATTTAAAAAATAATTTAATATAAAGCACACTGTTCCTAGACCTAATGCAAGGCCTACAAACTATGTTCCCTTTAGAGCTCTTGGATATAGAACAAATCTTGGTGCTTCAGCTCCTATTAACAGAATGATAAAAACTTATAATTCTATGTACAAGCATTTCGGTTTGGATGTATTCAACGATACCTCACCCATGTACAAAAATAAAATTAAAAGATATTTGTATGAGAAACAATAATGTAATATGCTTTTAGGTAATCTGATCTGTTTAAGATAAAATTATACTTTTCGTAAATGATATTTGAATTGAATGTTAATGTAAAATGAAAATTGAATTGACATGCATGATATTTTAGTTCTTTTAGTGATATTATAATTAGGTATGTAAGTTTTAACGGTAAATTGACATGACATGCATGATATTTTAGTTCTTATAATGATATAATAATTATTATGTAATTTTTAACTTCTAGCATGATGTGGCAGCCTTTAAGTGTGATGCATATTCGCTTACACCACCGGTAAATGCACCACAGGTAAATGCACAGATTCAGCACTACACGAGGTAGTAGGGAAAATAGAGTGTGCGATACATCACAAATTATCAACACTAGGCGTTTTCATAGACATTGAAGGAGCCTTTGACAAAACAATGTTCCACAGCATGAGAACGGCACTACACCACCATGGGGTGGGAACAACCCTCAAGAACTGGATATGCAATGTGCTAGAACAAAGAGCGATACAGGTAACAGTGAACGACAAAACAAGAGCCGTAGTGGCGAGGGGATGCCCACAAGGAGGTGTATTGTCTCCGCTGCTATGGAATCTTGTAATAGACAGTCTCCTCACACAACTAAATGACAAAGGTTATTTCACAATAGGATATGCCGATGATATTACCATCCTAATCAACGGAAACCATGAGCACACTCTATGCAACCTCATGGGACAGGCACTAGTGTGATAAATATGATCTCTCCGTTAACCCTATCAAAACCGAAATGGTCCTTTTCACAAAGAAAAGGAAACTTTCAACAATGGGAATGCCAACATTTTTCAAAACAAAATTAACTCTTTCAACCGAGGTTAAATACCTTGGAATAATGATAGACAGCAAATTAACTTGGCAAAAACACCTAGACAACACACTGAAAAAAGCCAATGTAAAAGACTCCTAGGTCAGAACTGGGGTCTCTCTCCCAAAATTGCGCACTGGCTATACACAACAGTAATAAGACCAATCACCACATACGGCGCGTGGTATGGTGGCCCAGGACAACTCTAAGAACCGCTCGAGCGGACCTAGAAAAGCTACAGAGACCAGCATGCATCTGCATAACGGGTGCAATGCGCACCACACCAACAGCAGTCCTGCAGGTGATGCTAGACCTGCCACCCCTAGACTTATACATACAACAGGAGGCAACTCTAGCATCACTCAGGCTAGGACTGTCAGGGACACTAAGCGTAGACTCTAGAATTCACCACACAAAAATAAAAGAGAAAGCCCTAAGTCACCAGCCGCTATTAGCCGCACCATGTGACAGGATACCTAAACAAAACACCCTTAACAAAACACCTTTAACAAAACATACAACATAAACTTACAAGAAGAAACACATGACTACTCAGGTATAAATGAACTGCGCATATACACTGATCGGTCAAAAACAAAACTAGGCACAGGTGCAGGTACATATTCACAAGACCTTAATATTGAAATATCAAGCGCCCTAGGACAATTTCACACAGTATACCAAGCTGAATGTGTCGGCATTATACAAGCTGCACAAGCAACAACAGCGAGGAACATAACTAACACAAGCATTCGTATAGTCTCGAACTTTAGAACTTACCCGTGGGTGTCGTAGGAGGCGACTAAGGGTTAAAAACTCGGGGATGGGCAGCAGCATCCTCCTGTGTATAATACCATGTTACTTACTGCGGTCCATGGTGCCAGCCATAACGCTGACAAGTGAGGTTACTGGTACTTCCCCTCCATGTTTTTCCAGCAAAAGCTAGAATTCTGGAGGGAGCTCCCTGTCCTGTAGTGGACGTTTCATGGGATGTTATGATGATGAATAATTAATTTAGATATTATATACACTTTCAACCTAAATGCCCTTAACAGTTGATTTTTTTTTAGATTCTCTTTAGAACTTACCCGTGGGTGTCGTAGGAGACGACTAAGGGTTAAAAACTCGAGGATGGGCAGCAGCATCCTCCTGTGTATCACACCATGTTACTTACTGCGGTCACCTACAACTGCGGTCCATGGTGCCAGCCATAACACTGACAAGCGAGGTTACTGGTACTTCCCCTCCATGTTTTTCCAGCAAAAGCTAGAATTCTGGAGGGAGCTCCCTGTCCTGTAGTGTACGTTTCATGGGATGTCATGATGATGAATAATTAATTTAGATATTATATACACTTTCACTTTCTTGCCCCGTGTGGTACCGGCAAAGAATAGTACCAACCCATACATACCCGTGGGTGTCGTAAGAGGCGACTAAGGGTTAACTGGAGGATGGGCAGCAGCATCCTCCTTTATATCTTACATCTTACTTACTGCGGTCACCTACAACCGCGGTCCATGGTGCCAGCCGTAACGCTAACAAGCGAGGTGACTATGGTACTTCCCCTCTACATTTTTCCAGCAAAAGCTAGAATTCTGGAGGGAGCTCCCTGTCCTGTAGTGGAAGTTTTCATGGGATGTTATGATTGATGATGATACAATTTCAACCTAAATGCCCTTAACAGTTGATTTTTTTTAGATTCATTGAAAAGTTCAGTTTCCACGAGTACTGGGCTAAAAACCTAAGACAAATGCTCCAATCACTTGCTCAAGAAAGTTAAAAAGTTGCATTGGAGATGAAATAAAAACAAAACTCATGACTTACCATATAGAAACTCCTCCCTGCCTAAAACTAGCTTCAGGCAAGGAGGTATTCATAGCCCGGATGCCTGGACATATAGAAATAAGGGAAAAGAGACATATGGAAATATGCTGATAAATTGGCTAGGTTGGGAGTGGATGAAGTCTTGATAGGCCCAGAACCCCGCCTACCCATCCCTAGCAAGATAATTAAAGGGGTTTTCAAGAGAATAATTATAACAGAGGCCGACAATCCAAACTCTTTATAAAAGAGTATGATAAGACAAAGATCAGACATTTATTACAGTTTCCGAAAGCAGATATAACTAAGATAGTAGGTGTAATAATAACAGGACACTTTATCCTGAATAGACACCTAACTTTAATGAAGATGAAGGAAGATCCAGCCTGTCCAGCCTGGAGTGAGGAGAAGATGAAACTAGCTTCCACTTCATCGATAACTATTTTATCAAATAAATATTCATAATGATGTTTAGATAATAGCCATGGTCATATGCCATGCCACATTCCCTAACTAAATGAAGTTATTAAGTTTATGCCACTTTTCGCCAGTTGCTCAAAGCATCTTTAAAATTAAAGCTCCTTTAAGTCTATTGCTGACTCTTTCTGTTTTGCTGACAAAGAAAGTGACAGTAATAGATTTAAATCAGCTTTAACTCTAAAGACGCTTTGTGCAACTGGCTGTTTGCCCTAAGGCTTCTTTGAGGGAAGGTGGCATGGCATTACCCGACTACGGCAAAAAAAGGGTGAATTGTAACTCCGTTCAAAGAAGCTCAACAAGCGATCGAAACCATTGTCGGTCTGACAAGGGCCCAATCCGCAAATCAGATATATAGATATATTTTAAGTTCAAAAACTCAACAAGTAGGTACTGCAAAATGTTGTTTTAAAAAGTATGAAACAAGAAAAATTGTCAACTCAAATTATTATGTACAAACTATTATATTAAATAAATATTCATAGTGATGTCAGATAATAGCCGTGGTCATATTATGCCACCAACCCTAAAAGCGAGCAAAGGCTTTAGGGAAAAGTGACAACAATATAACCACGGCTATTATATGAATATCACTATCAATATTTATTAAATACCATAGTTTATACATAACAATTTTAGTGACAATATTTTCTTGTTTCATACAATTTAGAGCAAGATTTGCCAGCTGTAGTCGGGTTCTAGATTTTTAACTATTTTTAGGGTTCCGATACCAAAATGGTAAAAAAAAGGAACCCTTACGGTGCCGCTCTGTCTGTCTGTCTGTCCGTCTGTCTGTCACACCTCTATATCTCAGCAACCACTTATGCTATCAACCTGAAATTTGGAATAGTTTTAGAATATAGTTGCCCAACTTAATTGCACAAGAAAAAAATTTGAAAAAAGTATGATTATTAATATAAAGGGGGCCAAATTTCAAATTGTCGCTACTAGGTCGAGTGGGGTATCATATGAAAGGGCTTTACTTGTACATTTTAAAATATATTTTTGTATTTTTTTAAATTTCTTAGTTTTAAAGTTATGATGAAAAATGTCAAGAAAAATACCATTCCCCCCCCCTTATCTCCGAAGTTTGAGTAAGGAAAAATCTGAATTAATTACAGTTGACAGAAGTTTATATAAACTTTACAGCAAAAATAAAACGATCTTTCTAAGTTGCACAGTTTTTCAGAAATCTGCAAAAAACCTTTACAAACAAATTTAGTTTTGCGGTCCTGAAAATGGAGTTTATTGCTTCCAAAAATACTATAGGTATATCGGAACCCTCGGCGCGCGAGTCCGACTCGCACTTGTTTTTTTATTTGCCATACTATTTTTAAAGTAGGTAAAGTTATGTTTAAAACCATTACATCTTTATTGACCTACTATTTAGTTAGATATCACTTTATTGCTCACATAATAACAAAAAAAAACCGGTCAAGTGCGAGTCAGACTCGCGCGCCGAGGTTTCCGATATATCTTTAGTATTTTTGGAAGCAATAAAGTCCATTTTTAGGACCGCAAAACTAAATTTGTTTGTAAAGGTTTTTTGCAGATTTCTAAAAACCTGTGCAACCTAGAAATATTTTTTTTTATTTTTTCTGTAATATTTAAACAAATTTCTATCGACAGTAATTAATTCAGATTTTTCCTACCGCAAACTTCGGAGAAAAGGGGGGGGGGGGGGGGGGAATGGTATTTTCTTTGACATTTTTCATCATATTTTGAAGGGGGGGGGGAATGGTATTTTCTTTGACATTTTTCATCATATTTTGAAAACTAAGTCTTAAAAAAAACCAGCCAAGTGCGAGTCGGACTCGCGCACTGAGGGTTCCGTACCACCACATAATCAATTGTATTAGTTGAAATTTCAGTAAGTTAATGTGCTAGATTTTTTGAGTCTGACACGCGCTTGACCAAATTTTATTATTTATTGTTATTTTATAGCTTATGCACTATAAACATACCAATTTTCAAGTTTGTAAGTGTTCCCGTTTTTAAATAAAACCTTAAAAAAAACTTGACCCCTCTCTTATATGAATGTTCTTTAAACGGGAGCTCACCACAATTGGTTACCATTAGTTGTGAGAAAAGTTGTAATATTTAATGATTTCAGACTTTTCCCATTATTTGTACTGTGAGACCTAGCTTCTTGCCAAATTTCATAATTTTAGGTCAACGGGAAGTACCCTGTAGGTTTTGCATTTTTGAATAAATGTATGGAGATGAGGACATAAAATGCCATATCTTTTGATTGCGTCGTTACAAAAAATTGAAATTTTTAGACCTTGTGTGGTTCATGGATCCTAATATATGGTATTAATTTCAACCTGATACCTTTACCAGTTCGTGAGATAAAGGGTCTTGACAGACAGACAGACAGACGGACAACAAAGTGATCTTATAAGGGTTTCGTTTTTTTCTTTTGAGGTACGGAACCCTAAAAAAGTACAAAAATATATTTTAGAATGTGCAAGTAAAGCCCTTTTATACGACACCCCACTCAACCTAATAGCAATAATTTGAATTTTGCCTTGGGTAATTCAATAGTCATATTTTTTTAATATTCTTTCATGTGCAATTTCGTTGGGCAACCATATTCTAAAACTATTTCAAATTTCAAGTCAATAGGCCCGTCCACACCAAGCGGCAGCCGCGCCCGAGGCCCGCCGCGCGGTGTCGGTAAAACGGTTTGCTCAAAGGTGCCTCAGTCGTTTGCCGCGCTCGGTGTAGACGCGTCGTTTGAAGGTGCCGCAAAAAATGGACAAAGATCAGCGTCGACGTTTGATAAGTTTGTATATGCCGCAAATAATTGGCTGGCCGCCCGTGGTCGCCCGACCGGTCGGCTGGTGGTCAAGTGGACAGCTGCTGGTCAAGTGATCGGATGGTGGTCAAGTGGTTGGCTGGTGGTCAAATGGTCGTCTAGTGGTCAGCTAGTAGTCAAATGGTCAACTATTGGTCAAGTGGTCGTCTAGTGGTCAAGTGGTCTTCTAGTGATCAAGTGGTCGGCTAGTGGTCAAATGGTCGACTAATAGTCAAGTGGTCTTCTAGTGATCAAGTGGTCGGCTAGTGGTCAAATGGTCGGCTAGTGGTCAAATGGTCGGCTAGTGGTCTGCTAATGGTCAAGTGGTCGGCTGCCAGCTCGGCTTTCTTGTTTATATTGGTGTGTAGCACAATAAACGGACATACAGCGACCTTCGTGTGCAGTACAACAACGCATTCAGGATTCTGATGGGGCTGGAGTGGCGCTGCAGTGCGTCGGCAATGTTCGCGGAGGCGCACACGGATGACTTCTACGCCATCATGAGAAAACGTTGCGCCTCTCTCATGCACCGGCTCTGCACCAGCACCAACAGTCTCCTGAAGGTGTTTGTGTACCGCTGGGACTCTCCAATGTTGCAACATTAGGACCAGCTACATAGGCTAAGAAATAAATAATAATTTTTAGTTTTAACTAACAATAGTGTATAAGTGTTTTGTATTACTAACATACTATGGACGTTGTCTGAAATAAAAATTTTGAATTTGAATAAAAGCAAAAGCTGCCACGGCCGTGCGCATGTACGGCGCCATCTTTTCCGTTTGATTGCTCGAGCTTGCTCGGGCTGCTTTAGCGAGGCAGACTAGTTGCGTGGAATTTTACGACCCCGCATGCCGCGGCAGGGCGACTGCCGTGCGCGGCGGGCCTCGGGCGCGGCTGCTCGCTTGGTGTGGACGGGCCTAATTGAAGGTGCCGCAAAAAATTGATAAAGATCAGTGTCGACGTTTGTATGCCGCAAGTAATTGGCTTTGGGCGCCGGCCGCCCGTGGTCGCCCGACCGGTCGGCTGGTTGTCAAGTGGTCGGCTGCTGGTCAAGTGATCGGATGGTGGTCAAGTAGTCGGTTAGTGGTAAAGTGGTCGACTTATGGTCGAGTGGTTGGCTGGTGGTCAATTGGTCGGCTTTCTTGTTTATATTCGTGTGTAGCACAATAAAAGCAAAAGCTGCCACGGCCGTGCGCATGTACGGCGCCATCTTTTCCGTTTGATGGCTCGGGCTGCTTTAGCGAGGCTATAGATGTAAGGCCGGTTTAAAACCAATTAAACCAATCCGTTTAAAACGAAAAAAACCGTTTAAAAACGAAATAAACAATTTTTTTCGGTTTAAAACGGTGTTGATGGATGTCTATGTTTTTCTTTATAATAACTACATTTTCTGGATATTACCGAAGTAGGGATATAACGGAGTACCTACCTATCAACTGTGTAAAGATTTTTTATAAGTGTGATATTCTGATATTGATATACTTAGCGGGTTTGGTCCGTCCGACCAAGAAGCGCAACACACAAGTAATAAAAACTCGTGTGTTGGTAAATAAATATGTTTTTCATTGATTTCAAACGATGTAAATAATCAATTTCATTCGGTTAAAAGTAAAACGGACGGCATTATGTTAATGATGTCTTCAAATCTAGTATGTGTAATATAATAAATAAGTATTGTGTGTTATACCGTATACCTACATACTTAAGTTTTCGTTTTGGTAGTAGGTAGGTATTTTAAAACTAATTAAACGAAACATGACGTCAAGTGACCAAAACTTCCCCATAACGACGTGTAAAACACAGTTCTTTTATTTTTGTAGGCGAGTTTTCAACCGTTTAAAACGGTTTTTTTGAGGTTTAAAACCGCAACATTTTGTTTAAAACGTTCTAAATTCGTTGTTTTACATCTATAAGCGAGGCAGACTAGTTGCGTGGAATTTGACGACCCCGCACGCCGTGGGCGCGGCAGGGCGACTGCCGCGCGCGGCGGGCCTCGGGCGCGGCTGCTCGCTTGGTGTGGACGGGCCTAATAGCATGAGTGGTTGCCGAGATATACGTGGGACACTCAGAAATATTTGCGACACTAAAAAAAATTGTTCTACAGGTACATATATTTTTATTAAATCTTTTCAAAGTACTCTCCACCAGCCTCTATACAAAGATTCATGCGTCTGAACCAGTTTTCAAAACACTTTTTCCAGTCCGCCGTAGACACCTCGTTTACAGCCTGCTCGAACGCAGCCAGCGCATCTTCCGGCGACGAAAATTGTATCCCCTTGAGCTGATTTTTTATTTTTGGAAATAAAAAGAAGTCACACGGTGCTAGATCAGGGCTGTAAGGAGGGTGACCCAGGAGTTTGACTGGTGTGCTGTCCAGGAAGTCCCTCGTTTTGAGCGCGGTGTGTGCAGGCGCATTGTCGTGGTGGAGCAGTAGTCCGCGGAGCCCTGTGTTTGGTCGCTTGTTGCTCACAACAGAAAAAACTTCTGGTAAACATTTGGTAGTATACCATTCGGCGTTGATGCTTCTTTGATCTCGTAAGGGAATTGAGGCCAAGTGGCCAGTCAAATTAAAAAAGCTGGCGATCAAAATCTTCCCCCCGCTTCGAGATCGCTTCACTTTGGTAGGCGTTGGTTCATTTTGAAACACCCAAACTGTCGACTGGCGCTTGGTTTCTGGATCGTATTGATAAATCCAGGACTCATCACCTGTTACGATGTCGTAAACACGCCGAGACGAGCCTGCTTCAAATTTGTTCAGCATATCACGGCACCATTCCACCCGGGCCTGCTTCTGAGCGTCGGTGAGGTAGTGCGGCACCCAGCGCGATACTATCCTCCTCACGCGAAGATGCCCGTGTAGAATCTCGTGAACGCTTCCCGATCCAATCTTTAATATGTGCTGAATCTCCTGATATGTAATTCGCCTATTATCTTGGATTAAATTTTTCACTGCTAGCACGTTTTCTTCCGTAATAGCCGTCAAAGGGCGACCGCTTCTTTCTTCATCCCCCAAGGTTGGTCGACCGCGCCTAAATTCGTTATACCAACGATACACGGTTGCCTTGGAGTGGCCTTCATCCATAAATGCCATTTGAAGTCTATCGAACGATTCATCCGGTTTCAGGCGACACTTGAAATCGTAAAAAATCATAGCTCTAAAATGTTCCCGGCGCAGATCCATTTTTCAGTAAGACACGATACTTTGAATTGGCTCGCAAAAAATGTGGAGGGAAATTTTGAAAATGGAACACACATATTTTTACTTACAAGTAATCATATTTTCGAAAAAGATTCTGACCGGCCAGTCTCCCATATATAAAAACTATTTTTCGCAATACTTTCTGAGTGGCCTGGTACATGTATGACAGACAAAGTCGCGCCATAAGGGTTCCTTTTTTTACCATTTAGGTATCGGAACCCTAAAAACAAATGTACATGGAGAACTTAAACCTAATGTGGGCAAAGGCGGCCTATTGTTTATTTATTGTTATTTATAAAATTATTTAAGGTAAATTGTGGACTTTACCTTAAACAATTTTATAAAATATTCTTATAGTAGTATAAGAATATTTTTTTAAAAGAAAACAATGTTCAAAATTTGTATTTTTTTAATAGAAAATAAACATATACCTACTATAACTTTGTTTTAATCACAGCCGGTTCTTGTTAATAAAACACCGTAGCCTAAATTAAGTTTTTGTATAATCACAGTATTTACTGGCTTTTACAATCATCGTCAGATAATATCATATTGTTATGAGCTAGCGGTTCGGGATTGGAGTGAAACACCAAAGTAAGTTTTTCCGTTTATAGGCTAGATAAGATAAGGACTTAGTACCTGGGCGACCGAGCTTTGCTCTACAATAACTGCCTCAACATTAAAATATCATCAGGTGAGCAAGCTATGCTACTCGCCAACAGATGGCGCTGTAAGGTTCTGTCTAAAACGCGAAATTTACAAAATGCTCAAAAACACGAGGAAAACGAATTTTCTCAGACATAAGACCTAGCTAGATCGATTTTTTGCCCCCAAAAACCCCCGAATGATAATTTCATCGAAATCGTAAGAGCCGTTTTCGAGAAACCGATTACAAATATATATATACAAATATTGCTTGCTTAATAGTTAGGACTTATATACAACCCGAGCTTCTTGTTCACACCTCACCAAGTTCGCCCTCTGAGCCTCTTCGTACGGACTCCCCTCCGTGCACTGTTCCACAGAGTTTTCTCGCTCTGGGACCTCTTCAACGGAGTCTTCCCTCCGGGACCTCTTGTAAGGGGTCTTCCCTCCAGGACCTCTTGTATGGAGTCTTCCCTCTGTACTGTACTACCTCCGGCACCTCTTTCAGAGTCTTCCCTCTGTACCCTCTTGAGTTCCCTCTGAGGCTTCCTCTTCCTTAGGACTTTTTCTTGTTCTTCTTTTCTCTTTTTAGTTTGCTTTCCACTGAACTGCGGAGTAGCCATCATCATTGGTATCTTCTCAGGCGCCCACAGTCCTAACTGTTTGACGAGGAGTAGTGAGCATGGGCTGCCTAGTGGCCGCAGGGTGCGGCGGGGGAGGGGAGGGGCCTCAACGGCGTAGCCGCTCGGTGGCCCGGCTTATATATATACCCATGCTACTTGTTTCCGAACATTCTGGACTCATTTTTTTATTTAGGTTTTTGTTAGATATTTCTAGTAATTAGCTCTCTTTCTTTTCTTTCTAGAATGTTCTGAACAAAAAACAAATGATAAAACAGCTATATGGGTGGGTGGTATTCGAACCGGCAACCATTGGCTTGTTAGCCCAACGCCCTAACCACTGGACCATGGGGCTATTAACGATGAAATTTTGATAGTTCTTTTTGAAAGCTGGCAACCTGACGTCATGCTCGTGTCACTATGTAGGTTGTAAGGTTGATGACTGACAAACCCTGTTGACAGAATTGTTAAGCTGTTAAGGCCTGTGACTTCTTCAGAAAATAGGACCAATGGCTTATGTGCCTTCTGAAGCACGAAATCATTTTACTTTTCGCACCCACTGGGAGGTGACTAGAGGTTGCAATGGGGGTCACCACTATTAGCTATGCCACTCCAAACAAAATTAGTATGTCTCCATATTATACATAAGCATTACATCCATCTGCTGCTCTCTTGAAACCGCTCGGGGAGCTAGCATCCTGAAATGTTGTACAAAATGTTAAATGCATATCTTTTTTTAAACAAGAATGGCAGACTAGACTACCGAAATGCAGACAAAAAGTAATTCACAAAATATTTGGATTTCAGTCGAAAGGAAAGTGCATGATTAAACTAAAACATTTCTGTAATTGAGAATCACTACAAACTAGACATAGCCTATATGTATCTGCAGAGGAAATTACAAGAGAAACAGAAAATTTGTAACTAACCTTGACTTCCACTTTCTTCTTTCTTTTTGTCGTTTAATAATTTGTGACTGCTGCTGAGCGAATATTAGGGGTAGGTAAGGGCTTTTCACACACAATATGAAAGAAACATCGTCAAAAGCGCCAGATAGAAAATTTTATAACATAGGGTGGAAAACATAACCTAAAAGAAGACTGAAAAGTCGTGCGTTTAGTTGCTCGCTTTTTATTCAATACTTTTTATTTTTTTGAGCTAAAAATCAAATAAAAAATAATTATTTCACTCAATTAATCCCTTTCAAGCCAAAATACTGTATAAAAAGTAACATTCTTCTAATCAAAGATTTGTAAATTGCTTCCGAAATATTTTCATGGTGAAGAAATATAACGCATATATTTAGTTCACTTTAATCATTCATGAACCCCATCAATCGTATTCAACCAAACTGATAGTTACATGCTACCGTTTTGTTCAACACGATTACGACTCAATGGGAATCATGATACCGATTCAAATCGTTAACGATTGAGTTTCAATTCTAGCGCTGCTGCTCATGAGCTTTGTGTGCGGTTTTAGCGCGCTAATAGTCGGTTCAAAACTTGCTCGTATTCACTCGTTTAAGCGACGTGACGTCATCAGTGACGTCACTTTAGCGCGCTATCATTGCATACGAAAATGAGGTAGTGCAGCGTGTGCGAAACGTCAAATTCATAAGACATTTGTCATCAATCTCGTTTTCGAGAGATTTTATTCAACTTTTTTTGGGGTTTTAGATTAAATTATCTTATCGAATAATCATTATCTCTCAATAATTTCTTAAAACGCAAAACAAAATCAAACTTTTAATTTTTCTCAGTGACATTGACATAAGCGCGCTCTAGTCTGGTTTAAAACTGTATTCGATGATATTCGACGAATGCACGCATATAGAAATAAACCGACTATATTCAGTGAATGTGATGTGTGCGTTGATTTCAAGAAACAATCCGTAGTGCAAGTCTGTCTATGACGGTTATTTTCCGTGCATGGGTGACAGGCGAAGAGCCAATGAACGATTCACTCCCCAAGGGGGAGCCGCACTCACCCCCGCGGCTCATTTTTTGACTTCAGCGCATCAACGGTCACAGACAAAGTTATTAAGCCCTAAAATTTTGGTTATATTCTGCTAAAATCGCAGAATTCTGCTAAGTATGGTTACACTGGGCGCGCTTACTTTTTTTTAAATCTTTGTTTTGGTCAGGCTAAAATTAAAGTCCATGTTGCCTTGTCTTCAGTTTTTCTTATTCGAGTACTCTAGTTAGAATTTAGTTACAGAATACAATTTGTTTTTCTCATCGTCCGTTTCTTTTTATGGTTCTTTTTCTTGTAATACAGAAAAACAAGTTGATACGGGGATTTATGCGGCCTGGGATTTGTGTTTGCTTTTGAAAGAAACTTGTAATTTTTAAAATTGAAATACTTAATCTTAAATTATTAATCGTGGAATTCGTGAATAGAAATAAAATTCATTATATGAAACTTGAGGGGTTTTTGACATGGGCTTGGGGAATTCTAAACCCCCCGTGTAAGCCGTCTCAAATGCTTTCAGCGCCTGACATTTGTGACGTCACACTGTTTAACTGTCATTATCAAGTAGTGATGAGGTATTGTCGATTTTTATATCGATGAATTTTGGATACAGGTGACAAAATTTGTGAAAAAAAAAACAAATACTATCAGATTTTTTTTATTATTATGGATTACTTATTTTTAAACTTGTATTATGTAAATAAAAAGGCCGATATAAGTTCATAATTTTATTTTTAGCTTAAAGAAAAAAGATCCTTAAATAGGTATATCCTTAACAATAACTATCATTATGACAATGGATAATCATTTTATTATTTTCCATTAGGCAGTGTATTTAATACTTAATAATACTACTAATACTTAAATAAAATGTACAAAAAGCTATTATTAGTACAGGTTTCACTCATGATTCTTCATGACCAGCAGTTGTCTTTTTCACTACGTACTCAAGATTAACAATCATAATAATCTGTAACAAAACGCATTTTTAAGTACAATATCATAAGAATATTCTATTTTAACACTTCCTGTGTTCGGATAGATCTACAAAGTAGACAATTGCCAAATTCTCAGTACCGGAGACGCTTTACCAACTAGGCTCAGGGTCCCGCATGATGTTGTAAAATTTGCGATCTCTATACGTATTTCAACGTTGCGTTTGTGCTTCCACCTAATAAGCATTACCTGTACTAGCTCAACAAGTCCTATTTTTGTAAATATAATTCAAGTCAAAAATTGGTAACACTACGTATAATTCAAAATGATTAAATTTAGAAATTTTCTACTTGGTAGATTTATCCGAACACAGGAAATGTTAAAATAAAATCATTTTCAATCAATACGTAGTGTTACCAATTTTCGACTTGAATTCTTTTTGCAATAATAGACTACTTGAGCTAGTAGTCAAGTACAGCTAATGCTTACTAGGTGGTAGCACAAACACAACGTTGAGATGCGTATAGAGGTCGCAGATTTCACAACATCAGGCAGGATCACAGTAGCCTAGTTGGTAAAGCGTCTCCGGTACTGACGGAGAAGACGCAGGTTCGAATCCTTCCTGTGGTTGTAAAATTTTGCGTTTTTCTACTTTGTACATCATCATAAGTTCAAAACTATTCTATTAAAGGGTTTAGAACAAAACTCAGTTTATTGGCCTTCCAGGCTCCGATATTAATACCACCAACAGTTGTCGTTTTCTCTCCTTATTTAAAATGTACAAACATAAACACCTGTAACAAAATACATTTTAATGTACAATATCATAAGTTAAAAACGGATGTATTAACGTGCCACCAAATTTGAGTAAATTTTTACCAAATAATATCCACCAAATTTTGTCTACCAAAATGGATGAATGTACACCGAATTTGCTTCTGGCACTTCGCCGGCAGCGGCCGCGGCACGCTCGCTCCGCTCGCTCGGCTCATGCGTTGTGGTCGCAAGATAACCTTACACAACTTAACCGAAACGGTTATCCAAATTTGGTGTACGTTCAGCCAATTTGGTGTACTTTCATCCATTTTGTCTGTAGTGTATTGGGGTATAAAAAAATATTTTGGGAATCATTTAATTTGTTGCCGTTAAAAACTATTAAAACATAACTCACTTTATTGTCCTCTCCAATATTGATTCCACCATCAGTTGTCTTTTTCACTATGTACTTATTGATTAACAATGATTAACCTGTAACATAATATATTTTATGTACAAAGTCATAAGTTATTTTATTTTATTTTATTTGGAAAATTTACAGCCAATAATGTTTTATATAATAATTTTGAAAAGAACTACGCCAATTACAAATTTTCACCAGTATAAAATTCATTGAGTCATTAAGTTACTCAATCAATAAACTTAGAAAGTATCTAAAAGTTGGATTTAACAAAAAAAAAAAAAAAAAGCTGGATTCCACTTAAGTAAAATAACCTATTGGTAAATTTACAGGTTATCAATGAGTACCTTGGTAAGCTGTCGTTTGATACTTGAGTTGCTGGTTGTAAATATATCTATAGTTGCTGGTATATCTTTAATTTCCCTACAGACTCTTACAAAAAACGAGTTTGCTCTGTAATTCGTTCTAGCAAATGGTACCAGGCCACTCAGAAAGTATTGCGAAAAATAGTTTTTATATATGGGAGACTGGCCGGTCAGAATCTTTTTCGAAAATATGATTACTTGTAAGTAAAAATATGTGTGTTCCATTTTCAAAATTTCCCTCCACATTTTTTGCGAGCCAATTCAAAGTATCGTGTCTTACTGAAAAATGGATCTGCGCCGGGAACATTTTAGAGCTATGATTTTTTACGATTTCAAGTGTCGCCTGAAACCGGATGAATCGTTCGATAGACTTCAAATGGCATTTATGGATGAAGGCCCCTCCAAGGCAACCGTGTATCGTTGGTATAACGAATTTAGGCGCGGTCGACCAACCTTGGGGGATGAAGAAAGAAGCGGTCGCCCTTTGACGGCTATTACGGAAGAAAACGTGCTAGCAGTGAAAAATTTAATCCAAGATAATAGGCGAATTACATATCAGGAGATTCAGCACATATTAAAGATTGGATCGGGAAGCGTTCACGAGATTCTACACGGGCATCTTCGCGTGAGGAGGATAGTATCGCGCTGGGTGCCGCACTACCTCACCGACGCTCAGAAGCAGGCCCGGGTGGAATGGTGCCGTGATATGCTGAACAAATTTGAAGCAGGCTCGTCTCGGCGTGTTTACGACATCGTAACAGGTGATGAGTCCTGGATTTATCAATACGATCCAGAAACCAAGCGCCAGTCGACAGTTTGGGTGTTTCAAAATGAACCAACGCCTACCAAAGTGAAGCGATCTCGAAGCGGGGGGAAGATTTTGATCGCCAGCTTTTTTAATTTGACTGGCCAGTTGGCCTCAATTCCCTTACGAGATCAAAGAAGCATCAACGCCGAATGGTATACTACCAAATGTTTACCAGAAGTTTTTTCTGTTGTGAGCAACAAGCGACCAAACACAGGGCTCCGCGGACTACTGCTCCACCACGACAATGCGCCTGCACACACCGCGCTCAAAACGAGGGACTTCCTGGACAGCACACCAGTCAAACTCCTGGGTCACCCTCCTTACAGCCCTGATCTAGCACCGTGTGACTTCTTTTTATTTCCAAAAATAAAAAATCAGCTCAAAGGGGATACAATTTTCGTCGCTGGAAGATGCGCTGGCTGCGTTCGAGCAGGCTGTAAACGAGGTGTCTACGGCGGACTGGAAAAAGTGTTTTGAAAACTGGTTCAGACGCATGAATCTTTGTATAGAGGCTGGTGGAGAGTACTTTGAAAAGATTTAATAAAAATATGTGTACCTGTAGAACAATTTTTTTTAGTGTCGCAAATATTTCTGAGTGTCCCACGTACGTCAAGGACTGAACGCTCTCTAAAATTTAACAAATTAGTACGCAGGTATACTTTAGACAATAATTCTGGGCTATCTATTAATCCCTTTACAATGCTAGAAAAGTAACATATGTCGCTTATATTACGCCTTATATTCAGTGGTAAAAAATGGTAACGTCTACATCTGTGGTTATAATCAACTGATCGTTGTTTAGCTTTAAAATCTAGAAAGCGGAGGAATTTCTTTTGAACACCCTCGATCCTAGAAATGTATTTCTGGTACAGGGGGTTCCACACAGGTGAAGCATACTCAAGATGGCTGCGTACATAGGCACAATATAGTATTTTCAAAGTTTTGACATTACGAAAGGGAGCCGAAAGTCGCATTAAGAATCCTAGCGCCTTGGAGGCTTTATTAACACTGTGCTCAATATGAGCGTCAAAAACAAGTTTATTGTCAAAAATGACTCCTAAGTCTCTAATCGAATCTACCTTAGAAATATATACATTATTCATTGAGTATTTGAAATTTATTGGGTTAGTTTTACGTGAGAACGAAATATAGAAACATTTCGATATATTTATGTCTAATTTATTTGATATGCAATAGTTTTGAAAACGCAATAAGTCGTCCTGTAAAGCAATAGCATCTTCGACGCTATTAATAGCCTTTAAGATCTTCATATCATCCGCGAAAAGCAATATTTTAGAATTTAGAAAACAGTTTTGGATATCGTTGATGAAGATCGTGAATAAAAGAGGTCCCAAAAGAGATCCTTGAGGAACTCCTGATGGTATAGGTAACCAAGTAGACGTGTGGCCTCTTAGCACTACAGCCTGACTACGGTTAGAGATATAAGACGAAAACCATCGAAATAGATCCCCGTGGATCCCCGCTTGTAATAGTTTACTTAAGAGCACCGAGTGATCAATTCGATCAAAACATTTACTGTAGTCGGTGTAAATTATGTCTACCTGTGATCCATCCTCCATATTTTTAGAGATGTAGTCGCTAGCCGAAAGCAGATTTGAGGTAGTTGATCGCTTTCTAAGAAACCCATGCTGGTCTAGACTAAAGAAGCATTTAAGATCATTATAAACCTGACTGTAAACTATTCTTTCCAGGACTTTGGCAAAGAGACAAAGTTTCGAAATTGGCCAAGCTAAATATGATATAAGACACTGAAATACAAAAACCATTTCGAGATATTTTTATATCATACCATATTTTGTTATTTTCGATTAGAAAAATAATTTGATTGCGGTAATATATTAAAAAATGCTGCGGCAGTTGTAACATTCATTTGACCACTGAGTGACGTCATTCCACAACAAAAAAAAACCAATAGATAAGAAAACTTTTATTCTCTGTGCTCTTTCTGTTAAACGCCAACAGTCGGTAATGCATCTCTGTCACAAAGTAGGGTGACCAAACTGTTTTATTTAGGCTTGGGGTTGTATTATTATTGAAGCCCTCTGGAAGAGCAGCTTCATTTTCAATATTTTATTTGGCAAGATGTTATACTTTAGTCTCTACCTGAAAAGTTGTGTTTCGCTCGGCAATAAAAAGTATTTTGCGTCTCGTGCATTGAAACCCTTGCAACGCTGAGGATCCATCTTTGGTTTGGCTCGTGGCTCAATCGTAGAATCATAGAGGTAAATCAAGTCAAGTCCGTGTGGTGCCGGCAAAGAATAGTACTAACCCATCTGTACCCGTGGGTGTCGTAAGAGGTGACTAAGGGCTTATTAACTGAAGGATGGGCAGCAGCGTCCCCCTGTATGTATCGTCTCATCTTACGTACTGCGGTCACTAACAACAGCGGTCGCCAGCCACAACGCTTAAAAGCATGGTAGCTATGGTAAATCCCCTTCCAAGTAGTTCTGAAGGGAGCTTGTCCTGTAGTGGACGTTTCATTTGATGTTATGTATAACATGGGAGTATTATTCAAGCATGATATTATTTGCATGTCATGAATATTATTCAAGCATGTCATGAGTACAAAGTACATCATCCGAAATATTCAAAATTAAAATTTTATCTTTACAAAAGTGCGGTTTGATGGGATTGACATTCGTTAAATATAAAGTAGGGATGGATTATTACTTTTCATGTATAATGGTTCATATTTTAACAGATTATCAGGGTACATTAATTTTTGATGTCTCAAAAATTATATTTTATCACTCGGTGATATTCAACAATTGGATCGGAGTTTTTTCAGCAGCAGCATTCTTTTTGTTTGTTTCCAAAATAAACCTTTTTTCATTTTTCTTCTTCCTTTCCAGAAAAGTCCGAGTACGATGCGTCATCATCAGAAGCAAAGCAATAAATAATGTTTGACTTGTATTTTATGACTTATTGTTTATTGATAAACAAATTTTATTAAAGGTACGACTTGTAACAAAATTATCGAATAAATAAAAGGTTTTATTTCTTAATTCATAGATTTAGTTCCGACTTTACATTTTTTTACTCACACGGAATAGGAATAGGTTCAAAAATATGAACTGGCTCTTAAAC
Organism: Athrips mouffetella; assembly: GCA_947532105.1. NCBI lineage: Eukaryota > Metazoa > Arthropoda > Insecta > Lepidoptera > Gelechiidae > Athrips > Athrips mouffetella. Next base: position 33,158,023 of record OX383960.1, on the reverse strand, counting down.
TTTACCTCATTTATACGTTTCTTAATATTATGGCCCAAGTCTTTGGTAGGTTTACTGAAATAAACTATCAATACTTTCAAACATCAAAAGACTTAAAACCAATATGTTGTTCATTCTCATTACGTACTGAACACCACTCGTACATCAGCTGTCTTTCTGTCCATCTATACGTGCGTGCGTCCCTTCTGTCCGTCCGTGAACAACAGGCCGATAAAGGTCTTTGTTGGTATTCTTGTAAAAACTCAACATCAACCAACTGCATTTCGGCCTAGTCGCGAGCCCCCTACTTTTTAAATGAAGTTACGGATGACTCGAGAAAATAGGTCGGTCTATCAATGAATAAAACAAAACAAAATTTCTCCCAAATTCCAAAACAATACCTTCTAAAATTAACTACCAACCACTTGAATATGAGCAAGAATACATCTCTCTCAGCGAGGTGGTTTGCTTCACTACTACTACACGACGAAGTTTTGTATTCCGTGTACGAAGGCGTTTTTATTTATTACTCCTGTCCTCCTGCTTCGATCGTACTGTGCCATTCGGTACACTATTGCTGTAACTTTCTGTTTCGATGATAAAGAAAGTGACAGCATAAAAATTAAAGGAAATTTAACTTTAATGTTGCTTTATGCAACTGGCCGTAAGAGGCATACCAATATCGAAAAATGAAACTCTTTTAAATAAATTCCAACCCAAGGTAAAAAAACTTCACATAATACCTCTCAATAATCACGGCACTAAACTCCGATGCTGACCGTAAATGTGGCTCGAAATATCGCGAGGGAGCGCAGGGCAGACGTGCAAATTGTTCATTGGCTCCCCGCGTGTCGTCCATAATGTTAGTTGGGAGTTTGAGACTAGTCTATCATAATGTTCTTTGGGACAAGTTGTTCAGTTTTATGGGCAGTTTCCGCAGATTCACATCCCACAGTACTGATGTGGTTGTACCTTTTTTTTTCCTGTATGTTCAAACATCGTATATTATAGCCACCCTACTTCATACGTAAAACAATTCGGCTTTTTCATAGAAAAATCAAAGGAATAATGCATACCCATAAAAGAATATTCCGCAAATAGCATAGCTATCAATTTTGCAGCCATTTACGCAACAATATTTCACTGTTTTTGCAGAAAAATGCGTGATTTTAAACAACATTTAGCATGACATAAAAATAAGTCAAAGGCGGGGATACCAGTAATGTGTAAAAAATATTACCAAAAAGGTTGATGACCAATGAAGAAGTTCATAACCTGCTTGACCATAAACAACACAATTAGATCAAATATAATTTTAGAAATTAGTAGCTAAATCACAGAACCAAAAGCACCCGAAAAATTTTGACGATTTAGCTGTAAAAAGGTTTTCTATATAAAACCAAGCATAACTTGGCTAAAGATTTTTTCTACCAACCCGCGATTTCGTTTTGGTATGGCAATCGTTTCATCGTCTACTGTGAAATGACGTCATCAACTTTAAAACTTAAAAAATTAATATAAAATTAATAATAGTATTTTAGGCGGAAAAAAACAAATTAGTTTCCTAAAATAGTCTAAATTTTCAGTTAAAAATATAAAACAAATCATTTTTATTTATTTAGCTTAGCGAATTGGCCTGTAATTTTCAACATTTGCTTTGTCGCCTTTTTTATGTACAGGGGTTATAAATGCAGATTTCCATATAGAAGGCACGCAACCTTCATTTAGTGATCGTCTAAACAAAATTGTGATAGGCATTATCAGACTATCAGTGACATTTCTAATATAGGCGGGAGGTATTAAATCTGGTCCACCTGACTTAGATAAATCTAATGATTTTAATAATTTACCAACTTCGGATTCATCAACATAAACTTTAGAAATGTTTATGTTGTTAAGCGAGTCTTGCACACTGTTGTGAGAGTGAGAAGTATTAGCAGATAAAAATGTTGTTTGGAAATATTCCGAAAATAGTTTAGCAATATCGATGCCAGATTCAGCTGACCTACCTCGGTAATGCATTAGGTTTGGATATGCACCAATTTCTTTTTTACTCTTTGCATAAGACCAAAAGGCTTTCGGGTTTATAACTATTTCAGACTCAATCTTAGCAATATATGAATTATAACATTCCTCTTCCACAGCAGTTGCTCGATCTCGCAGTAAAACAAATGTTTGATAATCAGCTAAGTTATTATAGGTCTTATATTTACTGTGATATTTAAATTTCTCTTTTAAAATTTTAATTAAAGCAGGACTATACCATGGCGGGTACATGCTCGGTTTAAGAAGCCGGGAAGGAATATACTTTTCTCTCAATTCGTATAATTTTCCATACAACACACTCACTGCGTCATCAAGCGAGCCAACAGCTAAAATTGAATGCCAATCCAAGCAATTTAACTCAAAACAAATATTTGTATAGTCACCCCGATGGTATGAATATTTACGTCTCGGTTGATCAGGTAATACATTTGAGAGACTAATAAAATCTGCCTCAATAATGAGGGATTTATGGTGATCATCCTCTGGAACCAAAGGATTATCAGATGTGCGAAGGAAAAGTGACTCGTTAGAATAAATTAAATCTAAAATACGCCCATTGCTATTCAATGCATAATTAAATTGGTTTAAATTACAAGAATGGGTCATATCTATAAAAGCTAGTATGTTTTCATTATCACATAATGAAGTTAATGGCTGAAGACCGGCATCATCATCTGGACTTAACCAAGTAATTTTATCGGCAAAATTAAAATCCCCCATTATAATAAACTTATCCTGTGAGTTACAAATCAAAATATCATTTAGTTTATTTGTAAAATTTGTAAGTTGAGTATTATACGAGTTCCCAAGATTCTCACTACACAAATACAACGTACAAATGTGTATATTAAAAGATAAATGAGATTTTTTGCAGCGAGCAGTAATGGTTATCCAAATATCTTCAGCCGAACTTTGCCAGTCACGTCTTTCTACCACCAATAAATCCCGCCTTACAGCAAGTAGAACACCCCCTCCCTTCTTTTGACTAGTTTTACAGTAATCCCGATCCCTTCGCCAGACCAAATATCTGCTATCAAATAGTTCTGAATTAGAAATACTATCTACTAACCAAGTTTCAGTCAGCGAAACCACGTCATAATTGTTCAAATACACGTTTCTCAACAATGTACCTGTTTTTGTACGCAGACCACGAGTGTTCTGGTAGTACAGTTTAAGCGAAACCATTCCTTATCACTACAACAAATAAATAGCATAATTCAATAAAGTGATAATAGAACACCCAGCAACATTGTAAGCATGAATAGAAGGGATTAAAAAAGCAATTAGTGAACAAAAGAATCAATTCAAACCCCACAATAGACCTTATCGCAGTCCGAGATCCGAGCGATGTCAACAATTGCAACTCGTTAAGCAAGATACAGCTTTTTAGCATAGTATAAAAAGGGTTGATAGTTGCGCGATGAACGGAGCTATATGCAATTGACCAACAATATAACATAATCACCCCAGAATCTGAGATGCTCAAACTTTGCTTACCAAGACGTCCAAAACAAATTGTATTATAAACAAATAGGGATATTAAAACACTGAAAAAATTAATCAAAAAACTTAAGGTAACAATTAAACAAGTTTTGATAGGTCCTTTTCGGTTTTCATCATCAATATTGGAGAAGTATCGCATTTTCTGGCAAAGATTCTGCACGACTTTACCCAAACATATTGAAAATCCTGTTGCTTGGCTAATTTCTGCACTTTTGTCAGAAGCATTTTATTCCTTACAGTGAGATGATCGTTCACATATATGTGCGAGATCTTACCCAGAACACCCAGATCAGTAGACATCAAGGGAGAACCCTTGGAGGCCGCTCTAGCTGCCGCAATAAAATCTTCCTTTACATAGTGATTGTTGAAGCATACTATGATTGGTTTTATGTGGTTTGGGTCGCGTGACTGGACTCTAGTTGCAAAGTTGATAAGCGTTTTCATCACTGGATACTGAATCTTAGCTCCAATAGCACAAACCAAATCAATCAGATTTTCATTCTTCACCTGCGGTAATCCCTTAATCTCGATATTATTCAGCCTAGAAAACTGCTCACGCTCTTGATTTTCTTCATTTATTCTATCTAATTGGGCTTGAATTGCATTCATTTGGTCACTCTTTGAAGTCTCTAGCTGAGATATTCTTGCTTCAGCCTTACCAATCCTTGCAGAAAGCGCTTTTACAGTATCTTCAACTTTTTGGAATGATGATTTTAGGGTCTCCATTTCACAGCGGATCGCTTTAACGTCTTCAGGCACAGTCTCGAGTAGAGTTAGTTTGCCACCTATTGCTCGGATCTCATTTAGAAGAGAAGCAATGCCAGACTCTGACGCGGACGCTGTGGCTGCAGGTACGGGATTCGGTTGAGGATTTGAGATTTGCTGACCTGCTTGTTTACACCTATAACAGCGCCAAGCCAGTCTTCTATCGTCTCCCAACTTCCTATAGTTCTTTTCAGTTATTCCAGCACAGTCAAAGTGTAGATAAAGTTTACAAGAGCAACAATGGGCTCCATCTGTTAAACTCTCGTCGCAAATTCCGCACACGACGATGGCGTCCGGTCCACTCATGATGAAGTTTGAGTATCACTGAGATCGATCTACCGCAGCGCGGGAAGTGACTGACCGCTCGACGCGTCCGTTTGCAGAGAGGGTTACGACAAGACTGATAAATAATAAAAAGACTGATAAACTATGCTATCAAAGGGTTAAGGGTGTATCTCAGTTTATTGGTCTCCCAGGCTACGATATTGTTACAACCAACAGTTGTCTTTTTCAATATAGATAAACAATCATAATAGCCTTTAACAAAACGTATTTTATGTACAATACCATCAGTTGAAAATATGGCATCAGTGTTTAAAATTTTACTAAAACCTAGCTGAACACCTCATAAAATTAAAATATAATATATCAAGCCATTTGGTAGGTACGAGATTTGTGCTTCGCCGCAGTTGGATAAAAATATATCGATGTAAGAAATCCCATCACTATATCATGTTTTGATATCAATGTTTATCATCATATTTTTATGTAAAATTTACTAATAAAATGCGATATTGAGCATACACCTAATATACCACAATGTATTGAGTACTACACAATATTTCGTGAAGCAAAATATTGCGTATTATCAAAAATAAACTAAAAAATACTTACGCATGATACGATACCTATGACTTCGGCACTGTTTTCTTTGTAATTTTCTCGGGCATTGCAGCCTAATAAGCAACAAAACATTTTTCACTAACTTTCTGAGCAATTTCTGAGCTCAAAACATTGGCTGAAACACACTTTTATACTAAAATTTTGCAAAAACAACCACTAAGCAAATAAACAACAACTTGCACAGTCTGACAGAAAAATGGAGGCATAAACCTTCCAAATTAAGTGACACCTTACAGGAGGGGTTTTGTCCTATGTTTATGGATCCTGCATTTTTAGTCGGATTATGCTTATCATTATAATCCGACCAAAAAATGCCTGTGGCGGGGGAGAATCGAGTATAACCAGACGATATATTTCTAGCTCTTTCTATTACGATGAATCACTTCTAGTTGAAGTGAGATAAAACGTGGTTATGAACTAATGCTCAATACAATCTGTCTTTTATACGTTAGTATTATATAGTCTAAGATTCTGAACATAGGCATTGCCAACGCTGTCGAAAAAAAATTCTGTCAATGTCAAACAAAAAAATATGTGTGTTTGTTTTGACTTTTTGACTTTTTGGCGGGAACTCGACATGGGCGTTTGCCTGCTTAATTGAAATTTTGGTTTTTTGTGCATTTAGTGATTTAGTGGATAATAAAGATAGTGTGTTATGCAGTAAATTTACTACGGAGTGCGCAGCTGATGAAGATTTCAAGTGATCTCGTGTTTAAACCCCGTTTGTGTTGTCCCAAAAAGTCACGAACATTTTCCTTTGTAAAGTTCCCTATCGCTTTACGAGGGGAGCTAAAAGAAAGATTAAAGACATCAGAAATGGCTGTATGGGCTTTGTACTCTTTGCCTTTCCGAAAGGAAGAATGAATGAAACCAAAAAAAAAAAAACAAAAAAAAAAAAAATCTGTTGTTTGTCAAAGAGTATATAAGTTGTTTGTTTTGTGTGCATTTTATTCTCCTAAGTAGTCTGTGATTTTATTCGTTTTCGTGATTCCGATTGCTTTTCTTGCTTGAATAAAATCGGCTATCGGTGTGTATGCAGGCTATGGTTGAGCATGATCAAAATTCTGATTTATAATTACTATAAACTTACAGACTACAAAGTCTTGTGTCCTAACCACATAATCTTAAGCACCAACGAACCCAACAGACTATAATGTTTTGTGTCGCATGTTGCGGTCGAGGAGCGCGTTTAGTACGAAGAGTGCGTGCACATGGGCCTAAAATAGCTCGGGACTCGAGTACCCGGGCCGCCAGTACCGATAGCAGCCCCCTGCGGCACTTGCTCGAGGAGGCGAGTGCGTTCGGCGAGGCGGCGGCGGCGGAGGGCGAGCTGCAGTGGGCCACACAGCCGTACGCGGCGGCGCCGGGCGCGCGGGGCGCCCCGCGGGTGCAGCCGGCGGACACCACGGTGCTGCTGCTCCCGGGCGAGGGCGCGGCGCGGAGCGGCATGGGGCGCCGGCTGCAGGACGTGCCTGCCGCCAGGGACCTCTACCAGCTCGCCTCCGAAGTGCTCGGGTAACTATTACATTTTATCTATTAGTTTAAAACTGCAGCTTGGCTATGATGTTGTAAGTTTTCCTAATTGAATTTTTGCTTTTACTTTTCTATGTTACAGAGATGACAGTCACTTTAAACAGTTTTAATATTTCATATTAGATTTTAAATTACAGTCGAGGCGATGAGTTAAGAACTATGGATGAAAGTGAAGTGAGTATGTGCAGTAGTATTTTACCTGAAAATATTGCAACTGTGCATACCCCTTCCACTCCGCCCAGAACTCTTAACTCGTCTCGAGAACTGTACCTGTGAGAGTCTGGTGAATATTAGAAGACCTATCGAGTTAACCTTCCATCCTCCGGTTATTCAGTGTTTATAGTTTCTAAACATATTTCAATAAGTATTATTGGTTTACTTATATTTTATACTTTTAGTTAGTAAGCAAGTATAAAAAACTGCTATAGCTTTTGCACTATAAACATACCAATTTTCACGTTTGAAGGTGTTCCCATTTTTAAGATAGAGCTTAAACAAAAATCACCTAAAAAAAACAGGTCTTTAGTATGGGAGCCCCCTTTTATTTATTACCTATTTTATTTTTAATATTTGTAGTTATAGTGGCAACAGGAATACATAATCTGTGAAAATTTAAACTGTAGCTAACTGTAGTTCATGAGATACAGGGAGGTTATTTCGTCCAAGGATACAGGTCAAACAAAATTTTGTAAAAACAGCTGACTTTGGTGGCATCTTGTTCCTTTGTTTTTAAATATTTTTTAAAACAAAAAATACCAACTCTAACACTGATTATTGTTACTTACTAAACTTATGACAAAATTTAGGCACCTCTGAGGGATGCAACTATACGAAAGATAGAAATAGTGGAATAGCTTTCTCTTTCTTTCGTATAACTGCATCCCTCAGAGGCGCCTAAATCTTGCCGTCATGTAAATCCGGCTTTAGAGAAAAACTTGAGTTAAATTAGTTTTATCTTTTTCGTTAGATCCACGCGGACAAAATTGCGGGTAGTATCTAGTCTTTAATAAAGCTGACTATTCGCCTTGGATATTCTCAGGCTGCCATACTTATATATCTTTCTGTTGTCAGACTTCTACTGTATTTCGTCATTCTTAGCACAGAATTTGCAGTATGAATTGTCATGAACATTATTCTACTTAATTTGCATAACTTACAGTATTACCCAAAATGGGTGAAATAACTCCCTATGCCTATGCCTATACGTGTTCTGATCCACCGTCTGCACGAGCCGCGGCGTCCCCACCAATAATAATAATAAATAGGCCCTTAAATATGTACTTAATAGTACCTGCCCAGGAGATTGAGTGTTGTTTGAATCATTTAATACTATAGTGGACTTACAAATGACGGTACTATAGTGCTTTTAAAAACATCTGAGAATTTTTTTTTATCTTTATATGAAATCTTTATAAAAGTTATAGTGTCGCATCTTGGGTAGAGAATGCAAAACCGGACAGTTTTAAAAACCGGTTTTTATTATCGGTTTTTTGTAAAAAAAACCGGTTAACCGGCTTAACCGGTTTTATAAATTAAAATTTTAAACAAATAAAAACATCAGATTTTCAAGTGTTTATTTAAAGTTTCGAACATAAAAATTAAATACAAAATTATTTAAAATGCTAAGATCAAAGTACAATTTTTTTACCTTATCTTTTTACTACTATAACATAGCATTTAGACACTTAGATTTTTATTATTAAGCCTTTTTATTCTGAACTACAGGTTACAGTAAAGTATAATTTATAAAGATTTTTTGATTTCACAAAATGTCCCTTAGTTCAGCGTGCCGCTTGGCATAGGCCTCCTCTAACATCTTCCACTGTGTTCGGTCTCTCGCAACCCTTCTCCAATGGTGTCCTACTGTTAGTTTCAGGTCGTCTTCCCATCTCATATGTTGGCGTCCTCTGTTGCGTTTGCCATCTCTGGGGTACCATTCCGAAATAATTGTGCTCCATTTAATTTGTTTATCTCGGACCATGTGTCCGGTCCATCTCCATTTCTGTTGGTCTATTCTCGAAAGTATATCAGTCACCTTGGTTTTTTCTCTTATTATGCTACTTCTCACTTTGTCTTGTCTCTTAATTCCTGTCATGCTCCTTTCCATAGCCCTCTGACAACGTTCCAACTTTTCTCTGTGATGTTTCGTGAGTGACCAAGTTTCACAACCATATATAATAACTGGAAGTATACATGTGTCAAACACTTTCCTTTTTATTGACATGCTTAAATCCTTAGATTTCATGATTTCCTTCAAAGACCAGTACTTTTTCCACCCATTTGCTATTCTTCTGTTTATTTCCTTTGTGGTTTGGTCTTTATGTGAGATTATCTGTCCTAGGTAGATGTATTCTTGCACGTACTCAAGTGGTTTGTTGTTGATTTTAATTGCTATTGTTTTGGAGTTTGTGAGCAGTTTTGTTTTGTCTTTGTTCATTGCTAGACCTACTTTCTCGCTTTCCTCATTAAGTGATTTTATCATTACTTCGAGGTGTGTTGGGTTTTCTTCAAACAAGACTATATCGTCCGCAAATCTTAGATGATTCAGTTTCGCTCCATCTATGTTGAGGCCGAAGCCATCCCAGTTCAGTTTGCGGAAGATACTTTCCAATACAGCAGAGAACAATTTTGGTGACAGGGGATCCCCTTGTCTTACACCCCTCTCGATCTTAAACTTTTTTCCCAGGGTATCCAGTTGTATCCTCGCTTCACTGCTTGAGTAGATGTTTTTAATAATTTCGATGTATTTTGGAGGTATCTCTTGTTGTTTCAGGCTCTCCCATATGGCTTGGTGACTAATGCTGTCGAACGCTTTCGAGTAATCGATAAATGCCATATATAGGTTTTTGTTGTATTCTTTGTACCTCTCCATCACTTGTTTCACTGTGTGTATGTGGTCGAGGGTGGAAAATTTTTGTCTGAAGCCGGCTTGTTCACGTGGCTGGTGTTCGTCGAGCTTTTTGCTTATTCTGTCTAGGATAACTTTGGAGAACACCTTATATATGTTGGACATTAGACTTATGGGTCTATAGTTCCCTACATCTTCTTTTTCTCCTTTTTTGAATATCAGGATGATGTGCGATGTTTTCCATTGTAAAGGAATTTTTCCCGTCTTCATTATGTCGTTGAAAATTGATGTGAGTACAGGTAATAGTTCTTCAAGAGTTCCTTTGAGAATCTCATTTGTTATTTTATCAGGCCCTGGAGATTTTTCCATCTTCTGGCTGTGTATAGCTTTTTCTATTTCGCAAGGAAGTATTTCAGGTTCAGCTTCCACTGTGAGCTGCCTTTTGTATGGATCGTTCCTTTGTTCTTGGTTCTGATTTCTGTCTGGATTCGAGTATAGATCTTGGTAAAAGTTGGTAGCTGTTTCGTTTATGTCTTTTCTGTTCGTAGAGGGAAGTTTGTTCTTTTTGTTAAGTTTTGGTATCCATTCTTTGTTTACCTCTCTTAGTTCCTTTAGTGCTTTGTTTACGCCACCTGTCCTTTTAATGTGTCTTTCTAGTGTTTGTAGCCTCTTAGTTTTTCTGTCTTTTCTGATGTTCTCTCTGATTTCCTTGCTAAGTTCTGTTATTGCTTGGATGTTTTCTTTTTTAGGGTAGTTTACAAGCAGATTTTTTCTTTTCTCTATAAGTTGTAGTGTTGCATCTGATAGTATGTGTTGGTTTTTATCTCTTGTGTTCCCAGTTTTAGTGGAGGTTAGTCGTTTTTCTAGCTTTTCATACTTAGCAAGGACATCAGTGTTTCCGTCTTCTGTTGTTATGTCTTCGGTTATTTCGTTCAGGGATGTGGCAATCTTTTTTATAGTTTCGTTACTGTAGTGTTCTGTTTTGGGTGTATATTTTCTGGTTTTCCTAGGTGGTTCAGTTTTTAAGGAGCTCCTCACCATGCGATGGTTTGTATTAAAGTTGAATTTTGTTAGTACTGACGTATCGGTGAAGGCTTTTTGGTAGTTTGTTATTATATAGTCTATCTCGTTTTTGTATTTGCCGTCTGGGGAGATCCATGTCCACTTCATCTTCTTGTTCTTCTTGTAAAGACTGTTGAGAAGCGTAAGGTTGTGTTCTAGTAGGAGTTCCACAAGGAGTTCCCCATTTGGGCTTCTTTTTCCGTGGCCGAAATTTCCCAAGACATGACCTTCCTTACTTTGTTTTTCTCCAACTTGAGCATTGAAGTCACCCATTAATATTATGTAGTTGTGCGAGTACTTTGTCAGTACTTGTATTAGTTCTTCGTAGAAGAGTTTGGTTTCGCTTTTTGTTGCTTGTTCTGTTGGAGCATAAACTTGGATGATTGACCATACTTTTCTATGTCCAGGTATGTTGATGTTGAGTATGGCTATTCGATCAGAAATACCAATAAGCTCTTGAACATGTTGAACCATTGGCTTTTTAATTAGGAATCCAACTCCTCTTTGGCCGGCAATTTCACCCTTGTGGAATAGTATATATTCTGCACGGTCCTCGATTTTTTCACCTTGTCTTCGCATCTCACTTATACCCAAGATGTCCCATTTTATGTCTTCTAGGGCTTTTTCTAACTCGTGTAGGCTTTCTTCCGTTCTGAGGGTTCTCGTATTTAAAGTTGCAATTTTAAGTGTTTTTTGTCTTTTTGTTAGAGGTTGGTGGTCTACATCTCCCGCGGGGACCAGCCGTTGTGGGGGACGTTTTGTTGTTTGATTGTAGTTGTGGTTGTTTTTTGATGCGGTTGTTTGTTTCCGGTTCCTTGTGACAATAGTTAGTTTTTTGGAATATTCGGTTGTTGAACGCTTCCAACTCTCTCTACGTAGTTCAGTATGTTGGGTTTGATGATGTTATCCGTATGAATTTTGGGTAGTGGAGGTGTTGGTGTTGGGTTGCTTAGATTTTCGTTTGTGTTAGCTTTCTTCTGTGTTGATGTTTTAGGTGAATTCGAAGTTTCTCTCTTCCTCTTCTCTCTGTTTTCTTTTGGTTTTTTCACTATGAGTTTATCATACTTAAAATAAGCAATGTTCCCATTCATCCTCTCTTCTTCCAGTTGAGGTTGAAGCTGTTTGCGTTTTTCTAGGATTTCCTTGGAAAAATCTTCTTTTATGTTAATGCCTGATGGGAGGTTTGGCTTGTTTTTAAGTATAAGATGTTTTTTCCATTGCGTTGTGATAGAGACTACAACTGGACGGCTTTTGTTAATAGTTAGTTGCCCAATACGGTAAACATTGCTGATTTCATGACTGTCCATGTGTACTCCCATATCCACTATGATTTCTTTGATGTGGTCTACTAGTTCCGCTTCAGATTTGACCTTTTCTCCGACCCCAAAGAAGACTAAGTTGCTTTTTCGTTTCTCTCTTTCTGTCATTTTGAGTTTTTGTTCTAGTTGTATTACTTTGCTTTTAAGTTGATTATTCTCCTCTATCATCGTATTGATTTTTTCGTCTATCGCTTCCATGACATTCTTGGTTACCGAATATGTTATATGTTCGGCTTGTTTTTCTAATTTCTCGTCTATTTTTCGTAAAAGAAGTTCCATGTTTTTATCCATAATGATGGGAAATTATTGGTTTAGATGTGGTAACACTGGTTAGTAGAATTTTTTCCTTGTTGGCAACACCGCAGTTGGTGTCACTGTCGAATTTGACGTAAGGTTGTCAGTTGTCACACAACAACAAGTCTATTGTCTATGGCTGTATTTGGTATTTTTAGGTTATATATTAAAAATGTATTTTGCTTTTTCTTGACGAATTTTAGCACTAGCACTGTGACCTTTCCTTTTGCGTGTTCGTTAACCTTTGTTGTATCGGATTAACACTTCACACCACGAAATTGGCACTATTTATCACTGGTTTTCGCTTATTTTTCTCGGGAGTTATCGACGTACGTGTTGACAGTTAAGCCACCGGAAACGGAAATCCCAATTAGATAAATATGTCCAAATAATTACAATTCAGTAACAGTCATTTAAAATCACAGCAAACAAAGATAACAATAATCAATAATACAGTTAAAAGTTTGTAGAAGCAATAATATGTTATGGGTAAGTAAATAATTTGTTACATTAACTAACAGGGTCACAGAAGTATTTCTTTAACGTGCATAAACTTTAATAACATAAATAAGTACCAAAAAGCAGGTTAACCATCATGAGATGCAAAAAATACACAGTTGAAAATATTTATCAGTTATAACAGTGCAATGATATTATCACGTCCAGTTTTCACATTAATGATTTGTGAAAAAATCAATACTAACTGTGTAAGATTTTTATACTATGCCTATTTGATACAATTATTTAACACTAATGGTTGTTTTTGTTAATTCACGAATTAGTTTGGTAACTAAATTGTCTTACCTTTAGTGGAATCCAAAGAAGCTCCAAACAAAGATCACTACACCACAGAAAATGAGAAGAATGAAGCGAAATGGCGTCCAAGATGGCGTCTTGTATTCTTAAACAGTATTTTAATTTTGAATCATTTAATGTATCAGGAGATGGTGTTAGGAGTTAGGGTTCCTGCACACGGGCCACCGGCCACAACCACATAACGCCACCAACAGCATATTTACTGTAGTTTTCATACATTTTATATGGACTCGCCGCACACGGTTGACGCCAGTGGCCGCCACATGTTACAAATCGTCGTTGCTCGCTTCTTGTGGCCCACACCGGCCAAAAAACGCCGATACAAAACGCCACCTCACTCCACTCGCGTGATTCCCCACCCCTCTTTCCTTTACCTTACTTAACCTGTGCAAGTTTTTGTGGAGTTTTTAGTGATTGTTTCTACTTACCATAATGTGATAGCTAATCTTTCCGCAGGGGCGATATTTTTACGCATGTTGGTGACGTGTTGCTTTCATCCATTATATAATAAAGCCAGTAGTTCCCAAAACGTATGTATAAAATGTTGGAAAAACTTTGATGGATGGTTAAAAAAATTATCGAAATGCTCGTTACGTTTTTGATCATTTGTTAAAATTGGATGTATCCAATAACTACGGTTTCGTCTTCTACGACGACGTTTTTGTATCAGAAGCAGCGCAATTAAACCTTCGTCAGAGTCCATTATGATACTGCGAGCATTGGTTAAAAAAAGTAGCAGCCACTGACCGCAAGTATCGACTACCGGCCACAAGTGGCTGTCGCGCACTTCAGCTACCTTTGTGGCCTCTTATAGCTTCTTGAGGCGACGTTTGTGGTTGTGGCCGGTGGCCCGTGTGCGGGAACACTTACAATATACTTTTTTTACCTTGTGTTTGTTAAAAATACACATCCTAATATCTAGAATAATGTCTATTAGTAATATTGAAGACTTATTTGTTAGTGTGTCCTTAGAGTTTCTGTCTTTATTAAAATAAATCTTTTCCTCAAAAAAAAACGAAAAAGCCGGTTTTAGGAAGAAAAACCGGGTTATAAAAAAGAGAGAAAACCAATAAAAAAACCGGTTTTTCGGTTTTCGGTTAAACCGGTTTGCATTCCCTAATCTTGGGTCAACTAGATCTAAACCAACCACCTGAACAAGCAGGTTTCCGACACCTCTTTTTCTGTTCTGTGCTTCCGACCTGGTCTCTCTACCTCAGATTACCTGCACAAACTAAATCAGCTTTTGGAGAAACACGTCGATATTAACCTTCCACTTTACCTGGCTTTCCTTGACTACTCCAAGGCGTTTGACAGTATTAGTGAAAGTGAGAGCTCATACTAAGGGGAGAAAAATTGTTCCCATCTCAAGAAAAGCATGAAATTTTCACCATGAATAGGTTGTCCCAAAAGAATCATTTTGAGAAGAGCAGTACTGCTTCAACGTTTAAGGTGTACTTGCTATTAAGCTTTTATCTGAAGCTCTAGAGATGGCTCCTAACTTGCCAGGTCCATCGCAATGGGGATGGATAATAGATGCAGCGGAGTGGCAACCCCTATGGACCACTCTTTCCGAAGCAGCAGCTTCATGTTCCGAATTAACACGATGCAGCTGCAAAAAAGGGTGATCCGGACGATGCAAATGCAGCACGGCTGCACTAAAGTGTACTGCACTTTGTTACTGTGCTGGTGATTGTTAAGTAAATTTTCATTAAATACCTTTTAATACCATTGAATTTGCTTTTACTATTATTTGGGGTTGGTGGGCGCAGTAATTCTCCTTTTTCATCCTCCATTCGTTTTTTTTATCTGCAAGGCCTCGAAGTATAAAATATTTCTTTTCTTCTAGTTGTTGTATTAAAAAATATCAGCAAGTGTATATTTTTACAAACTACGTTAATCAGTCCTTCTAACAGTATTTTTATTTACTTGATTAGTTTACTTTTTCGAAAAATAAGATGACTTTAAAGAAAAATTTAGCATATTTTTAACCGATTTTTTAGATTTTTATTTGTAAGATAGGTTTTTTGAATGAAAGTGTACCTTTTATGTAGCAGAAATGAATTCCCAGTGACAGTTTTATGCGAAAATGACACCATACATGCTGTAGTAGCATTCACTAATCAGCAAAAAAAAATTATGATCAAGGTGCCTTATTTTACCCCATTCCCCCCCTCCCCCGGCACTCCTGAACCGAATCTGACTAGCCTCCACAACTCAAAATTATTCTTTTGGGACATCCTATTCATGGTGAAAATTTCATGCTTTTCTTGAGATGGGAACAATTCTTTGAGTTATCACTTTCACTATATAAAACAGATGTCACTGCGTTTGATGCATTACACAATCGAAATATAGATCCCGTTTATATAAACCTGCTAAAATTTATATACAATAATAGTACAGCCGCAATAAAACTAGAGTCTACAGATCCACAATTTAACATAAATCAAAGCGTCCAACAGGGAGATCCGATGTCTCCAAAACTATTCACCAGCGCCTTGGAGGAAGTCTTTAGGGAAATAGGTGACCTGTGGGATGGAAAGGGCGTTGACGTCGGCGGAAGGAAGCTGACTAATCTTTGTTTTGTCGACAATATCGTCTTATATCGAAGATGTCTAGAGGAGCTATTGGTCGAAAAGAAAGAACAGATGAAAGGTGACCCACTATTGTCATTAATTATGGATTGTACTTATCTGAGTTAAATAAATTGAATTGAATTGAATTAAAACGTAAACTCGTGGACATTTGCATTCTCCCGACACTCACCTACGGAGTTCAGACCGGAAGCTCAAAGGTCCAGACTCGCGGATTGCCAGTGAGCAATGGAACGCAGTATATTTAGCCTGAAACTGGTCCATGGGGTCAGGAACAGTATACTGCGTTCAAGAACACAAGTTGCCGATGTGACTCGCGCAACCGCCAAGCTAAGGGTGACGTGTACGTAATTTTATTTATTATTATTTTATAAAGTGGGACTGGCTGGGCTGGTCACGTAAGTCGCATGTCTCTGAAATTCTGGGCCAAGCAAGAGCGCAACTATTTGGTTACCACTGATAGAGATGGAGCCGAGGCCTACCACGGTGCAGATGGACTTTCTGTAAAGACTGGCCACAAGAGGCTCAGAGTAGAGAACAGTGGAGGAATGGAGGGAGGCCTTTGCCCAGGCGTGGGACAGTAATGGTTAATAGGATAAGAAGATGAAAAGTTATACCGATTTTTTAAAAATAAAATAGTGTAACTCGTGCACGTGTGTGTTGCATTGCAGATGGGACGTGTGGCGCACATGCACTGAGGGTTCGCCGAAGGAAGTATCGGAGAAGGCGGCGGAGTGCGTGCTGGTGACGTGTCTAGCGGGGCTGGAGCGCGCGCGGGACGAGCGGCCGGCGACGGTGGAGCGCGTGCGCGCGGTGGCCGGCTACTCGGTCGGCGAGCTGGGGGCGCTCGTGGTGGCGGGCGCGCTGTCGCTGGAGGGCGCGCTGCGGGTGGCGGGCGTGCGCGCGGCGGGCATGCGCGCGTGCGCGGCGGACCGGCCCGGCGCCTCGCTCACCGTGTGGCTGCGGCCCGACGCCAACCTGCCGCACGCGCTGCTCCGCGCGCGGGACCATGCTGCCGCGCGGGGGGTGTCCGCGCCCGTCGCGCAGGTCTCCGCGTACCTGTATCCCGGGTGCAAGGTCGTCGCAGGGGACGAACAGGTAACTTGGCCCAGTTCACTAGCTACCGTCCCCCAGAAGCCCCGCCAACAAAACCCATCGAAATGTCTTTGAATCCTACTATGCCGTAACTTAGCTAGAGAATTGTAGCGAGATTGTACATGCAGGAAAAAACTGTAGTTCTGTACCGTACTTAGAAGTCCTTAGGGGACTAAACACTGAGACTTAGCCCACGTCACACAGAGCGGTACAAGCGGTAAAGCGGTCCGAGGGCGGACCTGCGGGAAGCGAAAGCGTTCCGGGACCGGTCACACAGAGGTACCGCGCGGAAACCGCGGCGGGACAGCGGGGCGGTAGTGGTCGGTGTGACATTATTTATCTGTGATTATTCAAAAGACGTAAATCCTTTGCTCTAAATGGTGTAAATCTAAAAATGATAAATCTAAGATGGTGTAAATCTAAAAATTATATCTATGTGTTTATAAATAAATAAATAAAAAAAAAAAAAAACAAACTGATAACCTAAAAAAAAGTCTGCGCAAAGCCGCAAAATTCTTGTAAAAAAATACAATGACAAAGTTCACGCCCGGAGCGCACCGCACCGCGCCGCGCCGCGCCGCTGCCGCTCTGTGTGACGGGTTGCTTGAACGCAATGGAATACAGCGCCCGCTCTCGCCGAAAGTTCGGCCCCGCGCCGAACCCGATCCGCGGGGTTGTACTAGCGGCCCGGCCGCCCCCGCGCCGCACCGCGCCGCGCCGCGACCGCTTTCAGTGTGACAGGGTGCATAAGAACTCATACTTTACAAAAAATACCGGCACCGGAACGCTTCCGCTACCGCCTCAGTGTGACTTGGGCTTTAAAGTGACGTTCACCCCACCACCACAACCTCGGCTTCTTAGGTAAAGACTAGACTAAGTATTGAATTAAATAGAAGCAAAACGAAGATCTGCTATTTTTAAGGTAGGTATTTTTAAACCAATACGACGCTGCTAAATTCATATATGCTTGTTACCTAAATAACATAATAGCAATATTCAAGATGGCGGCCAAAACTAAATCGATTTATTTATGGCCTCTTTAGACGTGTACGAAATTCAACAAACCGGCTAAGTGCGAGTCGGACTCGCGCCCTAAGAGTTCCGTACCTAATCATAATCATAATCATTCATTTATTTGCGTGAATATACATTGTTAAAGATCTTAAATTTAGTACAGTAGATATATTCAACCTGTATTCAGGTGTGCAAAGCGAGGGCATGCAAAATTATAATATTTACAATAAAAAAAAAAATGTCACTTTCAAAAATATTCTGAATGTCAAATTATTATAAAGATTACTAAAATTTTGGATAAAATTGATATAAACAGTAAATTCAACAATAAAAGATAATATTGTAAAATAAAGATTACCAGTTTTTGAATTGTCAGGAACCCAAGCTAATTTAAATAACATTTTAAACAGCAGTCAAAATACACAGGTCATGTCCAAACAAAGATTAAACCTATTTTTGGTCATGCAACATGTATTCCCCCACTGTGTAAAAACCTCTGTACCATATGATACCTATACTAAAAGCTTTGCTCTTTGACTTTAAAAACTCCGCGACTATCCAACTTGACTCCTCTTTTATTTATAGAAAAGTTCTTGAACCGGTTGTTCACCTTAATTGATTACTATTAGTTGTGAGAAACATTGTAATATTTAATGATTTTAAACTTTTCCCCTTATTTGTACTGTGAGACCTACCTCCTTGCCTCATAATTTTAAGTCAACGGGAAGTACACTAGGTTTTGCTTTAGTGCAAATGTATAGAGGTGAGGACATAAAAAGCCGTATCTTTTGATTGTGTCGTTGTAAAAAAATTAACATTTCAGATCATGTGTGGTTTATGGACTTTAATATTCGTTATCAATTTCAACCTGATACCTGTACCCGTTCGTGAGAAAAAGAGGTCTTGACAGACCGAAAGACAGACAGCAAAGTGATCCTATAAGGATTCTTTTTTTTTATTTTGAGGTACGGAACCCTAAAAAGAGATTTTACGTCTTTGAAGGCACAAAATACAAACTAAGACAAAAAAATAACATTTGACTATGCCATCCGTCTATAAGCCTGTCTGACTGTGTTAAAATAGTGGACATACTAATTAATAATAAAAAAAAGAATGGGTTATCCCATTAAAAAAAACTGGCCAAGTGCGTTTCGGGCCACGCGCAGTATAGGGTTCACCAGTTTTTTACGATACTTTATCGCAAAGCGAATTTTGAGTAAGTATTAGGTCTTTACTTATGAAATTGCCGTTTTGTATGGCGAACGGCTTATAGACCAAATTGGGTTAGCACGGATCGTTTTTTCGACTGTATAACTGATTCCTTAGCTACATTTTCTGATCATGATTACACTGTTTTGTTAGGCGACTTTAACATTGATTTCTTAGCTCCTGACGATTACAAAACTAAGGCTCTTAATGTTTTTCTCGGATATTCGAATCTCACTAACTATGTTACTACTGCCACACATTTTACTTCTCATAGCGCCACACTTATCGATCTATTTCTCAGTGATGCAAGTATATCTAATGTGAAGATAATTCACAAACCTGAATTGGGAGCTCACGCAGCCATTTTTGGAGAGATTAAAATAAAAATAAAAAAGAAATCACCTCGATTTATAAAAGTTCGTTCATTAAAGAAAATTAATATAGATCAGTTTAATCTCGTTGTCGAACGGATAGATTGGGATAGGATTGCCGTACTTGATGATGTAAATACTATGGTTACTGAATTCAACAGTATCTTTCTTAGGCTTTTTGATTTATTTTCCCCTGAAAAATGCGTCAAAGTAAGTCATAAAAGTTTACCTTGGCTGACGAGTAATGTTTTGCATTTGAGGGATCTGCGTGATGAGGCGCACGTAAAGGCAAAACAGACTGAGGATGATTCTGACAAGGAATATTACAAATCACTAAAACATCTGGTGATCACAAGCACGTTCGCAGAAAAACAGGCTTATTTCAGACATTTTGTAAATAAAAACGTAAATAATGGGAAAGTTCTTTGGAAGAACTTACAATCTACCGTACTACCCGACTTTAAAAATAAAACTGACCTACCACCAATTTTTGATGATCCTGAGTCTATAAACAAGCATTTCCTTAATGTTCCTGGTGAAAATAATATTGACATATCTACTTTATCATATTACGAGTTTCATAAACATAATTATTGTGAGTTGAAATTAGAACCAGTACATGAAAACGTAGTTGCGAAATTAATTTTAACCATCAAATCCAATGCAAAGGGTATCGATGACATTACTAGAGACATGATCTTTTTGACTCTCCCTAGCACTCTAGGAATAATTACTACAATTATTAATAAATCTATTTCTTCTTCTGTTTTTCCTACCATATGGAAATCTGCGTTGGTTATTCCGTTACCTAAGAAAAATAATCCCACAGAACTAAAGGACCTTCGCCCTATTAGTATTTTGCCCTTTTTATCTAAACTGCTGGAAAAAGCCGTTTACAACCAAGTGATAAAATACTGTGAAAATATGAGCATATTTCCTGTAAAGCAGTCGGGTTTTAGATGTAAACACAGTACTGCCTCCGCACTCCTTGATGTGATTGACAATATCCTTGGTAATTTGGATACTGGTAACGGTTCTATCCTTACTTTGCTCGATTTTTCACGAGCTTTTGATTCAATAAATTTATCTTTGCTATTGTCTAAACTATCATATTATGGCTTTGACTCTACCACTGTTAAATGGTTCAATAGTTATCTCAGTGATCGTCAACAGAGAGTTGTCATTCAAAAATCCAATGGTGAGAAGATAATGTCCAAACCTATACTAGTTAGAAGAGGTGTCCCACAGGGCTCTATCCTAGGGCCGTTACTATTCATCATTTATAGCGCGGACATAATTCAATGCCTCCACAGCTCGAAATACCATCTATTATTATTATTATTATTATTAATCTTTATTTCAGACACAAGTCCATATTACAATCATTAATCATAAACACAAAACATGAATGTCAAAACAGTAACGAAATCAAAATCAAAAATATTTCACTCAACTTAAAAATAATCAATCAAATAAAACTACAATAAAATAAATTACATTAAAATAAATAAAGTTGAATTGAATTAAATTAAAAATGTCAAAAATTTCGAAAATAAAATGCTTATAATCTAACCTACTTGTCGACAATCATATTTTAAGGGAGCCATTTCGTCCCTGAACTAGTTAATTTCATCCAGTGATGAAACATTGGAGAGTCCCATCTTTCACTGAATACCCTCAGGATACTGTTGGGACTAGCACGCAGGCGACTTAGCATTGAGGCACATCGCTTGCGGACAATACGCACACGATTACGCACGATCACGCTATACGCAGACGATTTACAGGTCTATGTTCATGTGCCACTTGATGGCGTTGAAGAGGCGGTTTCAACGATAAACAAGGACTTAGATAGAGTTAGTGGCTGGGCCACGAAAAATTCACTGGTTCTTAACCCGTCGAAATCTAAGTTTTTGATACTAGGAACGAAAAAACAGATTAAAACCATTCAGTCAAAAGGGCCTAAGGTAGCCATCATGGGTGATCCAATTGAACATGTGTCTGAAGCCCGAAATCTGGGACTTGTAT
This sequence comes from Athrips mouffetella, assembly GCA_947532105.1. Lineage (NCBI taxonomy): Eukaryota > Metazoa > Arthropoda > Insecta > Lepidoptera > Gelechiidae > Athrips > Athrips mouffetella. The sequence continues at coordinate 33,136,644 of OX383960.1, read as the reverse complement.
TCGACAACCAATTGCGCTTTGAGAGTCATATAAATAATCTTGTTCGCAACTGCTTTTATAGGCTTAAAGTTTTATATCGTATAAGACCTTACATTGGCGCGGATCTACGCATTAAGCTTTGTGAATCTTTGGTCCTTTCTAAGCTCAATTATTGTCTAACGGTCTATGGCCCTTGTCTCTTTAAAAAATCCTACACACTCATACAACGAGTTCAAAACGCTTGTGCTCGATATTGTTTTCCCATACCTCCGCGAACCCATGTAACACCTTTCCTCAATAAATCTGGTCTCCTCAATATGCAAAGTAGGTTAACTTTATTTTACGCGTCCCAACTCCATGACATCATTAGCACCAAACAGCCAACTTATTTATTTAATAAATTAATGTGGCGTCATTTGGAACATAAGTATGCAGTAAGATCGGTATCAATAGTTTTGAGGGTTCCAAATCATCGTACCGCCACTTTTCGGGGAGGTTTCAGCTACCGTGCTTCCAAATGTTGGAATAACATCCCTCCACCCATCAGAAATATCAAGTCCAAATGGAGCTTCAAGAAACAATACAGGGAATATCTTCTTGCCCAACAAAGGATAGTATCTCAAGCAAAGTAGGAATGCACGTTAGTCTGATCCCTCCTCAAAAATATACATCAACTGCAACTATAGGTACATTGCAATTTTTAGTTTAACTTGAATTGCCTTTCTATTTATTTATTTAATAATAATAATTTATTTATTTTTTACTTGTGTAACACCCGGATTTGTTAAAGTTTTCATATTAGTTTGTTTTATTACTTTTTATAATGTATTGTCTAGCGCGTAAGTTTCACGGTTTTTATTATTTTTGTTTAGCGTAACCTCCACTCTGGTGCTGGCTGAAAATCAGTGTCACAAATACTTCTCTGGTACTTGTGACAAATGCTGAGTCTAGTGCCATTTCATCGCACGATATTCTGTGTACATCCTATTTGGTTTATAACACTCATTGTCGTGCATTGAATAAATTGTTTTTCTTTCTTTCTTTCTTTTTCTATAAATCCAATTTTTTATATTTTTTAAAGTGTTATTGGGAAGACATTAAGCTAACAGAAGCTTAAATTTAATTTTCGAAAAATATTATCTGTAAAAAATATAACAATTTTAATGATGAAATCGGACGACATTTAAGACGAACAATTTTCGAACCTTTAATTTTATATATCAAACTAAAAATAAAAACTTTATTTTATGCGTTAATTGATAACCTTGAAGTCAACTTTCAAATATAAGATAAATGAAAAAAATAGCATTAGAATTATAGGAATTATGATCTCATTAATTTGTAAGAAAATTTCGGCAATTTCATAGGTAAAGACCTATTGTTTTATAACGTTTATAACATGAACTTTTTGCCTCCTAATGCTCAGCGAGGTCCCAGCGCCTGATTACTATTTTTATTATGTTTAGTTTTTTGGCTATAGCTCATTAACCTGTGAAACCTACTTAACTGTAATAGTTTTCCTTTTAATTTCATCAAATATGCTACTACTGCGAATTGCGCTTTCCCTAAATCGACAAATGAGCTGACTTACATCCATTCCAAAAGACCTATTCATCTACACCCCACACTATGGGATAGACAAGAATAAATAATTTCGTCCCCACTTTATTTGTAGGGAAGGTACCCTAAAAAAATATTTTAAAAAATTTTATTCTACCACTTTGTCGGAGTGGATGAAATGTATAGCCGTTCAAAATTTCAGCTGTTTAGTACTAAGGGTCTCTGAGCTAAGCCGCGGACAGACAGACGGACATGACGAAACTATAAGGGTTCCTTGTTGACCACATGTACGAGCAAGCTCATTCTATTGTATTGTTTCTGCTGACTACAACATTTTCACTTTACATGACAGTGGCAATTAAACCTTCCTTGTAAACGCACGCGTCACTCTTTTACTTCAACTTACCCTTAACAACATCGTGTAGGGCCAGCCCCTACACTACGGAACCCTAAAAAGGATTTAATTTTCGATTCTTTTGTTTTTGCTCCATCGTAAAAAAAAAAATGGTACAGCAGCACTGCACTTACTTTCTCGCAATACTCAAGGAAAAACTATCAACCGCAAACATAAATTTGTAATGCCATACACATAGTATGGAAATACAAACTTTTATTTACGTTTTTCCAAAAAAAAATGTTCGTGTAAAATATACAGAACACTACGGAACCCTAAAAAGGATTTAATTTTCGATTCTTTTGTTTTTGCTCCATCGTAAAAAAAAAATGGTACAGCAGCACTGCACTTACTTTCTCGCAATACTCAAGGAAAAACTATCAACCGCAAACATAAATTTGTAATGCCATACACATAGTATGGAAATACAAACTTTTATTTACGTTTTTCCAAAAAAAAATGTTCGTGTAAAATATACAGATCAATTCAAAATTCAAATTGTCAAACATTAAAACAAACAAACCTCAAACGACTTCGAGTAAATCACATGTTTAACTTTTGGTAGTACTGGAACACCCTTTATATGAATTTTCACAGATCAATGGATACTACCGTAGGATACTTGCATAGAGATTTTTTAAATTTCTCAACACATTTTCCTTATGGATAATTGTTCAGTTTAGTCTACTGAGCAAGCACTTTCAGTTTTTGGTACACCCTGTGCACTAAATTTTATTCAAAAAAATCATAAAGAATATCCAGTCAGGTAGACAACCAATCCAGGATTAATATTATAGAAAATTTTATTAAACTCAATTTAACCAATTTTGGGTAAATCACATATTTACGATTTGGTCGTACAGGAACACCCCTTATATGAAATTACACAGATCAATTGATACTGGCGCGAGATTACATGGAGATGCTTGGTCATGCAAAGTTTCATCAAGATTCTATGAGCCGTTTATGAGAAAAATTCAATTTTTCATTTTCGTTGTATGACAGCTACCCTCAAAATGAGAGCCAGCAAGAAACCACTTAGAACCCTTCGATGGATTTGCATAAAACTCCTAAATTCAAAATATGGTGTCAATCGGACTTATCGGACCATTCGTTTAGCCGCTAGGCCAAAGCGTGACGGACAGACCGACCGACGGACCGACCGACGGACCGACCGACCGACGGACGGACATTTTTTGGAGACTTGTTTTTTATGATGTATAAGTGATATAGAACACATTTTTGAGAAAATTAGAAAAACTTTTTTTTTCACGAATACAATACCTTTCTCGCTCCGCTCGAAAGTAAAAATTGGCCAAGTGTCAGTCGGAATCATGTTATGTGATCCTTTAATGCGTAGGGTCATCATACTAATATAGCAAAGAGGTAAGTTCTGATTGATAAATTGATTAACTAACTCATCAAAGCACAGCCAAAACTTCTGAAGCTAGACTTTGAAGAGTTTGTGTCTCATGTTATGAAGATTTGATATAAGAAATGATTTTCAGTAATTCATCCCCTAAGGGGGTGAAATCGGGGAAAATGATTAGTATGAATATTTTTTGTTTCTGAAGTAAGATTACTATACACAAATTCGTGTTTGAGCGTTTCTTAAAATAATCCTCCACGGGGGTGAAAAAGGAGATGAATTATTTTTGTTGGTTTGTTGATCTAGAAGTCCGTCATTTTAAAGTTGCAGGTGTACAAATTAAATTAAATTAAATTAAAATTCTTTATTGCCAATAAATACACATGCAATACATAAGATAGATACATACAATACCTCTGATTTATTTCATAATTAATTAATTAAATTGAAAAGTAAAAAAAATCTTATTGCCAATGAAGATACATACAAAACATAAGAGGCTTTACAATCTACGTATTAATCTGTCTATCTTAACACACAAGGAATACTCCAGGAATCTACAATTGGCAATGGGTACTAGTCTCAGCATATTGCTATGCCTAGTTAGTACGGTCATTCTAATAAAAAATCCACATTAATTCCTACATTCCTGATTTCTTTTTCTAAAAAATATTTTGATGTAGTTAGAAAACTTTGCAAAATAATTTCACCCCCCTCCATACCAAAAACGAAAAAGGGGGGAAAATAAACTATATTGTCTTGCTCGTAAACAATAAATCCTACAGTAGGGATGTTGTATAATTTTATTAATTGCTTTAACATTTATCCTATAAATATAAATTCTCCAGTTTTTTTCAAGTATTTTCAGAGATAAAATAAATTTAAACGTAATCATTAATAAATAATACTTACAAATTCTTACAGGTGGGGATCCTTTGGAAAAGCTTAAAAAAAGTAATTTCGAGTAAGCCTGTAAATTTTCTCCACGGTGACATACGTAGAACTTATTTATTATTATTTTTTTTGTCTTTTTTATATTATTTTACCTCGTACATTAATTCTACACCTAAACTTTTTTTTAATCTGTAAACAGTTACAGTTAATCTTACTAAAAACAAAATATCGCTCGTCAATTACAAGAGAATTATTTTTATTCCATTATTTACATAAAAACGCACTTTTCTAACAATATTCCTAATGAGCGTGACCTTGATTGCACTGCTCGCTTCCCGTTTGCGAAAAGGATAGCATTATAGCTACACGGCAGTAAGCTGCCGTTATTCATAATCTAAAGGGCCCCATACAAAGCCCTGCCTGCAGGGCCCTGCTTGCAGTGCGCACTGCCAATCGTACCGTGTGTGGTGTTGCAGGGCCGATGTAACGGCGATTTTGTCGGCCCTGCATGCCCACACAAAGTACGATTGGCAGTGGCACTGCAAGCAGGGCCCTGCAGGCAGGGCTTTGTATGGGCCGTTTAAGGCTACACGTGCCGGCCGCCCCGCCCGCAGGATTCTTTCTCATTTCATTTGTTTCGAAGTTATGTATGACGCGCCTCGGATCGGAAGAAAAAAACCGGCCAAGTGCGAGTCGGACTCGCGCACTGAGGGTTCCGTACCACCATATAAACATAATTGTATTAGTTGAAATTTCAGTAAGTTAATGTGCTAGATTTTTTGAGTCCGACACGCGCTTGACCAAATTTTATTATTTGTTGTTATTTTATAGCTTATGCACTATAAACATACCAATTTTCAAGTTTGTAAGTGTTCCCGTTTTTAAATAGAACTAAAACAAAAATCGCCTCAGCAACCATCCAACTTGACCCTTCTCTTATATGAATGTTCTTGAAACGGGAGCTCACCACAATTGGTTACCATTAGTTGTGAGAAAAGTTGTAATATTTAATGATTTCAGACTTTTCCCATTATTTGTACTGTGAGACCTAGCTTCTTGCCAAATTTCATAATTTTAGGTCAACGGGAAGTACCCTGTAGGTTTTTCATTTTTGAATAAATGTATGGAGATGATGACATAAAATGCCATATCTTTTGATTGCGTCGTTGTAAAAAATTGTTATTTTCAGATCTTGTGTGGTTCATGGATCCTAATATATGGTATTAATTTCAACCTGATACCTTTACCCGTTCGTGAGATAAAGGGTCTTGACAGACAGACAGACAGACAGACAGACAGACGGACAACAAAGTGATCCTATAAGGGTTCCGTTTTTTTCTTTTGGGGTACGGAACCCTAAAAACAAGTAGGGTAAGCGTACCGGTTTACCGGCCTCTACCCCTTATCGGCCTTTTAGTACAATATTTTGAATAATAGAAGTTTCATAGGCCATCTTTCTCTAATTTGCGCGCCATTCAATCCGGACTAACTTCACTATAGATTATACGACAGCTTAGCTTCCAAAATCTAAAACCATGCTCTCAGTTGCCATTTTAAAATTTGCTGAGTAGACCTGTACAAAATTTAGCAAAAAAAATAGCAAGTGGATTGAATTTCAAGGTAAGTTTTAAAGTGTGACTGTTTGTCTATTGGTGTATGGCGTGGTTTGTGTGATCCTAACATATTAAATTTTAATATTAAAGCCCCAAAACTCATCAAACTTTCATCATTTATGATATTTATGGAGGCCGGTAAACCCGTTCACCATTTTCTTCAAAATTCAGTTATCGACAGGGAGGTTGGAGACCGGTTTTATTTAGGACTTTTTTCTTTATGTTTATTGTGGAAACCTTAAAGTTGCTGACTCAGATCCCATTAAATTTATAAACAACTAGATTTTTGTGTATTCACAACTAGATTCCGGCCACTAATATGGCTTCTATTTTCGAAGATATGACGTTCTAAAGTTCCGAATGTTAGGCGGCCGATAGCTAGTCACAATCAAACCTGTTTCTGGCCGTATGAAATATAAGACGGCCGGTAACTAGTCAACATTTAACCTGTTTTCGGCCGTAGCATGTAAATAACGGCCGATAACTAGTCAACATTACACCTGTTTCCGGCTGTAGGAAATACAATATGCCGATTAATAGTTAAAAATAAATCTATTTGCGACCATAGGAAATTAACACAACACAACCGATTAGAAACTGGTAAAAAATTGACCTGTTTCTGGCTGTGGAAATTAATAAGTGTTCGATAAATGGCATTCATAATTTTCATATATATATTTTTTTTTATTGAAATTGGAGAGCACGAGTTTCAAGGCAGGCGTAAATTACTCTTGCGAGATGCCCTGCCCACCGCCACCCCAGTCTAGCGACTCTCAGGGCTACGTCAGCCACTCTTGTTCTTCTGCGGACCCCCTCAATCGATCCCGCAGTGAGACTCCGAGCATAGCCCTTTGGGTGACCTTGATACCCCAGTCAAGGCCCACCGCGAGCGGCCACGCCCCGGTGTGTTGCAAGTGGTGACATATGGATGTCACCACTTGCAACACACACTGGTCAAAGACCCTCGTCTTGAGACCCCGCGGCACTCTGGACGCAAAGATACTGCGAAGCCTCCCAAACGCCCGAAGACGAACCGACACAGCGGCATTCCCGTACAGATAGTCGACTTGGCACCCCAGGAGAGACCACAGCACAGCCCACATCTCGATCGAATCGAAGGCTTTGTGGACTACGAGAAAGCCTTCAATTCGATCGAGATGTAGGCCGCGCCACGACCCCTCCAGACGAGACAAGTCGACCATCGGTACATTGAAATGATGAAGGATCCGTACAAGAACGCCACCATACCAGCTCGTCCCCAGGACCAGGACTCCAAACCCATCCAGTCGCCGCGAGTAGTGAGACAGGGATATGTCACATCTCCAAAACTGTTCACCGCTGCACTGGAAGACGCTCCAAAACTCCTGGACTGGAAAGGACTTGGCATCAACACAACATCAATGGCAAGTACATGAAACACCTTCGATTTGCCGACGACACAGTCGCAATGGCTGAGACCCTGGAAGATCTCGGCACGACTCTCAACAACATCAGTAGAGCTTCAAAACAAATGGGTTCCAAAATAAACATGGATAAGACGAAAACTATATCCAACGCCCTTGCCGCACCCACTCCAACCATAGTTGGAGACTCCACGCCCGAAACCGTCGATAAATACGCATACCTGGGACAAACAGTCCAGCTGGGCAAATCCAACTTAGAGAAAGAGGCCACTCGTCGAACCCGACTCGGACGGGCAGCGCTCGGGAAGCTCCGCAACATCCTCACGCCCAAAACACCGCAGCGTCCCAAGACGAAAGTCTCCGACCAGTGCCTACTGATGAAATATGACATCCTGACGCGGCCGCCCACGACGGACGCCATCAGGAAGCTCAAAGTCACCCAAAGGGCCATGGAAAGAGCCATGCTCGGAATCTCTCCGCGGGAGGTAACAGAAATGACGAGATCCGCAGAAAAACCAAGCAACTGACACAGCCCGAGAATTGCCAATCCAAAGTGGCAGTGGGCAGGGCGGGTGGGTCATCGCAAGACGAACCGATGGCCGATGGGGCGTAAAGAGTGGCGACCACGTACCGGAAGACGAAGCGTAGGCAGGCCCCCCACAAGATGGACCAACCATCTGGTCAAGATCGTGGTAAGCCGCTGGATGCGAGTAGCGCAGGACCGGTCCTCATGGAGATCTGAAGGGGAGGACTATGTCCAGCAGTGGACGTCTTTCGGCTGATATGATGATGATGATAAATTCAAAATTACCTTAGTTTGAACCTTTATTATCGATTTGATTTTGGAGCAAATAAATTGATAATTGTGGTTTAATTAATTGTTTTACTTTCAAACTACTACCAACCTTTTGAGCTCTTTAATAAGACTCATTTTTCTACAGTGAATTACGAGGCCGATAACCGGTACACGGGTGGTCGATAACCAAATCAAATGGCCGATAGCCGGTGTTTTGGCAAATTTTGTGATTAATGTTTTTTTGTAATCTATGAGTTAAAGATATGTCTTCAAGCGTTACATTTACCTACTCACCTATACGTGTACATAAAATTACATTGATTACCTACCTAAATTATGATAATGAAACGTTGTGACTGTGAAAGTGTTGCGTTTGCGTACGAGTAGGTAGGTAGGTATACCTACCTACAAATTTCTAGCCTGCGTATTAGGTAGGTAGGTAGCTATACCTACCTACCTACTCGTACGCAAACGCAACACTTTCACAGTTTCAACGTATTTATTAGGTAGGTAGGTAGGTAGGTAGGTATTATGGCCAGGAGTCTAGACACACTTAAGGTGAAGTCTATTCACAAATAAGCAAGTACATTTCGAGATACACAAATATCGCACGTAATGGCATTGAAATAATGTTTATATTAGCGCGTGCTGCAGCCTGGTGGTTATGGGTAGGTACTTACGTCTTTTGCCGCGCGTCGCGGGTGCGCAAATTTTGTGTTTAAGTGTTTTTATTGAATGATATTATGTAAATATTGAAAAACTAATCCCAAGCGAACATTATACATATAATGAGTAAGAAGTAGACATAAAATAAATTACCCATTATTTTACAATAATTAAATCGTTCAGGATTTTAGTCTGAGAAACATGTCTAAAAAAGCGAAATTAGAGCTTATTTTGCGTTTTTTTTCTATCGAGAAAATTTTACCAAATCGTGTTTTGGGCCCCATGTTCTTCTAGCAAATATATTTAAGTAATAATAAAAAAAATTACGTCTCCATTTTTTGTAGATTTCAATTAATTAAGTTGAAAATTCCGAGCACTTGCGCGGTAGTTTTGGCGTGGGTGTCACCTTAAGAACATAATTGCTGGGCTACACGAAAATCGAAAAACCCAAGCCAAATAGGTCAACAAAATATATATGAGCTTTCTTGCGCGCTAATCGTCTTTGAGCTTGGTTTCGTATTTCCCGTTTCCCCCCCAAACCTGAGGCTATTCTATTATTTAAACTGTTTTTACCAAATTAAGTACCTAAGTATAGGTAGGTATATTCAATATTTAGGCAACTAAAATATAATTTTTGTTAGCACTACAGGTTCCGCTCGTAGCTCCACTCGTAACACAGGTTTTAAAAAAAGTTTACCATTGTGTACCTACTTCAGCCATTTACCTAAATGTAATTTCTACTATAGTAAGAAAAGGAAATTCGCCACAAACTATCTCGTCCACGTCCCGCGTCGCGTCGCTCACACAGACAGCGAGCGCGCCATCACCGCCTCACCGACGGACGCCGACCGCCCCACCCCGCCCCCGCCCGCACCCCGCTCCATGCACTCGTTAATACTATTGTTTTTATTTTTTATTACAGGAATTCCTCGTGTTCGCCATAGGAGAAATTTTTATAATTCGGTTTAAAAAATAACACTCTGTAAGGTTTTAAACAAATTCCGACTGTAGAATTAATGCGTAGGCATGAAAAGGCATTAAATGTACTTTTAAAAAAACCTCTCAAGTCACTGAAGGGAAAACTTGTGACATTGATCTTTACAATATTATAATACTAATTACAAAAAGATCACTAGTGTAGAATTTCGTATATACATAATAGTAATTTTTCGTAACATTTTGTTTTCCTTTTTTTTATCTCTTTTTATTGAGAGGAGATATTCTAAGCTTAGCTTCATTTATTAGTAAAAAGTCTTGTCAGGAAAAATCCCCTGTGTAGAAATTATTCTTCGGAAGATATACCAAAGTAAGACTATTTAAATAATTTAAAAAAAAATCTCAATCTTTTATCGGGAGAAAACCAGAAATTTAAAGCTGGAATGACATATTCTAAGAAACTACAAAAAATCCCTGTTGTAGGATTTATTGTGAAAATCTCATACAACTGCAAAATTCACTGCCTAGACTATAGTGGCTTAGCGCTGGTTTTCAGACCAGCCCCTAATAAGGTTTCAATTGTCAAGTTCATAGTTATGTGAGCGTGGTGTTGCAGGGTATTTGTGTAAAATGAGATGCAATAGCTATACGCAAGTTATATAAATAAAAGAAAGAAAAAAAAATACAAATTTAAAACAAAATAATAAATCAAATAAAATCCTACGTAGTATATATATATACATGCGCTTATTATTTAAAAGTAATATATATATATATGTATGTAAGTAAGTGTGTGTGTGTGTGTGTGTACATGTTTGATTTGTATGATAAGATAATAACTGTTTAATTCGGAGAAAGTTTCAAAATTCGCTCGCCCTTTTTCCCGATTGCTTTTCCATGAGATGTCTCCGTACAAGCTTTTTGAATTTAATAAGTGACATGGAATCACGTAAAGGGGGTGGTAGATCATTCCACACTTTTGAAGCGGCGAATTTGAACCCTCCTCTGAAGAATGTTTTTTTGTGGCTAGGTATAGACAACGCATTTACCCTATGGGATCGAAGAGGTCTTCCTCGCCTATCTCTTAACCAATCTAGTTTTTCGAATAAGTATGATGGCTTCTCAAATTCGAGTACATTTCGGACCATGCAGGCTAAGTGCAGCTCTCTCCGGTGAGCCATATTCAAAATTTCTCTCTCATTAAGGTACGGTGTGATATGCGCTCGTTTCGGTATATCGTAACAGAATCGCATACATGCGTTTTGTACGCGTTGTATGGACTTTTTGGTTTGCTCCAGAAGTCGAGGACCGTATACGGCGTCAACGTAATTAAAATGTGACAGAACCAGCGATTCTGTTAGTATTTCCCTCACTCTCACAGATAAATACCTCCGGAAGCTGTATAAAACTTTTAATCGGTAGAATGCATTTCGTATTTTTATATTAACGTGTTCTATGTATCGCATTTCACCATCCATAATCAGACCAAGATTCCGAGCTTTTTCTACTTGAGCAACAACCTCACTTCCTATGTATAATTTTGGGTGTTGTTCCACTATTTTGTTACGCTGCCATTTATTACCCAGTACAACAAATTGCGATTTAGATGGGTTTAAAACTAAGTTATGTTTGGCTGACCAGTCGGAAATAGTGTTTAAGTCTTCGTTTATTTTATTTAATGCCGGATTAAGATCATGCGGTGCAAAGGAGTAATACAGCTGAGTATCATCGGCGTAGAGGTGAACTTCACAGTGATTTAACTTTGTAACAAGGTCTGCCGTATATAGAATAAAAAGTAGAGGACTGAGTATAGATCCTTGAGGCGTACCACGAGGGATCTTTTGGGTATTTGATTGCACTACTAAGCCCTGGTCAGTCTCAAGTTCTACATATTGCTGTCTGTCAGTCAGAAACGACTCGAACCATTTGCAAGCTGACGGTGACACACCATAACACGCTAATTTTGCAAGAAGTAGTTTTGGGTTCAGACAATCGAAAGCCCGAGAAAAATCTAATAAAACTAGTATTGTACCCATGCCTTTGTCGGAAGCTGCAGTAATATCGTCCGTGACCTTAGCCAAAGCCGTAGTGGTACTGTGTCCACTTCGGAACCCCGATTGCATTGGAGGAAGCAATTTATTTTGTTCCAGATGTTTTTTTAACTGCTCACAGACGCTTCTTTCTATTATTTTGGAGAGCACTGGTAGTATACTAATAGGGCGCAGATCTTTATACTCCTCGACTCTATTACTTTTGGGAATAGGCCTTACTTTAGCTAGTTTCCACTCTTCGGGATAGGTGTTTGAAAGAAGAGATGCGTTAATTATGTGTGTAATTATTGGTAACGTAACGTCTAGGGTAAGACGGATCATATCTATTGAAATGCTGTCATGACCACATGCTTTTGTTTCTATTGATGAAATTATTTTATAAACTTGACCTTCTGTACATTGTTTTAGCTCAAACACTTCTTTACACAACTTTGTTTTTTCTAGATCCATCAAAGTTTTATGATCCGTGGTTGGGTTTCCCGGTATTTTTAGGAAAAAATTATTAACTTCTTCAGGGTTACTTAAATGCTGAGGAATAAAAGATTTGCTAGTGTCACCTAGGATCGAAGAACGCCTTAAATAGGTCCACATTTGTCGTGGGTGTTGTTTATTTTTATTAACGTAGTGTGTGAAATACGCAGTTTTTTCACGTCCTAGAGCCCCTCCCGTGTAGTTACGCAGGCTTGTGTAGTATTTCCAATGTGGTTCAACTTGGGTTTTTTTTGCTCTCACTAGAGCTGAGTCACGTAACTCCATCAATAATCTAATGTTGTCTGTAATCCAAGGGTTCATATTTTGGTTTATGCGTATTTTCTGAACTGGTGCATGTTTATCAAATAATTTTGTTAGTATTTGCCTAAATAACTTTGCCTTTCCGTTAACGTCTTTTATCGCTTTAATATCTGTCCATGTCATGTTTTTCAAATCTTTTGTGAATTCCTCCATGTTTATTTTTTCTAAAAACCGCTTGTAAATATATAGAGGCATCTGTTTCGGTTTCGTAATAGTTAATTCCGCAAGAACCATGGCATGATCACTAATCGTGGGGTTATGGTAAACATGTATTGTCTTACAGACTCTTGGGCTATCTGTGATAAATAAATCTAATAACGATTCGGTGTCGTTTGTTACTCTTGTTGGGCTTTTAACGAGTTGTTCTAGATTACGATTATTAAAAAAAGTCATTAGTTTCTTTGCCATGGGTCTTTCTAACATATTTAAATCAACATTAAAATCTGTTAGGAGAAAAACACTGCTATATGAAGCAAATATATCCAGTGAGTCGTTGAGAGCGTCAATGGCGGTATCAATCGAAACTGCTTCTGGTCTGTAAGCCGTACCAATAGCGAGGGGTTTCATGCCCGAAATTCGGAGTTCTATCCACATTTGCTCCAGCGGGGAGATTGGATGTTGTTTAATACGCACCTGTAAGCCTCTTTTAACATAAAATCCCACCCCGCCACCTCTTTTACCTGTCGAACGGGGGTTACTTTTTAAAGTGTATCCTGGTACTGGAGGAAAATATTTATCTTGTCCTATTTGTAGCCATGTTTCGTTTAGCGCTAAAATATCTGGCTGGTGTCTATCTACAGAAGCGATAAACTCATCCCTGCCAGTGTTTAGAGAACGCACGTTAAGCAATGCTAGCTTCAAATGACGTGTCTTTTTACCCATCATTGTAAATATAAATTAAAGAATGTACTGACCTCTTCTGGCATATATTTAATAATATAATTAAATAACTATAATTAAAAGTTCTGTGTAAAATGTGTGTTGTTGTGAAGTGTTCTGTGTGAGCTATTAAAAAGAATGTACTATAATCTTGGTGCTGAGTGTAGTACCCATTCGTCGCCACCTGATGATACAAATCAGAAAATATGTAAGAGCTGTGACATTGATTGTTTAAAGCATAGCAAGCGTTACAATCGATAATGATAATAAATATTGGGTGGAAATCGAAATTGAGTTGGAAATAATCACTATCAGGATCTAACCACTTCGTCTTTAAAAACCCTTTCTAGCTCGGCCAACGTGCGAATACCATGACGAGGACAGTTTTTGTCTTCTGATTTCCTTACGAAAATTCTTCCTTGCACAGTCCATGCAAATCTCCATCCATAGTTGGTTTTCATTTCGCGCGCCTTTTGAAACAGTTGCCTTGTTGACTTAGTCAACCGTTCGTTAACGTAGAAAGGGCGCGAAGGTCCGGGGAGGCTGGTGTCGGCAGTAGTGGCGCCGCGACGAACGCGCGCCTCCTTGAGAATCTTGTCGCGCAGGTCCCGGCGTGCCAGTCGCACGGCGATGGGGCGCGGGCGTTGCGTTGTGCCCTCAACTTGCTCGCTTCCTGACTCTCCACGCGTAGAGCCCACACGATATGCACTCACCACGTCAGCTTCTGTTAACTTGATATCCAGCTTGTTTGCTAAAGTTAACACGACATGTGTAGCATTTTCGTTTTTCGCTTCGGGTACATTCGTGAAGTCGACATCGTTGGCAAGCTGTTGCTGGTCCATAAAGTTAAGCCGTTCTGAAAGGTTCTCCACCTCCGATTGTAGTTGTTGATTATGCAGCTGCAAGTGTTTAACTGTGTCACAATTTTTATCCAAGGTTGACTTAAATGAGTCATATTGATCGTTGAAGAAGGACAAGGATGTTTCAAAGTTGGCAATGACGTTTTTTATGGCTGCAAACTCTTTTCCTACCAATTGCTTTACAGTCTCCTTTAATGCCAGATTTATTTCTTCCTTGATAATAGCTCTCACTATACCCGGTGAGAGAGATTCATTCTCCTGTTCATTACTGCTGTACACTCCACCAAAACCAGGAAAACGCACCCTCGTGACGTTCTCACAGCTCTTTTCTTCCGCAGAATCCTTAATCTGCAGTGACGAACCAGATGAAGAATGGTCGTTAGATTCATTAGCAGCAAGATCTTGTGGTTCTTCAGAAGGGACAGTATAAGAGGTGTTAATCCCCCTAGAACCTTGTGCACTGCCGACCGGTGTGTTTAAATTTCCTGTTTTAGGCTGCTTACACTGGCATGTTTGGCACTTCCAGTCGCTTTTTTGTTCTTTCGTCATCGTATTTGTAAAGCGCTTTTCTGGTATATTAGCACAAACGAGATCATAAGTCTGCTTACATATGCTACAGCGTATATGCAGATTATTTCCGATAGTATTCCGGCAGCCTGCACAGCTAGGCAGAACTTTAGGTGGCATCTTGCGGTGATGTAGTGAACAATTTTACCCTCTCGTGTCGATTATTTGCAGTTGGATCTTGCAAGACTACGCAGTACGCAATAAATTGTATAGATGTCGCCACAACAAAGGGGTGATATTGGCTGATAGTGGTGGTGTAGTTCTCGCGTGAGTTCCCGCACTATACGTCAGCTGCGTGTAATGAAACGCAAAAGTGACGTTTTAAGTCGTCTGTCAATATCAGCTGGCGCAGACCAATCAGCTGATCGGTAATTATCTTTTACGTTGTGATGTATTTACTTGCGTTAATGATTAATTCAAAATAGTGCTTCAACGGATAAAGTGCACGAATACCTGGATGAAAATTGGTGAATTTTCGGCCATTAAGTGATGCTGTTGGAGTGACAAACAGTGTACAGCAGTGCGTCGTTCACTTGATGTTGTTTTGAAACAGGTTACAGCTAATTATCTCCTCTTTTTACACGAATTTAATGAAAATGTTAGGCACAGGTTTGTTGTTAACACCACGGTCACGTTCCGTTTTCCTATCCATTTCCAAATTAAGATATGTACACAAAAAAATTTTGTTTACTGTACAAAACGAGCCAGGTTGCACCGAGGCAACTCTTTTTTTAGACTCACCTTTTAAATATTTACCAGCCGCCTGCGCCTGCACATGCACCAGCCTAGATAGGTCGCTTTTTGGTGGGCGATGAGCTAGGGTTGCCAAATGCCCTAGGGTTGCAATCTCCATCTATAAGGAACACCATTCTATGTAACTACAATATCCTTCTTTGTATTATTTTTCTGTAAACTCATGTATAGTTAAGGAATTTTTTCGAGAAAAAGGCTTCCGTTTTTCGTCTAGACGCATAACGAACGACTTTTATTTTTAAGGTGTTTTTAAACTAATGAGACCCAGCTAAATTCATACATGCTTGTTACATAGATAACACAATTTTTAGAAACCAAAAGGCTTCTGGGTTCTTAGGAAATGACACACAGATGAACCTCACCAACATTTTATTGAAATAACACCACATTTGCTGAGATATACCGAACTTCTATTGAATTAATACAACAAGAACAATATTCAGGAAACCTAAAAGGGCAAGATACGACAACTTGCACAGAGCTTTTGGAAGCGTTGGAACTTGGAATATTTGCACATTTTGCACCAACGTGTCAAGTGGACTGACAAGACCGATCCACCAAAGATTGGAGACCTCGTTTTGATTAAGGATAGTAATCTCCCACCTCTTCAGTGGAACAGGGGGCGCATCCTTAACCTTGTAGCCGGCAAGGACGGTGTACCACGTTTTACAGAGGTTCTGGTGGGCGGCAACATTTTGAAACGAGCGGTTGCAACATTGTCACGTTTGCCATTGTACTAGCGGACAGGTGGCCCTGTCCGGGGCGGGTATATGTTCGATTTTGCATGCACTTTTTTATCGAATTTAGTAGCATTTTTTTGGAGTGGCAACACAGCTGTCATGTATAATCTTTTTTCAGAAACATGGTCTCTTTTTGTGATACAGGCAAATGGTATTTTTTGAATTTTGATTTTTGTTTGTTGTAAAATATTAACATTTAACGAGGCATTAGTTTTGTTGCCTTGATTTTATTGTGTGGTGTTGTAAAGTGAAAAGACTATTTAATTTGTTTGGTGATTGTTGGAGGTTATTCGGTTGCTAACCGGCCTCGTCATTATTTGTGAATTTTGAAACTAATTTATGGGAAGTAATTCCCTGGAACATTTCACGGGCATTATTTTGACGCCCCTCTTGCGAATTGTATGAACATTTTGTATTTGTCACCTGCAACGTGTCAGTGCTTGTGAATTGCTGGTGTTGAAGAACGAAGAAAGAAGCTTCTACATTCTCCTTTCCCTTCATATCCCTGTTCCCTTTTGTTATGTAGAAGACGGCATCATCAAGAGTCGACCTTCATCAGCGGAACGGGATATTTATGTAAGTGTTAATACTTAAATTTAGCGCTGCGTATCTTAGTCCAGTATCATAATTCAGACAGGCCTGCTGGAGAAACATTCCACTGCGCCTGCTAACTCACTTCCTAGCAGGCTTGGTCAGTTTATGATACAATAAGTATATCTACTATATTAAGACTGCATCCCGTGTTTGACGCAGACGCGTAATAGGTACTGAACGCAACTTGCTGGTAGTGTGCGTGGTCACGCACACATAAACGAACGCTTCCAGACCCGAACGAAAGTTAGTAACTCATAATTAATTAAAAAAAAATGTTTTGGTTGAGTTAGGGTAATAACAAAAATATCACAGGTCATCCAAGTATCAAATATCATTCACGCATCACTTATCATTCGCACATAACCCATCATACACTCATCATCATTCCTCCGCATCATTCATCCACTCATTACATACGCGCATCACTCATCATCATTCATCCACTCATTAACTACCATACGCGCATCACTCATCATCATTTATCCACTCATTAACTATCATTCGCGCATCACTCATCATCCACTCATCATCATTCATCTACTCATCAAGTATCATCCGCGCATCACTTATCATCCGAACATCACTCATCATCCGCTCATCATCATTCATCCACTCATCAACTATCATCCGCGCATCACTTATCATCCGAAAATCATTCATCATCCGCTCATCATCATTATTCATCCACTTATTAACTACCATCCGCGCATCACTCATCATCATTGATTCACTCATCAACTATCATCCGCGCATCACTCATCATCATTCATCCACTCATCAACTATCATCCATGCATCACTCATCATCATTGATCCACTCATCAACTATCATCCGCGCATCACTCATCATCCACTCATCATCATTGATTCACTCATCAACTATCATCCGCGCATCACTCATCATCATTCATCCACTCATCAACTATCATCCGCTCATCAACTATCATCCACACATCACTCATCATCATTGATCCACTCATCAACTATCATCCGCGCATCACTCATCATCATTCATCCACTCATCAACTATCATCCATGCATCACTCATCATCATTGATCCACTCATCAACTATCATCCGCGCATCACTCATCATCCGCTCATCATCATTCATCCTTTCATCAACTATCATCGGCGCATCACTCATCATCATTCATCCACTCATCAACTGACATCCGCGCATCACCCATCATTATTCATGCACTTATCACTTATCAGCCGCGCCTTACTCATCATCATTCATTCACTCATCAACTATTATCCGCGTAGCACTCATCATCATTCATCTACTCATTACCCATTACCAGCTGGTCTGCCAGTTACCCATCATCTGCCGGTTATTCAAATTTTCAAAGATCAATGGATACTACCGTGGGATACTTGCATGGAGATTTTGTTAATTTCCCAACACATATTCCTTATGGATAATTGTTCAGTTTAGTCTACTGAGCAAGCCCTTTCAGTTTATGGTACACCCTGTGTACTAAATTTTATAAAAAAATATCATAAAGAATACCCAGTCAGGTAGACAACCAATCCAGGATTAATATTATAGAAAATTTTAATAAACTCAATTGAACCAATTTTGGGTAAATCACATATTTACGATTGGGTGGTACAGGAACACCCCTTATATGAAATTACACAGATCAATTGATACTGGCGCAAGATATCTTACATGGAGATGCTTGGTCATGCAAAGTTTCATCAAGATTCTATGAGCCGTTTTTGAGAAAATTTAATTTTTTCATTTTCGTTGTATGACAGCTACCCCCAGCCAGCAAGAAACCACTTAGAACCCTACGATGGATTTGCATAAAACTCCTAAATTCAAAATATGGTGTCAATCGGACCATTCGTTTAGCCGCTAGGCCAAAGCGTGACGGACAGACCGACCGACCGAGCGACCGACCGACGGACGGACGGACGGACATTTTTGGGAGACTAGTTTTTTACGATGTATAAGTGATATAGAACACATTTTTCAGAAAATTAGAAAAACTTTTTTCACGAATACAATACCTTTCTCGCTCCGCTCGAAAGTAAAAAGTAATCCATTTAAATCCGTGCCATCGTTGTACATTTCGTTGTTTTTGTGATTGAAAGATCAAAGGACACATACTAACGATCAAAAGGCAGTCTTATTTCTTAAAGCCATGCCATGGAAATCCGTCTCAAGAGGAAAATCTAACAGACCTGACGAAATAATGTAGCAAGCAGCACGTTCAAGTTTCCGATCATTGACCCTAAACAGCTCTACCTATTCCGACCACTGCCGATTACCCATCATCCACCAGTCACCCATCTTCGTCCGGACATCAATCACGTACCGAAAATCTATCACTCTGATAACCCTTCTGACCGATCACCCATCATCTACCTATCTTCCTCCGCCTACCCTTCATCACCAGTCACCCATCACAAAACAAAACTACCTAGGTATGGTATATAAGTAGGTACTTACTTGGTTAAAGGAATAGATATTTTTTTGAATTTTTGACGGGATACATAATATTTATCTTTGCGCTAAAACAAACATTTAATAAATACAAGGAAAGAAATATCTTAGTTTAGAAAATAGTAAAAAAGAAAGTTACCTTGTTACACTATGAAACCAGAGAATGTATATACGTTGAAACGCGATCTATAATTTTGGCGCGTCGCGGTGCAAACTGACGTGGTCTCACTTCGAGCTCTTGTGGGTCACTGATTTATCGGCCGCTTGTCAGAGCTATTTATTAGACTTCGCGCGGCCATACTAAAAATGTATGGCGTAATCGTAATGGTTTTTTTGAGTCCGACACGCGCTGTACCAAATTTTATTATTTGTTGTTATTTTATAGCTTATGCACTATAAAAATACCAATTTTTAAGTTTGTTGGTGTTCCCGTTTTTAAAATAGAACTAATACAAAAATCGCCTCCGCGACCAATCAACTTGACCGCTCTCTTATATGAATGTTCTTGAAACGGGAGCTCACCTCAATTGGTTACCATTAGTTGTGAGAAAAGTTGTAATATTTAATGGTTTCAGACTTTTCCCATTATTTGTACTGTGAGACCTAGCTTCTTGCCAAATTTCATAATTTTAGGTCAACGGGAAGTACCCGGTAGGTTTTGCATTTTTGAATAAATGTATGGAGTTGAGGACATAAAATGCCATATCTTTTGATTGCGTCATTGTAAAAAATTTAAATTTTCAGATCTTGTGTGGTTAATGGATCCTAATATATGGTATTAATTTCAACCTGATACCTTTACCCGTTCGTGAGATAAAGGGTCTTGACAGACAGACAGACAGACGGACAACAAAGTGATCCTATAAGGGTTCCGTTTTTTTTTCTTTTGAGGTACAGAACCCTAAAAAAAGGAGTGGGGAGAGTACTCCGCCCTGGAGCCACACCAGCGTTAAGGTCACAGAAACGGGACAATTTGTCATTAGACCGAATACACTGCCGTCGCCCCACCAAAAATCCCCGAAACCATTCAATCACGGTATCCGAAATGGAGATAGATTTTAGCATTGCGAGCAGAATGTCAAAATCAACAGTGTTAAAGGCATTGCTGAAGTCCAGTAGAACAAGAATAATGAACTGTTGATTTGACATTCCATATCGCACATCGTCGGGACACTTTAGAGAGGGCAGTGACTGTGCTGTGACCAGGGTGGAAACCGGACTGATAGGGGCTGAGGATATTATGGGTGTTTACAAAAACGTAAAGCTGGTTATGGACGAGGCGTTCCAAAACCTTAGATAGGAAAGGTAGGATAGAGATAGGACGAAAATGATTAGGCAAGGTAGGATTGTTTTGGGGATAGGTATGAGACTGCGGCTTGACGCCAACAGCTCGGGAAAGTGCCGGTGCTGAGCGAGAAGTTAAAAATAAGACAGAGAATAGGTATTATAAGCTTCAAACTAATGTCAATCATTCGGCGGCCTATACCATCAGCGCCTTCAGCATTAGATGTAATCGCTAAGACATTTTTTCAACTTCTCGCTCAGAAACCGGTCGAAAAACAAAAGGTGTGAATTGAGGCTTAGGTACAAGTGAAACTTCATGAAGGGTTGCATTTTTAATGGATGAGGGGATAGGAAAAGTGGAGGAGAAATGATGGTTTAAGGAGTCAAGATCGAGATTATGGGGGAGCGTAGATGATTTGGTCTTTCCAATACCGAGGGTATTCAAAAAGGACCACACCTTTGTTGGATTACCGTTCTGGACAGAGGAATGTATGTGACGACGCTGCGCATCCCTGCACGCTCGGCTACATCGGTTTCGCAGCTCCCTATATCGGGCCCTGTTTGATTCAGTAGGATTGTTTCGGTATCATACCTTAGCAGCGTTGCGTTTGGTCATCAGAGCTTTGATGTCTTCGGTAAGCCACGGCGCCGGAAGATGTTTGAGCTTGACAGGGCGCAGAGGAGCATGAATGTCAAACACTTGTGTAAGGAGCGAATTAAAGATTTCAATTTTTTGGTCAATAGTGCTGGCACTCAGCACTGCGACCCAGTCAATCTCAGCAAGGTCAGACATAAAGAGCTTAGAATCCAGAGTGCTAAAGTTTCTCTGCATGACCACGCGTGGTTTAGGCTTAGGACATCGGATTTTATAGGAAAGGAAAATAAGGTCGTGATATGAAAAGACTTCAGCAGGAAATTGTCCATGGGTGCTGACACGGTCTGTTGTCGACACGATGGCCAGGTGAAGAAGCGAGGGAATGGAATTAGGAGAATTATGGGTTGAGGACAGCGGAAGGATATTAAGATTGAGGGAGTTAATTATAGAGGACAAACGATCAGACCGGGAATCTTGTTTAAGCAAACATGTGTTGAAGTCGCCCATTATAATAGTATGGTCGACCGTAGGCATAAGAAGGGTTTCCAAAAGAGACTCGAATTTGTAGAAATAATTTATGTGCAGCGACGGACTATAAGAAACACCGAGAAGTACCTTCAGATGCCCAAACAGAACCTCTATAAAAAATATGTTCTGAGGACTCGGAGTATTCAGAAGGGGACTTATCAACAATGTTGAAGGGTAAAAGACTCCGCAAATAAATCGCGACTCCACCACAACGTTTGCCGGTCCTGGAAAAAGGAAAAGGAGGTAGAGGTAAGACAGGGCTTAAGAAACGTTTCCGACACCAAGATTGCATGAACATTTTTGTTACCTGAGAAAGTAGTCAGAAGGTCAGGATAATATGCTGGAATTCAAATTCTAATTTTAAATCCCATTTTTACCCGCCACGAAAGTGCAAACAGCTATTTTGTTCGCCTTTATTGACGAACCGTTCAGTGATTTTCGTAAATTTAAAATATCGTCTGCTGATTACAACGATAGCTGTAAACGACACCACATCCTGCCCCTGCACCTGCGCCGCGACTCCGCCGACCTGTCGCTGCTGCACGGGCTACTGTCCGGTCGCGTGCACTGTCCCGAGCTGCTGGCCTGTATCGGCATCTGCGTCCCGCCCTCTACTAGGAGTAAAAGAAACCCAACGCTGGCATTGTCTGTCCCTTTCTCCCGTACCAACTATAGACTCCATTCATTCTTCCCTCGGGTAACCAAAAACTTCAACAAAGAATTTACTCATTCAATCGACCTATTTAATACAAATGCACAGAAGATCAGACATCACACAAACCAAAAATTTTTTGGTAATCTTAAAACCAATAGGTAATAATCAAATAAAGAAAGATATATAAATATACAATTTTTAAATATTTTTAGTTGTATTAATAAGTGTTTTGTTCGGGTATTCATCTATAATTTTGTTTTAATTTTTTTTTTCTTCTTTAATTCATATTTACGTGCATTGACTTTTTATTCATGAACGTTTCATTTTTGTTTGTATTATTATTCTCTTTAGTATTTTACTTTAATGTAGGTTTAACCATTAACGTTATTCTTCTTTAATGTTTACCAGTTATGTCAAACGGTTTTACAGGCGATAACTTGTGAATGGCCTAGGTTTAACTATCTTGTATAACTACAATTACTTTTAATAGCAAGGCTGTAGTTATCCGAATAAAATAAAACATAATGGTTATTGTGTTATCTATGTAACAAGCATGTATGAATTTAGCAGGGTCTCATTGATTTAAAAACACCTTAAAAATAAAAGTCGTTCGTTTTGCGTCTACAATATTTTTAATCCAATATTTTTACCAGTCTATGTAATGGTGTGTTGTTCTTTCGTCAGGCTATATCGTGGCTGGAGCGGTCCGGTGAGCAGTTCGGCGTGCGACGGTCGGCGCGGGTGGAAGGGGCGGGGGCGTGGCACAGCGCGCTGATGGAGGGGGCGCGGGGGCCGGTGCGGGACGCGCTGCGAGCCGTGGGGGGCGTGCGGGACCCGCGCGTGCAGGTAGGAGGGGGGGGGGGGCACAGCGCGCTGATGGGGGGGGCGCGGGGGCCGGTGCGGGACGCGCTGCGAGCCGTGGGGGGCGTGCTTTTGATTCGATACCGAATATTTTGGGACTTCTATACCTACTTTTGATGCAATAGTAAATCTCAATACGAGATTAAGTTGTGTGTTCCGGTAAGGGCGTCGCTAAAGTAAGGCCAATATAATCAAGAAGCCTTTTTTGACAGCTGTCAAACGTATGACAAGATCAAATTTTGATCAATGTAAAAGCACAGCGTTCCTATAAAATGTAATTGAATTCTCTTCACTATGTTCATTGGTGTTGGGTGTTATGATCTGCAAAGAATAATGCACCGTATGTCTTTTGTACAATATTTTTTTCTTTTTTGTTTTTTTACTTTTTTAGGCAAACTTATAGCAAAAAATATACTTATGTTGATTCAAAAACAGTAGCTTGAAACTACGCCATTTACAAGTTTTCGATATCGATAGTTATGTTTGTGGGCAGGTGTGGGGCGGCGCCGCGGGCGCGGTGTACGGGGGCGGGGGCGCGGCGGCGCGCGGCGTGGAGCGCGGCGTGGCGCGCGCGGTGCGCTGGGAGCAGGCGCTGCACGGGCTGTACGCGCGCCCGCGGCCCCGCGCGCTGCCCGCCACGCTGCTGCTGGGCGGCGGCGACCAGCTGCGGCACGCGCTGCGGCAGGTCAACGCCCGCGCTTTCGACCGCGCGCTGCTCGTGCCCGTCTAGCGCCTGCCCAACGATCGGAACGAGTGCCTGCCTCGATTACACGATCATCGCCTTATACACGTGTTTAATAAAAAATAGCACACGGCAAAATAATCTTTCACCCTGTACATATAAAAAACCACTTTTTTGTATATAGTATATCTATGTTTTTCATTTTGTAAGTACTAATTAAATGTTAGATATTTGCATACGAACATAAGTATTTCTTTTCCTAACTATACTCTACAATTTAATGCATATCATACAAAAAGCACGTTCTCCCAGAAGCTTCACATTGAAAAACATTCCACTTTTTTAATTTCAACTAGATAGTAATCCATAATACAAGGTGTAACAGACTGGGTATAACAACCCTGAAGGATGTTATTCTGCCCATGAAACTGAACAACTTTCTCAAGGAACGCTTTAAAATTAAAACAAAACTGTCGCAATTCACCTACGCGTTATCACTTATTATATCACAAGCCTAACTAATTCATAGTCGTACTTTTAGAAGTGACTCTGAAAGTAGAACTAATAATTTAGTTTTTTTATGAATTTCGTCATAGAACCGCTTAAATGGTCAACTAGTGGTACCTACATTGACCCTAATTGACTCCATTAAGTTTGTATTATTTTCTATAATTTTAATTTTGTTTTGGTTATCTACCTGAATGGATATTCAATTTGATTGGATTTTGTAAAAAATTTAGTACACAGGTGTACCAAAAACTGAAAGAGCTTTACAGTCGACAAAACTGAACAACTATTCATAAGAAGAGAGTTTTGAAATTTAAAAATCTGTGAAAATTCATATAAAAGGTGTTCCAGTACTACCAAAATTTAAACATGTGATTTGTTCGAAATCGTTTACGGTTGGTTTGTTTTAATATTTTACAATTCGAGTTCCGAATTCATGTGGTAGAACATTTTTCAGAAAAACCTTAATAAACGTTTGTAATTCCATACTATGTGTAGGTATGGTATTACAAATTTAAGTTTGCGGTTGACAGTTCTACTTGCATATCGCGAGAAAACAAGTGCAGTGCTGCTGTATCATTTATTATATTTTACAACATTCAACGCGTTTTGTTTTCATTCTGGGTTCGATTCCCGATGGTGACACTGTCAAACAAATATAACTTTGTGTGTCTTCGCCAAATTGAAATGTCTCAATCAGCATGAATCATCCTGAATCAACAAATTGTAAGAAAATTAATCTACATAAAATTCTCTACAAAAAAGGTTTTAAAGTTTTTCGCTACAAACAATACTGACAAGCAATTCTTGTGCTCATGCAACGCTTTGGCTCACAAGCGTATGAAGATTCTGGGTCAAGCTTATCCGAAACCAGAAGACTACAGGCTCCTTGTGCTCTAAGGTCCAATAAGGAACTCAGCTCCACGTTATAAGGCAAGATAAGATACACGAAATTTCGCTTGAAAATTGATTTGAGCTACTTAGAAGAAAAACACAAACCCGTATTTCAGCATTTTTGCAAAACCATCCCAAAGGGATTGAATTGAGGGATAAAAGTTTGTTTTAAAATCCTACATAATTTGTATGTAAGCTAGAGATATTCATGAAAATAAAAAAAAAGAACTTTTACACCTCCTACCCCTCTTGCCTCCACCGCTACCGTCCGTTACTTTTAGTAAGTAAGTAAGTAAGAAATTTGGTATCTTTAATATTAAAACACCTACGTAAGAAATCACCGTTAGTAAAAAATGCAAAAAGTATTTTTTTTTTAATGAATTTAATCACTGCTTTTAACAGATTTGCCTTTTATTAAAGTTTAGTACTTCAACTTTTTGGTCAAAGTTTCGACATCGATTTGTCCTTGTGTAACTTATCGACTATCGATAGATGAAAGCATGCCCACATCCCTACTTGTGACGAATTATTTCTTATATATTACTTCTATATGAGGTCAAATTTCTTTGATGGTAGTCATAGCTTTTTCAATGACTACGCTGTTTGGGAGCATTGCCACTGCTTCGTCACAGCTCCTCATTTGAAAAAAGAAATGCGCGCGCAGCGCAACAAGAATTCCGCGCGCCATTTTTCAGAAGTATTTTCATTTGCTTTGATTTTTGTGACTAACTAACAATGTCGTTCGTTGGTTTCAAGCAATGAAGAAGAACTTAATTTAACCCCACAGGAAATAATGACTGGGGCACAAAATGCAAGTGAGTGTCTCCTTCCAGCAAAATCAAAGGGAAAAAAATAGGTAAGTACATTCTTGCCTACGAAAAGTTGAAGAATGTCTTTTTGGCTTATTTCAATGAGCTGGCGAATAAGTATAAACCTAGCTCTTTGTGGTGTATTTATTCCATGTTAAAAAGTATTGTGAGAACGAAAAATGGAGGCTTAGGAATTGCAGCCCGAACCGCAAAAAGGTAAGCGAATTTGATTCGTTTTTATTCGCAAATGTGTTGAAAAACGTCGTAAGAAGCTTGTGCGCTTTGGTGATTACACCCTCGGCTCCATTACGCCCTCGACTGCGGCTCGGGCTGCAATTTCTAAGCCTCGGCCGTGATATCCAAAATAGCGCACGTGCATCTTAATGTACTATTAGACTTTTCCTTTGGTTATGCTATGAGACAAAGCTTCTTGCATTTCATGATTCTAGGTCAACGGGAAGTCTACTGTGGGTTTTGGATTGGTACACAAATGTATGGAGATGGGGAAATAACTGGCCGTATCTTTTGATTTAAAGCTGGGCATTCTCAATACGGTTAGGCGTTACTTTACTCCTGGACAGCTTCTAGTTTTATATAAAGCCCAAGTCCGATCCTGCATGGAGAATTGCTGTCACCTTTGGGATGGCTCAGCCAAATACCAACTAGCCGCTTGACTCGAAAGATCGCAGAGCCAAGAAGCTTGTTGGTGATGAGATGCTGGTGAAAACCAAGTTTCACAGACTAGCCCACCGTCGCAAAGTTGCATGTCTGTCGGTCTTCTACAGGTTGTACTTCGGAGAGTGTGCTCAAGAGCAGCTCTACGAGCTTATTCCACCATCACCCTTCTACCATCGGGAGTCCAGACGCACTGCAGGATATCACCCATACTTGGTTGATATTCAAGACATTCGCACAAAGCGCTTTGAATCATCTTTTATAATGCGCACGGCTAAAGAGTGGAATTCTCTGCCTGCGTCTGTGTTCCCGAGTTCATATAACCCGAATCTATTTAAGTCGCGAAGCTTCTTCTGGGCAAGCTCGTTCCATTGTCGACCTCATCTCTGTCTTCATGACTAGATCGAGGTCAAGAGTAAGCCCATTTCCAATAAAAAAAAAATTGTAGTTGAGTTGAGAAGCTTGAAATTACCACGCCTTTAAGGGACCTTTAACATTTGATATTACTTTCAACTTGATACCTTTAGCCGTTCGTAAGAAAAAGGGTCTTGCCAGACAGACGGATGGACAACAAAGTGATCCTATCAGGGTTCCGTTTTTTTCCTAATGAGGTAAAAAACGGAAATGAATTAAAAAAGCCGGCCAAGTGCGAGTCGGACTCGCGCACTGAGGGTTCCGTACCACCATCACCATCATAACATCCCATGAAACGTCCACTACAGGACAGGGAGCTCCCTCCAGAATTCTAGCTTTTTCTGGAAAAATGTGGAGGGGAAGTACCTACCGTAGTCACCTCGCTTGTTAGCGTTACGGCTGGCACCATGGACCGCGGTTTTATGTGACCGCAGTAAGATGTAAGATACAAAGGAGGATGCTGCTGCCCATCCTCCAGTTAACCCTTAGTCGCCTCTTACGACACCCACGGGTATGTATGGGTTCCACCACACCACCGTACCACCACATAAACATAATTGTATTAGTTGAAATTTCAGTAAGTTAATGTGCTAGATTTTTTGAGTCCGACACGCGCTTGACCAAATTTTGTTATTTGTTGTTATTTTATAGCTTATGCACTATAAACATACCAATTTTCAAGTTTGTAAGTGATCTCGTTTTTAAATTGAACTAAAACAAAAATCGCCTCAGTGACCATCCAACTTGACCCCTCTCTTGTATGAATGTTCTTGAAACGGGAGCTCACCACAATTGGTTACCATTAGTTGTGAGAAAATTTGTAATATTTAATGATTTCAGACTTTTCCCATTATTTGTACTGTAAGACCTAGCTTCTTGCCAAATTTCATAATTTTAGGTCAACGGGAACTACCCTGTAGGTTTTGCATTTTTGAATAAATGTATGGAGATGAGGACATAAAATGCCATATCTTTTTATTGCGTCGTTGTAAAAAATTTAAATTTTCAGACCTCGTGTGGTCCATGGATCCTAATATATGGTATTAATTTCAACCTGATACCTTTACCCGTTCGTGAGATAAAGGGTCTTGACAGACAGACAGACAGACAGACAGACAGACAGACGGACAACAAAGTGATCCTATAAGGGTTCCGTTTTTTTCTTTTGAGGTACGGAACCCTAAAAATGACATGAAATTATGTCATTTATTAATTATTATTTTTTTTATTAAAATATTTTTATTTCATTAAATGACATATAATTCTTATATCTTCTTATTCATCTATTATTTTCTATTATTCACTAACACTATGCGCTGACATTAATTATAATTTGCTATGTATGATATCGTCTTGAGTTACGAGTATGACTATTTCATATTACTTAGGTTTTGTTTGTCATTTGATATAATTATGCAATTAGTTCATTGTGTAGGTACTCCATTATAGCGGCATCCTCAACAGGCTTATTGTACTAGCACTTATACATAAACTCAAGATCCTTTTTCTTGACACTCGTAGCGAGATTTGTAGAAAGAACGGATCAAGGTCCACTGTGTCAAGCTTAACGTGCTTTTTGTAGGTACGGTGAGGGCTTGTTCACACGAAGAAGAATAGTGTTTTTTTTACGAATAGTTTTTTTCACGATTCGTTATTTTTTTTCACCAGCAATGGTTTTTATAATACCCGTGTTTGTTTGTTTTGACGTATTAGTCATTTTGCACGATTCGTGATACGTGTGAAGACGGGTATTTAAAAATCATTGCTCCCGTCAAAAAAAATAACGAATCGTGAAAAAGAAAAAAGATTCGTAAAAAAAACGATTCGTCTTCGTGTGAACAACCTCATATCGGTAATTCCATTCTCTACATTTTACAATATATTTTCATATTCCTTTGTTACAAAGGGCAGAATGCGCGTGCTAGAACGGCGCGGATTCGCGCTGTTTTACGATTTTCGCAAATTTTTGCATTTTTCTCAAAATCAGTACCCATAATATTAATTATCAAATAGCTATATTATTATCAGAGGCGGCTCGTGACATTTTGTTATGGGTGT
Source organism: Athrips mouffetella (assembly GCA_947532105.1). NCBI lineage: Eukaryota > Metazoa > Arthropoda > Insecta > Lepidoptera > Gelechiidae > Athrips > Athrips mouffetella. The sequence goes on along the minus strand of OX383960.1, from coordinate 33,107,381 downwards.
GCACAAAAAAATAAAATAAATAAATTGACTTAGGTACCTATCATTTATTGATGAAATATTTTTTATGGCTTTATTGCCACATATTATGCGCGCCAGCTTCAAATAATAGACACGGGAAGCCGGGAAACAAAACAATTACAGACGAAATTCTTTCTTTGTTCGGGCTTGTCGTGAGTATAACACTGTAGATGATACAGTGGACATATTTTGTATGAGCTCCTTGACGATCAAGCGCATGCTTACCTCTAATATGTTTCATGTTATATCTCTATAATAGTTATTATTCTATTATTGTCGAATCTCTGTACCTTTTCTCTTACTTTTTCTTTCTTAACAGTCACTGAAACTTAACTTTGTTTTTTTTTACCTATAGGTACCTATCCAGTTTCCAGTTTTATGTATTTCTCTTATCCTAAGAACATGTATTCTGTAACAAACCTAATTATATATTCTAAAGGTGAAGATTTATTATTAGTACTGATTTTATGTATATGCAATACTTATAAATGAAATGTATCTGTTAATCTTCCGAATATAAATAAATAAATAAATAAAAATAATTTATTTACAACCTCACATCCAAGGTGTTTTTAAATATTGTTCTGGTTTGAAAACAAGATTAAAAGTTAATTTTTTTGTACTACACTTTTGAACTAGCGAGATTTCAGGTCGTGACGGCCCAATTTTTTTATGTAAACGACACTGTATTCGTCAATTTTTACAGTAATTAGGCACGTACACTACTTAAAAACAGTTAATTCTAAATTATTAAGCAAAATTGCGAACAGTAACTGAAAGCTGTATACGAAAAGTTTGTTTACGTATGATCTGCAACAGCGCCTTGTCACCGAACTGCATGCGCATGGCGAGCTGGCAACGTAGCATTGAGCAGCGCTCCTGATGAGGCTAATTTCTCATATAAAATCTTTTGTTTCACGCGCTCGAGCGTGTTGATGTTTCTCTTTCACACTCATTGAATTCTGTATTATCGCTGGGCTCTCCACTTGGTACAACTTGACTACGTAAATTGTTGCGTAATTATTTCTTAGGCTATTATAAATGTATACAACGTATAGGGTTATGAAAATAGGTATGTAATCGTATATAACTTAACTAGGTAGATAATACATCCTAAGTTTGAGTTTTGTGAAAGAGGGAGTGCACTGCACCAGTGCTCTTTAGGACGAGCCGCCTCTGATTATTATGCATTATGTATTGAATAATGTGTAAAAGTTTTGGCATCATAGATTAATGGGTACTTAAGAGAAACGGTTTAAAAGCAAAAATCAGAGGTAACTTTGGATTTTTTTATGGCATACAAAATATATCTAATCGTGTTTCGGAGTCGGCCATATTCTTGAAAAGATGCTTGATTATCACATAATTTTTTTTCACGGATATATAATTATCACTTTTCGTTAAAAACCTGCTTAAGTGAAGCGTATTTAGCTCTTATTTATTTATTTTATTTTGTTTGGAAAACTTACAGCCTTATTTTTTACACATTACTCATTATACATTAGGTAGGATCTGGGCCATTAACAAGTTTTCACCTATAAAAATGAAACTTAAGATAAAAAAGAACTGAAGGTAGGCTTAAAAAAACACATCAAAAACTAAATTCTATAGGTAATATCAAAAGCAGGTCAAGCTCGACACTTACAGCGCAACTGTAGCTTCTATGCTTTATGAAATAAGTAGAACAATACAAAGTCCGAAGTGACGAGCTTGACATGCATGAATTAACGTGAGTAACAATCGGATAAAACAACTTAAAACTAAACAAACATTAAAATATACTTATATTTTATATGTACCTACTAAACTAATGTAGACTGGGTGTTTGTGCCACCTAAAAAAAATATTTTTTTTTACGTATGGAATAATAAAATAAATCGTGCCTCAAATTAGAAATATAGCTGTAAAAAACTTATAAAAAGAAGTCATTATTAATAAAGGTTTTAAACTGAGCTGCCTTCTTGAAAAATAAGTCGGTAGGTATGCTGTGACATTTTATTGTTGAATAACCTACAAACTCGCGGTATATATGAGTTGCTCTTATAGTTAATCGTAGTGGCCGGAACGTGAAGCGATAACCAGTTACGACGCGATGGACGCGCGACTGGTACTTGCAAGCCAATCTGAGAGAGTAACTCTGGCACGTCTAGACTACCGGTAAATAAATTATTTATTTTATTTTTATTTTATTTTATCAGCCCCTTAATAGTGTTTGTACCTACCTGTGGTTCGTACTATTCGCTACGGGCTCGATCACACTCGCTGGTGGCTGATCGACACTACCGTATGAAATGCCGTACGGCTTTAAGTGATAAGTATATGAAATAGTCCAGCACGTACATTTCCTCCGGCTTCACGTAGTGGAAACTTATTGCGTGGTCAGAGCAACAGTCTAAGCCCTGGAAAGAAAATAAATTGTGTTGTTGACACAGCGACATCTGGTTTGATAGCATGTAAACTTAAAATGAGCCCCCTATCGATAAAACAGTCTTATTGTTCTACTCGAAAGTAATCTGTGTATTTATAACGGCGGGCAAACTGTAAACGGACGACAAATTGTAAAACGGCGCTGGCAGATTGTAAACGGGGTTAGATCACTGGAGCATTGTGGGTTCGTTAGCCACGGTAAACCCAGCCTAACCGATCCCGAACAGGGATCTTTTCATTTGGGATGGTTTGTTGTTTCGTTATATATAAGACGAGATGCCAACGTTATTTTGTAATGTTATGAAATTAAAAAAATTTTGAAAAGGGGAGGAATAGTGTAGGTAGGGACACATGGTAATGTCACGTTTTTCTAAATCAGCATATTTGCCACTTCCAGTAGCTTAAAACGACGAGGCGCTAGTCGTCTCTCGCCCGCCGCTCAGTTCGTACACTCAAAATGTAAACGTTAATCGTAATCTGGAATTATAATTTGGCCTTATAACTATCTGGAGTTCTTCATGTACCTGCCTCAAATCTTTCCAACATAGATACCTACTTGTTTTATTGGCGAACCCGTTGCGTCAAACTTGGCCCGTTTATTGTTGGGATAGTAGGTATGTACTCACCTCATCGGTAGGGTAATACATGTACCGCGAGTGCCAGTTCCAGAATTTTGGGTCCCGACTGGGGACTAGATGGCTGCGCGGGGTGAAGGGGAGGAAACGAGCTCTGTGCAACGAGTCGCGAGAGTCCATCGCCTTCACACCAACACGCTCGAGGCATTTACCTGCAACACAGTTTTCTTTCGGATTCGGATTTCTGAATTTTCGCATCTCTGAAATGTTCACCCACCCTAGCAAACGGTAAAAACAGGCCAAGTGCGAGTCGGACTCGCGCACCGAGGGTTCCGTACCTGGGCTGGTAAGTTAGTGACACACGACTTTGAGATAGATAGATAAATTCTTTATTGTCACACAAAAACAAAACAATACACAGGAGACTCTTAAAACTAGGGTGGACAAAGGCGGTCTTATCGCTTAAAGCGATCTCTTCCAGACAACCTTAGTTGGTTGTAGGAGAATGTAAATAGAAACTGTAGTAGTGTGCCAATGCCAATATATAGATAATATTTAATGTAAATACAACTACAATAAAAACAAAATATACACAGATAAATAAATAAAAATACATATAAAAATATATACAAAATATATAGACAAATAGATAACAAATAAATATATACAAACTCAGTTGCAAACTAAGGTACAATTTTATTAAGTAAGAAGTTATGCAGTTTAGATTTAAAAATAGGTAGTGACTTGGAGTGTCGAATCTCAGATGGCAGATCATTCCAGAGACTGATAGCTTTTAAAGTGAAAGATTCCTTATAGTAGCCTGACCGAGTAAAGGGTATTTCCAACACATTATCAGTCTTGGATCGCAAATCACGAGAGCGGTCAACACCAAGGTATCGGAAACGTTCTTTAAGGTATGAGGGAGTACGAGGGTCATGCAGTACGTTGTAGAGAAGTACAAGGACGTGCTCATCTCGGCGCAACCTGATAGGAAGCCATTTTAACTTGCTCCTGTATTCAGACACATGGTCAAACTTACGCAGCCCAAATATAAATCTTATGCAAAGATTTTGCAGGCGTTGTTTTCAAATTTACGTGAAAACTGTTGAGATTTGCATTCTTACTACATAACATCAGTAAAATAAATTAGAAAAAAACAAAAGGTCTAACGGCTTTCCCGAAAATAAGAAAAAAATCAAATTTAACAAACAAATAAGAGCGTGTTATGAATTTCTGTCTTATTAGTTAAATAATTTGAGACTTAAAAAATATAGTTAAAAAAACACGCTTTGCCTGCCTGAACTAAAATGTATAAGTAAAATAATTAACCTTAAAATAGTTGATCCAGTTTAGCGAAATTTTGTGAAAGATGTAGAGGTTCCCTTGAAACACACTTTCAGAAATAAATATCTTTATCTAATCAACAACAATGACAATGTTTGTGATACTGTTTCCGGTTTCGCGTACTTAAACAAATGGGAGTAGAAAAAAGCCTTACGTATACAACGCACAAAATAACTTTGGCCGTCATTGATGCGCAGAAGAAAAAAATGGCCCATTTTTGACTATTGCGCATCAATGACAGGGCCAAAGTTATTTTGTGCGACGTGTACCACCTGCAAATGATGTAGTTTTATACGTTGTATGTACTTATGTATAACTTACCCATTTCGACGTCTTCCGCGCCTTCGTCGCTGGGCTTACAGAGATGCGGAGAGGGCAGGCCCTTGTTCACGAACCGGTCGAGAGCCTCGCGACTCAGCACTTAGCCTGCACCGCCGCTCATGTAGCCCTGAATAGTTAAGGCGATAATAGTAGTTTATCTACTCTCATTACATAAATCCTCAATAATTATGTGTTCAGAAATTGTAAGTCACCATGTGTATACCTAATGTCAATTTGTGCCTACACTTTACAGTCGAAGTAATGTAGCTTGATTATAATGATAGCAGCATAGAATACATGAATCTATTTCTTGTATTCTATGGATAGCAGTGTGACAGCAAGCAAGACGGAACGATGCGTTAGATATTGGAGCGACAGAGACACGTATCGCTCTGTCCTGCTCTCATGCATAGCTCTGCCCTGCTGTCATTCTAATCAAGCTACATTATTTCTACTGTAGTACCAATTTTTAGGGTTCCGTACCTCAAAATAAAAAAACGGAACCCTTATAGGATCACTTTGTTGTCCGTCTGTCTGTCTGTCTGTCTGTCAAGACCCTTTTTCTCACGAACGAGAAGAGGTATCAGGTTGAAATTGATAACGAATATTAAGGTCCATAAACCACACGTACAAAATCTGAAAATTTAATTTTTTTTAACGACGCAATCAAAAGATATGGCTTTTTATGTACTCATCTCCATACATTTATGCAAAAAAGCAAAACCTACAGGGTACTTCCCGTTGACCTAAAATTATGAAATTTGGCAAGAAGCTAGGTCTCACAGTACAAATAAAGGGAAAAGTCTAAAATCATTTAATATTTAAATTTTTCTCACATCTAATTTTAACTAATTAAGGTGAGCTCCCGTTTCAAGAACTTTTCTATAAAAGAGGGGTCAAGTTGGATGGTCGCGAAGTTTTTAGTATATCATATGGTTTTTAGTATATCATATCATATGGTAGATAGATACGGAACCCTTAGGGCGTGAGTCCGACTCACACTTGGCCGGTTTTTTTCATCTATGAGAGTGTATTTGAATTTTCTAACGGCTCCCAACGATCGCGGCCAACGTATACTAGGCCCGTTTGCTTGAGTTTTCCGTTTGCGACCTATGTTTGCGACCAACGCTCGCCGGCGTGCCGTCGGTTGTCGGTTTTTTGTGCACGAGACGTTAGTTTGAAATGAAATGAAAATATATTTATTTAGGAAACCAGAACATTTTTTACACGCATAATCTTAAGTCTAACGTAAAAAATAAAGGTAGGTTATTCTGTTGACGTGTAAAGTGCCTGGTTCCCAAACTAGGATACCCTGTACTATGGGTAACCAGGTCTTCCTGTCCAGCACGTAACAATTATAATGAAACATTAAAAACAACGTGCTTAATAAATCTTAATTCACTAACGAAACATCAGTTTGATGTAGGTAGTTACAACTAGCTCGGATCACAACAATAACACAAATCGCACTTGCGAGTAATGCAAAGATAGACTTGCAGTCATCGAACAATCATTAAAGTACAAATGGCACTGCTAATGAGTTAAGCCGAACGCATGTCCTATATTTGCATTCATATTGGTTTTGCATAGTATACGTAACGCAAACAGATAATCTTGGTTACTTGTGATTTTATATTAACAGCATTATATTGGAGTACGTGTTTTATCATCAGGCCACACAAATATTTTCATAATACTACCCATAATACTACCCAACCCCTACGAAAACCTATTCTTGGGATCAATAATAGCAAAAATAATACTAATTATTGGTTGGGTAGATCAAATTTCAGCGCAATTTACTAATTTGAAATAATTTGTTGGAAAAGTGTAGTTCCTGGTTTAGCAACCACCAACAGCTCAGTTTGATTGTAATCTTGACGTCTTAACCAGTGAAAAATTTGATTTTTAGATACTTTTTGTGTTTTATCTGCAATGCTTAGGAATTTGTTAGTCAGTGTATAGATAAGCGGCCCCATAAAATAATAGAACTTTTGTGCAAAGCATGTTCGTGTTTTAGGAATCAACCACGGGCGATCTCTTGCCGATATGTTACGAAGATTTACTTCGTGGACAGGGACTGGAAGCATAGTACTTAAAGATTTTCTGGATGTATAGCTGTCTTATTGTAAGTAGTTGGTTTTCGGAATACAGTATCTGAGTACTATACCGGAATGGTTTATTGAAAGCCACTTTTAGTGCAGCTTTTTGAGCGCGTTCCAATTTTATTAGGAAAGTTTTCGCAGCTGCTCCCCATGCGACTATACAGTATGTTGATAGTGACTGGCATAACGCAAAATAAACAGTTTTAATAAGCTCATTACTTGCAACCCTGCGTAGTTTTTTAAAGACATGCAATAGTTTTCTAGTTCTAGCAGAAATAGCTTCGATATGATATTGCCATTTCAGATTTTGGTCGTTTAGAACTCCTAAGTATTTGATGCGATCTATGCGCTCAATTCCATGACAATTACATGTAAAACTATTAACGCAAGCATTATTGTGTACATACATACATACATACATAGCATCACGCCTCTTTCCCGTTGGGGTAGGCAGAGACCACAGTCCTCCACCTGCTACGATCTTGACATACTTCCCTTGCTTCCTGTACTTTCATCAATCCTTTCATACATACCCGACGGTTTAGGGTACTTTTAACGTGGCCTTTATTCAGAACGTCCTGAATTTGGTCCTGGTACGTTCGCCTAGGCCTTCCCCTTCCAACGTTTCCATTCACTCTCGCCTGGTAGATCTCTTTCGTCAATCTTCGTTCATTCATCCTCTCTACATGACCAAACCATCTCAGCATCCCTTTCTCGATTTTGGTCACTACGTCTTCTTTTACGCCACACCGTTCTCTTATCACACTATTTCTAATCCTGTCACTCAATTTAACACCAATCATACTCCTTAGCGCTCTCATTTCCACTGCATTAATTCTACTTTCATGCTTCTTCTGCCATACCCAGCTTTCACTGCCATACATCAGTGTTGGTACCAAAACTCCCCCATGAACAGCCAAACGAGCCTTGTGAGACACCTTCTGACTCCTCATAAAGGCGTGCAGGGCACCATTCACCATGTTTCTAGCATTCACTCTTCTTTCAATATCACTTTCACACTTTCCATCTCTCGTAAACTTTGAGCCCAGATACACGAACTCCTTCACTTGTTCGACTTGTTCACCATCTATTAATATAGTACACTCTGTCATACATTCTTCTCTTTCAAGTACCATTACTTTAGTCTTGCTTACATTTACTTTCATTCCTTTCCTGTCCAAAGCCACATCATTGTTACCATCTCCTGCAACTCGTCAGCAGATGACGCAAGTACAACTTGGTCATCAGCGTAGAGAAGACATTTGATGAGTAACTCATTCATTCTCAGTCCACACATACTCTCTTTCAGATCAATCAAACAATTATCCATGAACAGGTTAAACAGCCAAGGTGACGCTACACATCCCTGCCTAACACCTTTTTCGATGCTAAACCATTCAGTGTACGCCCCGTTTATTCTGACACAAGCACTGGAATCCTCATAGAGAGATTTCAGTGCTTGAATCAGATGACCGTTTACCCCATACATAGACAATGCTGACCACAATTCATTTCTCACCACTCGGTCATAGGCCTTTTCCAAATCCACGAACGCGCAGTAGACTTTTTGGTTTTTAGCCAAAAACTTTTCAGCTATGCACCGCAAGGAAAAGACCTGATCTGTACATCCCATTCCCTTTCTAAATCCCGCTTGTACATCCCATATTTTATCGTCAGTATCTTTCATCACTCTTTCAATCAAAACCTTTGCATACAGTTTGCCGACGACACTGAGAAGGCTTATCCCGCGGTAATTTTTGCAGTCCTGTTGTGACCCTTTTCCCTTGTACAGCGGCACAATTATTATTGTGTAATTTAATGAATTTAAGACAGGATGAAGGCTGGGTTCTTGCTGACACATAGAAACAGATGTGCTTAGTTTTTAGGATGTTTAAAGTCAAAAGATTATCCTCTAGCCATTCCACGATATCTTTCATGCCTTCTTCAGTTATGGCCTTAACATCGTTCCACGTTTTACCCTCAAATAAAATTGCAGTGTCATCAGCAAAGGTGATTACTTGGGCCGACGCTACGTTTATCTGACAGAGGTCGTTAATGTATATTAAAAACAGCGTCGGCCCAAGAACACTTCCCTGCGGCACTCCAAACGAAGTCGTGTTCATACCGCTATGTACTCCGTTTAAATTAACAAATTGTTTTCTACCGTATAAGTAGCTTTTCAACAATGTCAGTGCTATCCCTCTAATTCCTACTGCCTCTAGTTTTTGCAAAAGTAGTGGCAATGACACAGTGTCGAATGCCTTCTTAAGATCTAAAAAGACACCCACACATTTTTTACCAGCATCCAGTCTCTGCGCAACTAGATCAGATAACAGTAACACCGCGTCTTCCGTACTTTTTTTAGATCTAAAACCAAACTGGTTTTCAGCAAATATGTTATTGCTGTCTAGAAATGATAAGAGCCTTTTGTTAAGGACTTTTTCGAATATTTTAGCCATAATTGTAATTAATGAAATGGGCCTATAATTATTGACTTCATTGGGTTGGCCTGATTTAAATATAGGACACACCTGAGCAATTTTAAATGATTCAGGTACAAACCCAGTTTACTATTATTTAATCTGTGGCATGAGTCAAAGGGATTTCCACGAGCCGCAAACGGCGTTGGTCGTGGTCGTGCCTTCATTTCAAATAAGTGCTTAGGGAGCAGATGGACGTTTTATTTGATTTTAAATAAGTAAAAATCTGTTAAGTCCAACGTGTCAATATTGACGTGCTCGCGGCTGTAGGTAAGAGTTGTTCGACCAACCTGCATCGTGAACGGCTTGAAGCGACATCCGAAGAATATTGGATCCGAAGGTTTGTACGACGACAGCATATATCGTAGATTCTCCACGATCACATAGCTGAAAATACAAAACATTTTGAATAAAATTACATACCTACTTACCTATGAACACGACAAGTAAAAAATATTAAAACCGGTAAAGTGCGTGTCGGGCCACACGCAGTGTGGGGTTCCGTAGTCGCCTTAAGAATAATTATTGTTACGCAGGTTTTGATTTTTAGGGTTCCGATACCAAAATGGTAAAAAAAGGAACCCTTATGGTGCCGCCCTGTCTGTCTGTCTGTCACACTTCTATATCTCAGCAACCACTTATGCTATCGACCTGAAATTTGGAATAGTTTTAGAATATAGTTGCCCAACTTAATTGCACATGAAATTTTTTACAAAAAGTATGAATAAGTATTAATGTAAAGGGGGCCAAATTTCAAATTGTCGCTACTAGGTCGAGTGGGTTATCATATGAAAGGGCTTTACTTGTTAATTTTATAATATATTTTTGTATTTTTTTACGTTTCTTAGTTTTCAAGTTATGATGAAAAATGTCAAAAAAAATACCATTCCCCCCCCCCTTATCTCCGAAGTTTGAGTAAGGAAAAATCTGAATTAATTACAGTGGACAGAAGTTCATGTAAACTTTACAGCAAAAATAAAACGATCTTTCTAAGTTGCACAGTTTTTCAGAAATCTGAAAAAAAAACCTTTACAAACAAATTTAGTTTTGCGGTCCTGAAAATGGACTTTATTGCTTCCAAAAATACTATAGGTATATCGGAACCCTCGGCGCGCGAGTCCGACTCGCACTTGACCGGTTTTTTTATAATATTTTACCCCCTAACGAACAGCGAGGTCCAGCGCCTTCTTGCTATTCTTATTTCTTTAATTATTCTATTCTTTTTTTAGTTTGTTGACTATTACCCAAATGTACCAACTCATTGCATCTTGTAGGGTAGACCGGGTACAATTGAAACAGTTTTGCTTCAATTGTGTGTAGTGGAGCCATCTTTAATATTTAAAGATCGGGTGTAAACATGGCTTAAAGGATAGTAAACTGGCTATGAAATACAATTTATAGAATAGTTGTATCTCAAACAGAAAAGCTTCAATTACCGTTAAAAGAGGACGGGGGAGAATGGTTCAATTGACCTCTTACTAGGGACGGTTGAAACAGTCCTCGTGGACGTTTGAAACACTCTAATAATATCGAAACAAAACAAGTTTTGCATCGAACTACAGTCAATCTTGACTCAATAAAAGTATTCAATAAGGTTGTAAAAAGTTGGTAATCCTAGCATAAGCATATCAAAAATTATGATCGTTTACATATTTTCAAATTTAAAAGCAGGATGTTTTTTTTATGAGGTTCTTTTAGAGTTCTCGGTTATACTTATTAGGTCCAATATGTTAAATATAAATATAAATGAAAATGATTTTTATTTTAACACTTCCTGTGTTCGATTAATCTACAAAGTAGAAAATCGCAAAATTTCACAACCACAGGCAGTGGCAGCACAAACGCAACGTTGGAATGCGTATAGAGGTCGCTGAATTTCACAACATCGGGCAGGACCACCGTAGCCTAGTTGGTAAAGCGTCTGCGGTACTTACGCAGAAGACGCAGGTTCGAATCCTGCCTGTGGTTGTGAAATTTTGCGATTTTCTACTTTGTAGATATGTTAAATATACACAGTTTTAATGTGATATTAAGCTAAAACGGCATACAATCGTAGTAAAAACAGATAATCTTATCTCATACAAAAGGGCATGTTTCAATTATAACAATGTTTCAACCATAACATAATTTTTACGGAAGTGGCATTTTAAAAATCTGACATAGGTCACCTATATTGTCATCTAAATCGCTTAAAATAAAAAAATCTGTTTTAAAAATCATATTTTATTAACGTTTCATATTATTCAACTATTCAAACTAAAAAAATTCAGATGAGGAACTTCAGTTTTGTCTCTTCGACCACCTAACAACTTATAACAATCTGGGGACGATCGAAACACGAGGACGTTTGAAACGTTTCAACAGTACCCAGACGATGTGGTTTAATCGTCCCCAGCCGGTATTTTTTACTTCAAAGTCAAAATTTATTCTTAATCAACTTCAATTCAAATCAAGAATTGTGAAAAAACCACTCCACAATAACAAACTGACACTCTAAAATAAAAACAATAACTGTAAGATAAGTATATCAGATTTTATGACAAAAGTTATATCATGCAAGTTATTTACTTTTTTGCGCGAAAATCTTGTACGGGCGCTGGTCACGGCTGCTTCGCTCGGAGGCTCGAGCGTAACTGTCTAAACTTCCGGAGATGGCCGATTGACCCACGAGTGTTTCGTAATATGCGTAGTTACTATGGTTATTGAGAAAATCGCAATGTTTCAATCATGACCTGGTTCAATCGTACCCGGTCTCCCCTACCTATACATACAATTTATGGCTTATAAATAAATAATAATTACTTGTTAACTTGAAAAGCCTACTTAGCTGTGTTCCTTTTAAATTCATTGTATAAACTATTTACCTACAACTGTGTATTTTTTTTACATTCCGGATATCAACCGTTCAGCTTAGGAGAGGGAGGGACACTTGACGCTAACAAAAATTTGCAGACTTCACAAACGGATCCCTAAATAAAAAACAATTCTCATTACGTATACCTACTTATAATATTTTTAAAAGGGTGGGGTAGGCGAGAAAAAGAAATCCCGTCCCCACTTCACGAGTAGGGACTAGGGGAGGGAATCAAATATGTCAAAGAAGGAGAAGTCGGGGCAAAGAGATAGCTATAGGTGTAAAAGAGACAGCCTCAGAAAATCCAGAAACATAATATTGGCCGAACTATAGGTACTAAATACAACAAAAATTGCGATAATGTGAAAGTTTGTACAGTGTTGTACATGTAACAGGATGTAGGTTTAGAGTTGAGTTGTTTCGTTGAGGTGCACTAAGAAAAGTCAGTTTCACAAATCACGAAACCTATTATAGTTTTAAAAGTTACAGATATAAAATTTGGCTACTTCCTTCTCTCATAAGTTGTTGATGCACACTGCTGTAAATCGTACGAAACGCGGCAAAGTAGGTTGCCGAGCTAGCTAGAATAAAATGTGCGGTATAAACCGTACATGTTGGCAACCCCAAAAGAAGGGGATGAAAATTTAAATACACTACAATATAAAAGTTTTAAAAGAGAGATTATGAGAGTTAGAAGTACCAGTACAAAGCAAAAAATTGTTTCTCTTAAATATTATCTAAATTAAAGCCAGGGTTGTAGGACGAAGTGGTCTGGCTTGTTACGGTGGTGCTCGCTGAGCGCTGAGGCTTCGGCGGCGGTGCCCTTCTCTGTTGCATTTCTATGTCTTGGTTGGTACGTCTTGATTTCTGACTGTTATTTGTAAAGTATCGTTTTCTTATACTCCAGACTATAAAACCTCCGATTATTGTGCCCACCAGTGCATAACTATATGAGAACAAACTGGTGTATGTCGTGGGAAGAGATTTTAGACGGTAAGGTTTGCTCATTTTTCTTTTCCAAGACAAGTTTATTTTCTATTTCTCTTAATTTTGCACTGTCCGGAAGAGGCAGTAGATAGAATAGAATAGAATGGAATGGAATGGAATGGAATGGAATGGAATGGAATGGAATGGAATGGAATGGAATGGAATGGAATGGAATGGAATGGAATGGAATGGAATGGAATGGAATGGAATGGAATGGAATGGAATGGAATGGAATGGAATGGAATGGAATGGAATGGAATGGAATGGAATGGAATGGAATGGAATGGAATGGAATGGAACGGAATGGAACGGAACAGAACAGAACAGAACAGAACAGAATACAATACAATACAATACAATACAATACGTTTATTGATAATACCAAATTACAAGTCAAAGATAAATTATATTACATTTAAAGAATGTAAAAAACACAACCAATTCTGAAAAACATTTCATACAAAAAATATAAAATATTAATTATTTTTTTGTTCTAAAAACTCCGACAGACTATAAAACTGCATGGATGCTAAAAACTTTTTAATTTTAATTTTGAATAATCGGGTAGAGGCTGCATTTCGTACTTCGTCCGGTAGCCTATTGTAGACAGCAGGTCCCGATATATACACTGATTGTTCCGACCTTTTCAATTTATGAAACGGGGTGGCGAGCTCATGCCCGTTGGCGTTGCTGCGTAAGTTGTGAGTCGATATTTCTCCCTTGCGCTTGAATGAATCTATATTAGTGTGTACGAACAGGGCAAGTTGGTAGATGTACTCGCACGGCATCGGCAAAATTCCCATGTCCCTGAAATAAGGTCTGCAAGATACGTCGTCTTGCACGCCTACCATAGCGCGTATCGCGCGTTTCTGCGAGATAAACGCTCTCTCGATATCTGCAGCTCTGCCCCAAAGTTCCAGACCATAGGTCAAGGTGGAATGGACAGTCGCGAAGTAACATGTCCTTACCACTTCCCTAGAAGCGGTGGCTCTAAGGCGTCGCAGAGCGAAACATGCGCGACCGAGTTTGGTGCAGAGCTGATCGATATGCGTCTCCCACACGAGGGCGCTGTCAATACAAAACCCCAACAGTTTTGTTGAGCGTACCTGCAAAAGTTGCGAACCACCTATACATACTTTCATGGGCTTGGGCTCCTTGCCATTTAAATTGAAGCACATGTATGACGTTTTATCTCTGTTTAGAGCCAAACCATTCATCCGAAACCATTGGTCGAGGTGCTGGAGGGATCTATTGAGCTTGGTCTCGAGCTCAGAATGCGTGGTTGCAGAGATCACTGCTGCGACATCATCCGCGTACATATACACTTCAGAGTCTTCGACCATGTGTGGTAGGTCGTTTAACAGTAGGCTAAACAGAGTATTTGAGAGGCAAGACCCTTGGGGGACTCCCATTGTATTTTGGACTTCGGAGGATGTTATGCGCCCTCTGTTTCCTACTACTGCCTGAGTTCTATCTTTTAAGAATGACACGAGGAGCTGCAGAGGAGGCCCTTGTATTCCATAGTGACTTAGCTTTTGGGTGACGAGGTGATGAGACGCGGTGTCGAACGCGCGCGAGAGGTCGCAGCATATAAGTGCGACATGCCGGCCGGCCTCGCGCGCGCCCACCACGCGCCACACCACCTCGCGGACCAGGTCAGTCGTGGAGCGTCCCTCGCGGTATGCATACTGCCTGTCAGACATTATTTCCCTGTAATTTAGAAATGCGAGTAATCTCTTATTGAGGCCTACCTCGAATATTTTACTGATAATAGGTACCAATGAGATAGGTCTATATGACTTAATATCAGTTTTTTTCCCTTTGCCTTTATAGAGGGGTGATATTTTGACTCTTTTCAGCGCCACTGGGTATGTACCTGCTCTAATGCATAGATTAAAGAGGTAGCTCAACACGTCCGCCACGGGGCGAACGGCTGACTTTATTATATTTGGCGATAGTCCGTAAATATCTGTGCTCTTTTTCGATGCTATAGATATGTGGAGTATCGCTACCACCTCGCCGGGCGTAAACATTGATAAGCGTAGAGCGAGCGTCGCATGCGGCACGCTGGCACGCAGCGCTGCAAGGGCGTGCGGGGTGTCTGCTTGAGGAGCACCGCACCTGTCTGCCGCCGACACGAACTCCAGGTTCATTGCGTCAACAAGGTCCCGTTTGGTGGTGTACGGATTGCCGTCACAGTCGCGCACCTGGTCGGTATAATCTAAGCGTTCGCGGTTACCGCGGCCGAGCTCAACGTTTACTATTTGCCACATACATTTCCCCCTATCCTTACTTGGTGCTTTATTAATAAAGTCGGAGAAGAAATCCGTTCGTTTCTTACGCAATTTTTTATTATATTTTATTGCCAAATCGTTTGCAATGGCGGCTAGTTGAATGTCATCTGGTGATTCAGATTTTAATTTAAAAATGTCAAAGAGTAGAAACTTAAAATTAATAATTTCCTCGTCAACCCAGTTCATCAATTGTCTCGAAGCTAATTTTATTTTAAATGGAAAACATATGTCAAATTTATTTATTACTATGTTTGTAATCGCGTCGCAAAGCAAGTTGCAGTCATTATTGCATTTTAATACAGTCTCAGTCCAGTCAATAGATGCTAAAGCGGCTTCGAAGTTAGCCCTATTGGCAGACGAGAAGGTACGGGCTGCTACGGTAGCGGGTGCGGTAGGTACCGGCGAGTCGCGCAACACACTCACGCGCTATGCGTTGTGATCGCTTAGGTGAGTATCGACCTTAGTGACCGCCTGCACGCGCTCCAAAGGAATATTAGTGTAAGCGTGGTCGAGCGATGTACCGCTCTCGGGTCTGGTAATAAAGTCCACTAACTGAACGAAACCATGCATTGAAAGGATATCTGAGAGTTGCTTTTTTATTGTGGAGTTTTCGAGGTAATTAATATTAATGTCTCCCATCAATATGGTATCTATTGATTCGTTATCAATTTTTGAAAGTAATTTTTCGAATAAGATCAAGTAGTCAGCATGACTAGTTTGGTTTGAGTGATAAATACCTACGATAAGTAGATCATAATCGTGCGACTGTACTGCGCACACGTCAAATATTTGTTCTTGTGTTAGGTCACAATAGTCTTTTCTACACTCTACCTTTAGGCCTGAACGAACGAAGATGCAGCTACCCCCGTGAGCTACCTGCGTCCTACAGCTGTGAGAAATTAGGTCAAAGTTTAACAATGTTACAGACTCTAATTCATAACTGCGTAACCAATGTTCTGTAATAATTAACACATCACAAGAGAGTTCGTTTTTTAGAAGTACTTCGAGTTTTTTCGTTTTTCTATTTATGCTACGAATATTCTGATGACAAATCGTAAGTTTAGCAGCAGAGGATCGGTTCCGGGTTGGTGGGGCCGGTGGGGGCGGGGGCGTGTGTGCTGGTACCGGTGTTGGTGGCGCCGGGAGTGGCGGGGGCGCGCGCGGGGGCGGCTGGCGGCGCGGGGCGTCACTATTTTTTATAGTTCGCGGTGACGGTGTGTCTTGAGGCGCCTGAAGGGTCGTTGCTCGCAGCACGGGGATGTTCGGAGTCTTTGCTGTGTCCAACCGACGGCGCACGCGTCGCGCGCCGGGCGCTCTTTCGAAACCACGCGGTAATTTGTATGTTGGCAGGCCAGTTTTCACTCGACATAAAGTACTCGTATTTACTAGCCGGAACTGTAATCGCAAACGACGAGTAATACTCATGCCTCAATTTTATTGCTTCGACTCTGTATTCTGCAGTACTCTTTTTCGTCATGTAAGTTTTGACGGCTTCAGGTGTCGTGCCTGATTTAAAGAAACACGCGTGGATCTTCTTTGTCCTCTCTGACGTTGCGAGGGAGTCATCGACTGGTCCAGTCCCGGTGATGGCCTTTCGGTGCGATCTACGCTTTTTCCGCGATTGTTGTGTCTGCCATCCATCGTTATCGCGGGCCACATCTGCATCGCTGGTGGAGGCAATACGCGAAGGGGGTTGGTTGACGGTGTTCGCGGGGGTCGATACAGGTTTCAAGGTAGGAGTTTTTACAGGCGCAGGTGTTGGTGGCTGCAGCGGCTGTACAGGCGTGGTAGGATTTCTTTGGGTCTCGCTTGACTGGGTCGCTACAGTTTTGAAGGATTTTTTATGTCCTTTAGTTAGGATCTCTGATTCTATAAATTTGCTTATTTGCGTGTTTAACGATCTAATTTCGTCAGACTTGGCATTTTTTAGATTAATTATTTCCTGCTTCAAGCCTATAATCTGCTTTTCCAACTCAGAAATGTGTGCGTTTTTCTCTATCGACATTTCAAAAATTTCTTTTCTAAAGGATTGTAGTTCCATAAGAATTAATTTTACATCGTGATCATTTGCATGGTTTGGTATGGTTTCATTCGCAATCGTACTCAAATTGAGGGAATCCTGCGTTGTACTACAGTTATGTATATCACCAGGTAAACTCTCGTCTGCAGTTTTGTGCTTGATCTCTGGTACAGGTGCGTCTACACATATTGGCTGTTGGCCCCTCACGGGGGTAGTGTCATTTATTCGGCGTCTTGTGATCAATTTACATTCTGGGCAAATCCACTGCCTTTGTAAATCTTGCATTTGACTTACGAATTGATTTAAGCTAATGTTCACACAGAGATGATGGAATTTACCTTTGCATGTTATGCATTCGATTAGTTGCCCTATTTGAATTTGTTTTGTACATGCTACGCACTTTCTCATGATTGTTATCGATATTAAATGTCAAAAAAAAAAATGCACGCTAAAGTGCACTCAATAGCTCTTAAATTGAGTAGTTGCCCTGTCTCGGAAACTCGTAGCGGTCGTAGAAGTCGGACGTCTCGCTTGTATCGGTGCGGTATAATTCGCAGTGCGCGTAGCAGCACGTGCGTAGAGAGTTGGCCCAGCGGCGCGCTCAAGGACAACCGGTTAACAGAACGTTGACCCGAATGACAGGTAGCTCACGCTTACCTCGCTGCTCCGATCGTACGTTGAGACTCGCCGTCAGCCGTTATATATTTAATTTTGAACTATATTTGATGAATACTCCGGTAGTTCTGTATCAAACTTGTCACGGTTTTCACAATTTTGTCGGGTTTTTTATGCACTTCAAACTGATACCGAAATCAATATAAGACTTAAAACTTCGCACTTATTTTATTAGAATATTACGGACCGAAACGAAAATACGTGTGTTCTCAGAGACGAACATCGGACGACCCCCGTTAGCAGAGTATTTTATTTTATGCAAAATAACTCTGGCTTTGACCGTTAACGAGCAGAACTCAAAAATTGAATCGCGGGGTGAGCACGGCAGGTAGGGGAGGCGAGCGAGTGATAGAATAGAATAGAATAGAATAGAATAGAATAGAATAGAATAGAATAGAATAGAATAGAATAGAATAGAATAGAATAGAATAGAATAGAATAGAATAGAATAGAATAGAATAGAATAGAATAGAATAGAATAGAATAGAATAGAATAGAATAGAATAGAATAGAATAGAATAGAATAGAATAGAATAGAATAGAATAGAATAGAATAGAATAGAATAGAATAGAATAGAATAGAATAGAATAGAATAGAATAGAATAGAATAGAATAGAATAGAATAGAATAGAATAGAATAGAATAGAATAGAATAGAATAGAATAGAATAGAATAGAATAGAATAGAATAGAATAGAATAGAATAGAATAGAATAGAATAGAATAGAATAGAATAGAATAGAATAGAATAGAATAGAATAGAATAGAATAGAATAGAATAGAATAGAATAGAATAGAATAGAATAGAATAGAATAGAATAGAATAGAATAGAATAGAATAGAATAGAATAGAATAGAATAGAATAGAATAGAATAGAATAGAATAGAATAGAATAGAATAGAATAGAATAGAATAGAATAGAATAGAATAGAATAGAATAGAATAGAATAGAATAGAATAGAATAGAATAGAATAGAATAGAATAGAATAGAATAGAATAGAATAGAATAGAATAGAATAGAATAGAATAGAATAGAATAGAATAGAATAGAATAGAATAGAATAGAATAGAATAGAATAGAATAGAATAGAATAGAATAGAATAGAATAGAATAGAATAGAATAGAATAGAATAGAATAGAATAGAATAGAATAGAATAGAATAGAATAGAATAGAATAGAATAGAATAGAATAGAATAGAATAGAATAGAATAGAATAGAATAGAATAGAATAGAATAGAATAGAATAGAATAGAATAGAATAGAATAGAATAGAATAGAATAGAATAGAATAGAATAGAATAGAATAGAATAGAATAGAATAGAATAGAATAGAATAGAATAGAATAGAATAGAATAGAATAGAATAGAATAGAATAGAATAGAATAGAATAGAATAGAATAGAATAGAATAGAATAGAATAGAATAGAATAGAATAGAATAGAATAGAATAGAATAGAATAGAATAGAATAGAATAGAATAGAATAGAATAGAATAGAATAGAATAGAATAGAATAGAATAGAATAGAATATTACTAGGCGTAGACTCGCTCTATTTGCATTGTATTCTGCATGACATTCAATAAGTATTCTGTAAAGAATCTACATTGAATAAAATTATCTGAATCTGAATCTGAATCTGAATAGAATAGAATAGAATAGAATAGAATAGAATAGAATAGAATAGAATAGAATAGAATAGAATAGAATAGAATAGAATAGAATAGAATAGAATAGAATAGAATAGAATAGAATAGAATAGAATAGAATAGAATAGAATAGAATAGAATAGAATAGAATAGAATAGAATAGAATAGAATAGAATAGAATAGAATAGAATAGAATAGAATAGAATAGAATAGAATAGAATAGAATAGAATAGAATAGAATAGAATAGAATAGAATAGAATAGAATAGAATAGAATAGAATAGAATAGAATAGAATAGAATAGAATAGAATAGAATAGAATAGAATAGAATAGAATAGAATAGAATAGAATAGAATAGAATATTACTAGGCGTAGACTCGCTCTATTTGCATTGTATTCTGCATGACATTCAATAAGTATTCTGTAAAGAATCTACATTGAATAAAATTATCTGAATCTGAATCTGAATCTGAATAGAATAGAATAGAATAGAATAGAATAGAATAGAATAGAATAGAATAGAATAGAATAGAATAGAATAGAATAGAATAGAATAGAATAGAATAGAATAGAATAGAATAGAATAGAATAGAATAGAATAGAATAGAATAGAATAGAATAGAATAGAATAGAATAGAATAGAATAGAATAGAATAGAATAGAATAGAATAGAATAGAATAGAATAGAATAGAATAGAATAGAATAGAATAGAATAGAATAGAATAGAATAGAATAGAATAGAATAGAATAGAATAGAATAGAATAGAATAGAATAGAATAGAATAGAATAGAATAGAATAGAATAGAATAGAATAGAATAGAATAGAATAGAATAGAATAGAATAGAATAGAATAGAATAGAATAGAATAGAATAGAATAGAATAGAATAGAATAGAATAGAATAGAATAGAATAGAATAGAATAGAATAGAATAGAATAGAATAGAATAGAATAGAATAGAATAGAATAGAATAGAATAGAATAGAATAGAATAGAATAGAATAGAATAGAATAGAATAGAATAGAATAGAATAGAATAGAATAGAATAGAATAGAATAGAATAGAATAGAATAAATTTTATTGTTCACTGTGTACAGTATGAGGTCTTAGAAAATAGTTTTAGTTACAACAGTGTGCCCCTTCCGGGCGTACAACGTAATACAGACATTATGAAGAAATAGAAATAAAATTAAAATCATAACAATACTTAAAATGTCAATAGAATTATTATGTTATCTACGAGTCAAATTAGTAGTTACAACTAAAAAATTCCTTTAAGATCATAGAATGCCTTACTTATCAGCCATTCTTTCAAATTCTTTTTAAATGAGTTACCATTCAGCATCTTTATGTGTAAAGGCAGATGGTTAAATATTTTAATAGCTCTTACGTAAGAACTATTTTCCATTACATAGCTGTTTATGTGGGTTTTAGTAATACAGATGTCATATTTGTGTTGTAGACGCACATTTGACTTCATGTCACTTTTCCGGTCAAAATGTTCAGTATGTGTTTTGGCAAAAATACAAATTTGTAAAATATAAATACATGTGAGAGTCAAATATTTTTTGGAAGTAAATGTATTTCTAAGTGTTTCAGTAGTATGCATCCTATATATGATGCGTAAACACTTTTTTTGCAAAATGAAAGTAGACTGTGATTCAACAGAGCAACCCCAAAATAAAACCCCATAAGTCAAAAGGGGATAAACATGACCAAAGTAGGCATTCTTAGCTATTTCTTCTGAGGTTACATTAATTAATATTGAGAGTGCATAACAATAACTTGCAATTTTGTTGTTGGTTTTTTCAATATGCGCCTTCCAATTTAGATGGGAATCAATGGTAACTCCCAAAAAGTTAATATTATCAACTTCATCAATCTTTTCACCGCCATTAACAACATTTAAAGTCATAGCTCTTTGTTTATAGTTTTTAAATTGCAGAATTTTGGTTTCGCTTAAATTTACTTTTAAATTTAGTGTTGCAAGCCATGTTACTATTTGGTTCAACGAGTTGTTTATTTCAGCAACATATTCAGTATCATTAAGATTGCCTTTGGGTATAAAAATTGTGGCATCATCTGCAAACATGACACAAAGGTGATTCGCTATTGCTGGCAGCTCATTCACATATAATAAAAATAAAAGTGGTCCTAAAACACTTCCTTGTGGTACTCCTAGTAATATAGATTCAAAGTCTGACGTGATCTGTGTAATTGTTTTTGAACTACTATCGTAAGTATCTAAAACAATAGCCTGTTCCCTTTTACTCAGGTATGACTCCAAGAGCCTTAAGGCATTTCCTCTTATTCCAGAACGTTCAAGTTGTGCTAAGAGAATTTCATGAACAACACAATCAAATGCCTTAGACATGTCTAAAAATAGTCAAACACATCCTTTCTTATTGTTGACTTCTTTCCAGACCTCAAGTAGTACGTTGTACCAGGTAGCAAAATGACGTCAAAATGACGTCATAATACAGTCATTTTCGACGTAGGAGACGTCATATTATGACGTCTGTATGACCAGCCAATGACGTACTATTGTCACAGCCTTATGACGTCATATGAGGACGGTAGGATGACGTCTCTGAAGACGTACTGATGACGTCTCTTACGACGTACTGATGACGTCTCTTACGACGTACTCACGACGTACTGTAGTAGTTCATTCTGTAGACGTGGCTTCAAGACAAAGGCAAAGCGGTGCTGCTGTAGGTGGCTTAATAAAAATAAATAGCTGCATAACTGAAGATGTGATGTTATAAGTGATGTTAAGTCACTTTAACCAATCTAGCCATCTAGGAACGTTATTTATAGGTATAACCTATAACCCTACATTTCCACCACCAAGGAAACGTCACGGCTACATACCATGTCATACTGCGAGAGGGTCATTCTACGAGAAAAAATCTCAATACCACAATATACAAAATGCTGCGTTTTGCACAGCGCCATCTCCTACATATATTTATTACTATAAAAATGACGTCAGTTTGACGTACGATTCCGACGAATGCAGTACCCTACCAACCTTATGTTAACCAAAAAAAAAATTACGTACAATTTCGATAAATAAATTACTGACCCGTTATTCATTGAATAAACTGTAAGATTACGTCACTCTCCCGACTTTGTCGACCTACCAAAGACTGACCACAGCTGACCTTTCGCTAACTGACCCAAAGTGACCAGGATGGACATTAAATTTGAATGACCTTTAATGGACTTCAGCTGATTCTTGAAAAACGTCCACAGTCCTAAAATGACCAAGAAGTGACGACATTTTGACGGACGATTTTGACCAATACAGTACGGTCTTAAATTGACTTAAAAATGACGTCAGTTAGACGAAAGATTCCGACCAATGTAGTACCGACCCTATACTGACCAAAAATGACGTCAGTTTTACGTCCTATCTCGACGAATTCAGTACTGACCCTAAATTGAAAATTGATTAAAATGACGTACTTTTTTCGTCCTAGACGTCATTTTGCTACCTGGGGTAAATCGCTAAAGTAGTATTTTTTTTCCTTTTGGAAGCCAAATTGGTTTTTAGGGTTCCGATACCAAAATGGTAAAAAAAAGGAACCCTTATGGTGCCGCTCTGTCTGTCCGTCTGTCTGTCACACCTCTATATCTCAGCAACCACTTACGCTATCGAGCTGAAATTTGGAATAGTTTTAGAATATAGTTGCCCAACTTAATTGCACATGAAATTTTTTTGAAAAAAGTATGATTATTAATGTAAAGGGGGCCAAAATAGGGGGGGCCAAATTTCAAATTGTCGCTACTAGGTCGAGTGGGGTATCATATGAAAGGGCTTTACTTGTACATTTTAAAATATATTTTTGTATTTTTTTAAGTTTCTTAGTTTTCAAGTTATGATGAAAAATGTCAAAAAAAATACCATTCCCCCCCCCTTATCTCCGAAGTTTGAGTAAGGGAAAATCTGAATTAATTACAGTTGACAGAGGTTTATGTAAACTTTACAGCAAAAATAAAACGATCTTTCTAAGTTGCACAGTTTTTCAGAAATCTGCAAAAAACCTTTACAAACAAATTTAGTTTTGCGGTCCTGAAAATGGAGTTTATTGCTTCCAAAAATACTATAGGTATATCGGAACCCTCGGCGCGCGAGTCCGACTCGCACTTGACCGGTTTTTTATTCAAGACATCGTTAGTAAAAAGAAAAGAACTCAACCTCATATGAATAATTTTTTCAAACACCTTTGAAAAGCTAGGTAATAGAGCTATAGGCCTATAGTTGTTCATTTCAGTTTTTAGTCCTTTCTTATGGATAGGTCTTACCAATGCTTTCTTTAAGTCATCCGGGAAGCAACCGGTCTCTAGCGACAAATTTATAATATGAACCAAAGGTTTAGCTATGTAGTCAATACTCAGTTTAATTAATTCCATAGGTATGTTGTCAAAACCTGAGCTTTTTTTATTTTTAAATTTTTTTACGACATTTGACATTTTTAGATGGGACGTGTCATGGGAATTCACAATTTTGTTGATTGAGAAGTTCAGTGCTGGCATATCGATATCAAGGCCCATTTTTAAGTTGGAGTTGTAGATGTTATGTTATTAAGTCAGGAAAAGTACCATGATCGACACAATCATTGAATATAACAGCTAAATATGGAGATATAGTATCAATGATCGCACTACAGACTTTTACTGACATTCCCCATAGGTCCTCAGTAGTTTTCATTTTAATGCTTTTAAAGGCTTTAACAATTTCGTTTGGGGTGACATGATTGAACCCAAATTCAGTTTCGCAGGCGTCCACATTCTTTTGAAGTAAATCGCTAGCAAGTGAAGATGATGAATTGAGTGACTCTGTTGTTTTCAAAGGAATATTAGTAAAAAAGGTTTCGAATTCTTGAGCCACTTCTACGTTTGAACTAATGGTTCCGCGATTTGTATGAAGTGTGATTTGGTTGTCACGCGGTTTCACTTTACCAGTTTCACTGTTTATAACATTCCATACAGCCTTAAGTTTGTTCTCAGCAGACTGTATTTTTTTCCGTAGGAAAAATGATTTTGCTTTTAAACAAACGAATTTAAACAATTTTGAATAATTTTTAACATATTCAATGAAACTGTCGTCATTTGAATAATTTCTTAGCTCATATAATTCAAAAAGTCTCTCTCTACTTTTGCGAATACCAGCAGCGGTAGCCCAGTCACTGAACTTGAATTTTACAATAATTTGCTTTTTCCTAATAGTGAAAATTTTACTGAATTCAGTATTAATCAATGTGAATATTTTACTGAATTCAGTATTTCCTTTTGCAGAACCCATAGATCATTTTACGAAGGAGAGCCATACAGCTTTTTGTTGTAGGGAAGATAGGGAGTTGTCTTTCTATAATAAAATATTATAATTCTAAATAATGTATTTTTTGTTGTTACAATGTGAACGTTGGAGGGGGAAGGCCTCGGCGAACGTACCAGGACCAAATTCAGGACGTTCTGAATAAAGGCCAGGTTAAAAATACCCTAAAGTGCCTGATACACGGTTGGCAACATGGGTCCCGACAGAGGTGACCTTGGCTGGCAACCGTTCGGGTGCTATAGAGAATTGGTTGTAAACTGCGAATTACACGGTCGGAACACGAAATACACGGTCGGAACCGACCAAGGTCACCTCTGTCGGGACCCATGTTGCCAACCGTGTACGAGTATCAGGTACTTAAACCGACGAGCATGTATGAAAGGATTGACGAAAGTACAGGAAGCAAGGGAAGTATGTCAAGATCGTAGCAGGTGGAGAACTGTGGTCTCTGCCTACCCCGACGGGAACAAGGCGTGATATTATGTATGTATGTATGTATTGTTGTTACAACGTTAAGTTTAGTATCATTTTCAACTAAACTTGAGACGTACAGTCCATATATCAAATAATACTTACAATATTTGTTACAAAAATCTCGAAATAAAAAGGAAATTCATAAATCTATATCTTACTTCTTTCCAGATGATTTCGATACACATACGCATCAAAAATTACTTGATTCCGATGTTGTGTTGGTTATAGCGATATCCTTTTATTTCACACTTCAGCAGCATGGTCTCAAAGAGCTGTGGATATCTTTCGGCACTGGTAAACACCACAGCTACCTACATACCGGTGCATGAAGTAACAAATCATTTAGGCGCAGATAAAGCAGAAGCTTTCATAGGCTACCATGCATTTACAGGGTGTGACACCGTTTCACCTCAAGTCCTGCGGATGACGGGGCTGGCTCTTTCTTTTTCAGCAGGTGAGTACGCTAGCTCGGTCTGGAGCCGCTCCGCACACACGCAACAAGTGGATACAGCACTGAATGACTGATGGATGTCTTAAGCCAACCCCTGTGGGTATGCTGTATCCCCTAGCAGGTGTAGCACCCTCGGATATCCGCAGAGAAGTAGCAAGCTCTATAGAAAGAACTAAGTGTGACTCAGATCCCCGGCACCCTATGCACCACCATGTCTCGGTACCTCAGACTCAAAAATCGACGAAGCTTTATGAAGGTCGTCCGTCCAGCACATTTGCTGTCATTACGAAGCCTCCAAAATCCGTGTTAGCCTCTGGCAGGAGAGATGCATTAATTATCCCGGTATCTGAGCAATTGCCTCCTGGACACCATCTTCCCTGGCCGACTTGGAAGTCGAGGCCGACGAAAACATGTGCAAATGGGGCTTTGGTGCGGATCCTGCTTGTCCGTGTGGCTTCTCTCCGCAAACGATGGCACACCTTTTGACCTGCCCTGCGTGCCCCTCTACCTGGTCGCGCGAAGACCTTTACAATGCCACCGATAATGCTGTCTGTGTGGCGGAGTTTTGGTCCAATACATTATAAATCACGCCAGAATTGACTCGAAAGAAGAATAAGAAGCGTTTCATTCTAAGGGCAAAGCTGTTGACTTGGAATACTCGGCAACTGTCGGCAAAGATATTCCGAGATTACTGCAGCTTTCAAAGCCTTATCTAATCCACTAGAAGAACTGCCCGAAAACTTATTTGTTGCAATAGAAAAATATGTGGTGCGGCTATACGGTGGAGACGTTGACATCATAATCAGTGTAAACGATGTAAAGAAATTCTTATTCGCATCAAAATATGGGTCTCTCCAAAACATTCCTCATTATAATACATTCGTTCATTCATTCACTCCGCTCTTCGCGTATTGTAATTCCAAGAATAGTTAACCTTTAGATTGCATGATAAAACGTCTATCCATTTACACGAGATTAAAATCACAGAATAGATAATTCCTCGTACTCGTATAGTTACTCGCGTACAACTTCGAGCTTGGTCGAATCCACCCTAAATGTTTCTGTAAAAAAGGTTGCAGAGGTCGATGTTCCTGCACCCGAAAAGGGCTGACATGCACGTGATAGATTATAATACCTGAAAATATGTCTTAAAATATTGCTAAATGGCTAAATTGTATTTCAGAGATAATAGATAGTTAGGAGTAATAAATTTTATTGTAATAGTATTGATTTCATCTCTTTCCTAACGGAAGTTGTAGAATGTAATTAACTAAAGTATTGTATTAAGTAAAATCATAAAAATGACATGTGTTGCAAGGTTTATAATGTGTTCAAAATATTGTATTAATATTGTTGTCGATTAATCTAGTAAAATATATTAAATCGTATGTAAAAGTAGTAATTTTGATGCTGTTCAATGTAGCTCATTGGCTAATGTAACTAGAATGATTGGTATTGGTCAATATGTGGCTAATATCACTCACCTCGTTCCTAATTGGATAATTGTATTGCTCACTACCTGTACAAACTTCATTTCATATTGTATGATAAAAAGCTCCCTCAGAGCGATAAATCTCTCTTATCTTAGTGTCGGCGAAACTGGAAGTATCCCTAGTCCTGAGTTAAGTAATTTTCTTTAATATTTAAAATATATTGTAATAGAAGTAAATCTCATTGTAAACGTGTTATTTTCTCGTTTTTAAATGTAGATAACTGTATTTTCAACTCTCCTTGGATTAATAACTGTTTTACTGCTGTTTCTTTGAATAATCAAGTACATTTATAACTACCATTTATTTCTTTTATCATTTGTTCTAAAATTCCCTTCCTATGTAGCTATAATCCACGAAAAGGCGTGGTTAATTTAGGTAGGTAGTACAAGACAGCTTGGCTGTATCCTCGTATTTTAGAGCACAATAGGTAAATAACTGAAAACCTAGTATTTCTTTAATAGAAAACTCCTATTAAAAAAACCGGCCAAGTGCGAGTCGGACTCGCGCACTGAGGGTTCCGTACCACCACATAAACATAATTGTATTAGTTGAAATTTCAGTAAGTTAATGTGCTAGATTTTTTGAGTTCGACACGCGCTTGACCAAATTTTATTATTTGTTGTTATTTTATAGCCTATGCCCTATAAACATACCAATTTTCAAGTTTGTAAGTGTTCCCGTTTTTAAAAAGAACTAAAACAAAAATCGCCTCAGCAACCATCCAACTTGACCCCTCTCTTATATGAATGTTCTTGAAACGGGAGCTCACCACAATTGGTTACCATTAGTTGTGAGAAAAGTTGTAATATTTAATGATTTCAGACTTTTCCCATTATTTGTACTGTGAGACCTAGCTTCTTGCCAAATTTCATAATTTTAGGTCAACGGGAAGTACCCCGTAGGTTTTTCATTTTTGAATAAATGTATGGAGATGAGGACATAAAATGCCATATCTTTTGATTGCGTCGTTGTAAAAAATTGAAATTTTCAGATCTTGTGTGGTTCATGGATCCTAATATATGGTATTAATTTCAACCTGATACCTTTACCCGTTCGTGAGATAAAGGGTCTTGACAGACAGACAGACAGACAGACAGACAGACAGACAGACAGACAGACAGACGGACAACAAAGTGATCCTATAAGGGTTCCGTTTTTTTCTTTTGAGGTACGGAACCCTAAAAAGCTTTTATTTGTAACTGCACATGTCTCTATCCCTAAAATTCTAACACACGCAGTTAAGTAACTGCAGAGGGAACTACGATAATAGAAGGTACAATTATTATGCTCATATTATAACTTAAAATTTAATTTTAAGAAGCTCTTTAATAGTTAATTTATCTTAGGCATTTATCATGGATATAATCAATATATATTGAAAAACAAGACGTTTTAGTTTATTTTATGTAGTATATGTAGGTAGATTCGAAAATGTGTGACAACTGTCAATTGTCAGTTAATAAATGGCTTGATAACAAGGGGCGTTTTTCTGAGAGATTTTCCCTAAAATACTCGGATAAAACACTGGCGACGATTTAATTTTGTTAATTTCTGCGAACATTTACCACGCGGCATCTTATTTTGTGCTTTTCTCGTGCGGTTACGCGTAAACAACACAGTTATGTCGATATTCGGGAGTGCGCCGGTTTTCGATTGTAAAGTGGACGAGTGGACAGTGCACAAAGCGCAAATAAAGAACTTTTTTGATGCAAACAGCATTAATGATACTACAGATGTTGGTGGCGTAAAGAGACGTGCCATTTTTCTAAATTGCATGTCGCAGGATTCATATCGTCTAGTGCGTGATTTGTTGCATCCTACCGCGCCTGAGAGCGCGACGTTTACAACCTTGGTGGACACTCTCGATGCGCATTTTGAACCTAAGAAGTGTGTTTATGCAGAACGGGAAAAATTTTACTGTGCGGTGAAACAGAGTCACGAGTCTATGAATGAATTTGCTGCTCGCATAAGAGGATTAGCTGCAGAATGTAGTTTTGGCTCGCATCTCGATATGTGCCTAACAGATCGTTTTGTAATGGGAATTGACTCGGCAGCGGTTAAGGAAAAGTTGTTCCGGGAAGATCCTACTCAATTGAAGTTAAATAAGGCGGTAGAATTGGCTTGCGCGGTGGAAGGCGCACAGCGCGTAGCGGCGAGTGCCGGGGTGCCGGTGAAGATCGAGCCGCTTATGTACGCGGGTGCCGGCCGCGCCGCGAGCGGCGGTGGCGGCGGCAGGGGGCGCGCGCGTCGCTCGGCTCCAACGCAACAGCGTTGCGCCGTCTGCGGAGCTAAATCTCACGAAACGTCGAGTTGTTCTTTTCGCCATTTATCGTGTAATAGTTGTGGTGTAGTTGGACATCTAAAAAAGATGTGCCCCAGTGCTAAAAGTGAAGGTGTCAGTAAGAATACAGGGTGGCGTAATTACTATCTTTGTGATGATGGTTGTGATGAGGGCGAGCCTCACTCGCCGCTTAATAATATTCGGTGCCAGGACGAGCGGCCCATGGTTGTGGAGGTGCAGGTGCGTGGCACCGCTCTCCGCATGGAGGTGGACTCGGGCAGCGCAGTGTGCGTGCTGCCAGCCGCGGTCTGGCGTAGGTATTTCGCTCTGTCATCGCCACTCGGTAAGCCAAACAAATCATTACGCACTTATGATGGTAGTACAGTTACTGCGTTAGGTATGTGTTGTTTACCTATCACTTATGAAAACGCTACACATTACTTGTTTTTTTATGTCGTTGAAAATGGTCCAGTTTGCTTATTAGGAAGAGATTTTCTAACGCTTTTTAAACTGGGTTTGGCAAAATTGAATTATTGTTCACTTGGGAATAGTGATCATTCGATCTTAACTAAATATGAAAATTTATTTTCTGGGAAGTTGGGAACGTTCAATAAATACGAGTTATCACTGCATTTAAAAGAGGGTTCAGTTCCGAAGTTTTGTAAAGCTAGGGCTGTGCCTTTTGCGTTAAAACAAAAAGTTAGTGACGAGTTAGATAGACTAACGCGCGTAGGTATACTCGAACCAGTTTCGCATTCTAGATATGCTTCCCCAATTGTCCCCGTTATGAAGAAAAACTCCGACGATATTCGTATTTGTGGAGATTTCTCAGGAACAATTAATAAGGATTTAGTGATAGATTCATATCCTTTACCTACAGTTAGGGAGTTATGCGCCTCGTTACACGATTGTCGTTATTTTAGTAAATTGGACCTATCTAATAGTTACAATCAATTTGTGTTAGACGAGAAATCACGTGAGTACACATGTGTGAATACACATAAAGGGCTGTTTAGATACACGCGCCTCGTGTTTGGGCTGTCGAACGCGCCCGCGCTCTTCCAGCGCGCCATGGCGCAGCTGCTGCACGGGGTGGAGGGGGTCGTGTGCTTCTTGGATGACGTGCTCATCGCCGCACCCAGCCCCTCCCTGCACTGGCAGCGCGTTGATCAGGTGCTTCAGCGCTTACAGGATGCCGGCCTCATGCTACAAAAGTCTAAATGTTCATTTTTTACGCAAAAAGTGGAATACCTGGGGTATATTATTGACTGCGATGGCATTCATAAAAACCCAGAAAAAATAAAAGCCATGACTGAAGTAGCCGCACCGGAAAATCAAAAGCACTTGAAGTCCTTTTTGGGTTTAATAAATTTTTATAGAAATTTTATACCCCGTGCGTCGAGCTTAATGGAGCCGTTACACGCTCTTTTGAGAAAAGGGGTCAAATGGGAGTGGTCCGAGACACATCAAAAAGCGTTTGAGGACGTAAAGAAAGAATTATGTTCAGCTAGAGTACTGGCGCATTTTGATCCTAATAAAGACTTGGTCTTGACCGTAGACGCGGGGCCCGGCGGGTTGGGCTGCGTGTTGGCTGTGCGCGAGGCCGACGGCAGCGAGCGGCCACTTAGCTACGCCTCACGCAGTCTGTGTAAAAGCGAACGCGCCTACAGCCAAATACAAAAGGAGGCTACAGCCATTGTTTATGGAGTAAAAAAATACCACCAGTACTTGTACGGCCGCCAGAAACCTTTTATATTAAGAACCGACCACAAACCGCTGATGTCAATATTTTCTCCCAAAGGTGTACCTCAAATGACTGAAGCTCGTCTTCAGCGTTATGCTTTGTTTTTGAGTGCATATAATTATAAAGTTGAATACGTCAGCAGCGAAAAGAACGTCGCTGACTATTTAAGTCGCAGTCCTCTGGAAGCTGGGGCCATAAATGTTGATGAAGGGGACTTGGTCAGCTACGTTAATTTGTTGTCCACGGCAGGTGCGGCGTCGCCGCTGCCAGTTTCTTTGGACGAGGTCCGCGCGGCGACCGCGGCGGACTCGATCCTGTCCTTGGTGACGCAGTATGTGGCCAATGGGTGGCCTAAAAAGGTGCGGCCAGAACTGCTGGCGTACCGCCGATGTCAACAGGAGTTACATGTTGACATGGGATGCTTACTGCGTGGGCACCGCATAGTGGTACCACCCAAATTTCGACCGGCTGTTCTAAATGAACTACATGCGGCTCATATGGGTGTGGTAAAAATGAAAATGATAGCCCGGGAGCGCTGTTGGTATCCGGGAATTGACAGTGACATTGAAAATGTCGTGTCAAATTGTGACTTGTGTATCGCAAATCGTGTTTCACCGCCAAAAGTGCCGATGGTGTGTTGGGAATGGCCCACAACCGTTTTTGAGAGGGTGCATTTAGATTACCTAGGTCCAATAAATAACCGAAACTTCTTAGTTTTGGTTGACGCACACAGCAAGTGGCTGGAGTGTATCGAGGTGCCTAACTTATCAGCTCAGGTACTGATTGAAAAATTGTTGATTATTTTCTCGCGTTTTGGAGTGCCTAGAAACGTTGTATCAGATAACGCAAAAACTTTTAATTCGTCAGAATTCGCAAAATTTTGTCAGATCCATGGTATAAACCATATTTTTGTGCCGCCATATTTTCCACAAAGCAATGGACTAGCTGAAAATGCCGTTAAATTATGCAAAAAGTTTATAAAAAATGCAATGAAAGAAGGTCGCGCTAAAGAAATAAATAAAAATATAGACAAATATTTATTTCACTATAGAAATACTCCACACTGTACAACAGGTTTGGCGCCGGCGCAATTAATGTTCGGTAGGAACCTCCGTTGTAAACTTGACCTTATGGCGTCTGACCAGGGTGCATCACCTCCACCTCCTCAGCCAGGGAACGTACAAGACCGGGTGCGTGTGCGTCAAGAACGTCAGAAGTTAGATTTCGGCGGGAAACAAAAATCTTTCCGCTTAACTGATAACGTTTGGGTAAAAGATTACCGTGGAAGTCCACAGCACCCAAAATGGGTACTTGGTAGGATTGTAGGCCAAGTAGGGAAAGTTGTTTACGACGTGGCCGTTGACGATGTCGTTTGGAGACGTCACGCAAATCAATTGTTGAATGAAAGTCATATATGCCTAAAACTAGAACTGACATGGCAACTGCATGGTCCTACGACTCTTGCGACGTCGCTGACGGTTGCGGTAAAGTCTCGGGCGCTGACTCGGACGGTGAGCGGTTGACGCCTGGCGCTAGTGGTGGTGCAAGCAATAACTCGCAACCGCCGGGACGGTCGGGAGAGAGGCCTACGAGCCCCACACCGCCTGACGGTACCGGTACACCCGACCCTCCGGTTCAGTCTGACCACGAAACCGACACTGATGATAACGGTACGCCTACTTGTTCGGATTCTGAAGAAACCAACAAGTACGCCGCCGTTGCTGAGAAAATGGAGACAGCTGGTACTGATGAAGAGGTTCGACGTACACGCTCCGGTCGGACAGTGAAACCACCAACATGGTTTAATTTGGAATTTTTTTAAAAAATATTGTTAAAACAAGTAATGAACAAGTATATTTCTATTTAACTATGTAAGTTTAATTGTGTTAAGTTGAGCAAAAAATATATAACTTTTTGTTTTAAAAAAATGGGTAGCATTGTTTTAGTCGTGGAAGGGGATTGTATTAATATTAACATTCTCATTCTAAGATTTTGTTGAGTTATGTATTAGTGTTTTCTTTCTATTCAAAGGTGTTTTATATTTAGTCGTGGAAGGATGTAGTATATGTAGGTAGATTCGAAAATGTGTGACAACTGTCAATTGTCAGTTAATAAATGGCTTGATAACAAGGGGCGTTTTTCTGAGAGATTTTCCCTAAAATACTCGGATAAAACATTTTATTACTACCTGGGGCATGAATATCAATAACAGGCATTATTTAAAGACGCCTACTTTATCACAAACTGCATCATCTTTTCTTGTCAGAAGAGTTTGAAGTCAAAAACAGGTCTTAATTTATAATGTACTTGATACTGTGACGAGATTTTTTTTTCATCCATATCATTCTAAACAATACATCATGTGGGTACTTTTTAAAAAGGAGATTAAATGGGCTTTCTAAATGATCTATTTTTATTTTATTATCTGTTAAATTAAAAATGATATGGACGACTTTAAACAAAAAAAGGAAAATTACGATTTAATTTTTTATATTGTTTAAGCGTTTCTTATAATTTAGTGTACACCGGCAACTATTACTCAGCAAACAATTATTTGATTGTTAAATAGTTTTTATTTTAGTTCGTATTTACCTCTGATGCTGGTTGTGCATAGCTTTCTTCGTAACTTCATTCCTACATTGGTTCTATTTGTGGAGACTTGTAATTGGTTTTTTGATGCCTATTTACCTTATTATTCTGTCTGTAATACTGTTGGTCACCCGAATATTAAATAAATAAAAAATATGATCAGATTGGAAATTGGCCCGCGACAAGCTCGCGAGTCCAACACAGGTATGTGTGCTACAAAGTGCAGCAAGATTTACACAAACATCATCATCATCAAACAATTAATAAACGGAAAAAGAAAAACAGCGGTGAACTTAAAAGAAAATCAACGTATTATTCTATTTTAAAATTATACTATTTTGAAAGTTAATAAAAAGTTTAGGTAGGATTGTATGTGAGGATGTTTGCAGTGGCGGATTAGCCACGTAGCAAGAGTAGCAAATGCTACGGGCCCCGCGCATCAACGCTTTCTTACCGTAAAAAAGTATCTATTTAGATCGAAGCCTGAAAGTATTTTTTTCAAATTAATGTAGGGACAATATTAGCCACGAAAGAGATGATATCAAAATATTCATTTTTGTAAATAATTTTTAAATATACTGACTATAGTAATCTAAATATATAAAAGAGCATGTCCTGACTGACTGACTGATTCATCAACGCCGAGCCGTAACCGCTATAGATACAGATCTGAAATTTTGTACACAGGTTCTATGCACGTCAAAACTACCCACTAAGAAAGTATTTTGGAAAATTCATCTCCCAAGGGGGTGAAATAAGGGATGAAAGTTTGTATGAAAGTCCTTTGTTTCTTGAGCTAGATTCACACAAATTTGAATTTAAGCTTCTGGTAAAAAATAAAGAAACACGTGTTTAGGTATTTCTTAAAAATCACCTTTCAAGGGGGTGAAAAAGGGGATGTTTTTTTTCGTATGTTGGTCTATAAGTCTTTAATTTTTATAGGTAGAATTATAAAAACATAGTTTTAAGCTCTCCGTAAAAAGTAAAAGAGCACGTGTTTTAGAATTTCTAAAAATTCATCCTCTAAGGGGGTGAAATAAGGGATGAAAATTTGTATGAAAGTCCTTTGTTTCTTGAGTAAGATTTACACAAATTTGACTTTGAGCTTTTAGTAAAAAATAAAGAAACACGTGTTAAAGCATTTCTCAAAAATCACCCTTCAAGGGAGTGAAAAAGGGGATGATTTTTGTTTCGTATGTTGGTCTATAAGTCCTTCATTTTTAAAGGTAGACTTTAGAAATTTTGGTTTTAAGCTCTTAATAAAAAATAATAAAGTACATGTTTTAGAATTTTAAAAAAATCATTCCCTAAGGGGGTGAAATAAGGGATGATAGTTTGTATGAAAGTCCGTCACTTTTGAAGTTAGGATCTTTAAAATTTGTATTTAGACTGATAACAAAAAATTAAGTTTTATATGTCTCAGGGTTTTTGAAAATTCTACACCCTAAGGGGTGAAAAGGGGGATGAGGTTGAAAATCCTTCATTTTCAAAGAAAAATCCACTAAATTTATTATTTAGGCATTAGGGTTGTAATTCTGTAGAACAGACATCACTGTTATTGAAATTCCACCCCAAATTCAACCCCTAAAAGAGGGAAATGGGGTGAAGAAGTCTAAAAACCAATATTGGTATCGTTTGTATGTTTTATCGAGTCGCTGATTACGAAAACTTAAACAATTTTGAAATCCAACGTGGTGGACGTGAAATACCATCATCCCCTGGGAATGGGGTTGGGGTGCGATAGAGTTGAAATGTCTAAAAATCAATATGGGTGTCGTTTGTATGGTTTATCGGGTCGCTGATTACGAAAACTTCAACAGTTTTGCAATCCATTGTGGTGGACGTGAAATACCATCATCCCCTGGGGATGGGTTTGGGGTGCGATAGGGTAAAAATGTCTAAAAATCAATATAGGTGTCGTTTCTATGTTTATATAAGGATAGGATGGCGTTAGGGATAGGGGTAGGGTTAGGGGCAGGGATAGGGATAGTGAGAGGAAGAAGGAGAGGGAGGGGGATGGGGATAGGGAGGTGGAGGAGGAAGGGGGGGAAGGGGGAGAGGGAGGGGGAGAGGGAGAGACTGAACATTGTCTGAATTTCACGCGAGCGAAGCCGCGGGCACAGCTAGTATAGTATATACTAGTATAGTATACGCTAGTATAGTATAGTATATGCTAGTATAGTAATAGTATAGTGGGTGGTCCCACCATTTTTCACGGAGCTGCACTTAAGTTGGCAACTGTAAAACTAACAGGGAAATTACATTGTCATCGAGCTAGTTGTACCTTATTAATCCGACCAAATCAATAAGAAGTAACTATGTACTTAGACGGACAAACTCATATTTTAAATGGACGGCATAGGGCAATAATACATTGATTTATTTACGTTTGGGGCCCCTTGATAGTATTTGCTACAGGCCCCGCGCTGGCTTAATCCGGCACTGGATGTATGTATGAGTGTGTGTATATGTGTATGAGAATTTATATGTATGACTGTGTGCTTGAGTGAGTATAAGTATGCTATAGGGTAAGAGCTCAGAACAGTTAGTTTAATAACAAATTATTGTTATCAGGAAATAATTGTTTCAGATAGATTTAGGCTAGAAATAGAAAAAGCGATTCTGTTTCATCATATTGTAATGGTAAGAGCCAGTTGGTGACAATTTACATACAATCGTGTAAATTTTTAGGGTATATATTTAGTTTCTTATTTATTTGATTGTATATATGACAAGATAATCTCCCGTACTGTCTTCTAGCGAAAGATATCCCAAAGAATTTTTAAGAACCTACCGATACTTAATATGTCGATGAGATATCCTAATAGGGCTTGCGCAACGCTATGTTTTCTTCTATTATTGAGTTTGCTGAGGTCAAAAGGGAGAGACGTATGAAGACGTAAAGTGGAGTTAAAAATATATAATTTCCTAATACTTAGGACCCTGTAGTCAAAAGTCGGAAAACGATAGGGTTTAAAATAGGTTACTTTGAGAAGAGTACGCTGAACTCTTTCTATACAGAGAAACTCTGTTTTTGTGGCGCCTCCCCATATTGTTATACAGTGAGTAATGACGGTTTGAACAAGTGTTATGTAAATTTTGTTAATAAATATGACGAAGAATTTTGAATATTTAAGTTAAGTTTTGTATTCTGCTAGCAACTAATTCAAGATGGGAAAACCACGATAGACGTTGATCCAACATCACACCGAGATACTATTGTTTGATGAAACTTTATCCAGAGTAGGGCAGCTACAGTTGTTAGAGTTTGCATGTACTTAGTACCTCATCGCAAGAATTCCCGGAAAATACAATAGCTGTATCATCAGCGTAGGAGAATATACAACCATTGATCTTTAAATTACATAGGTCATTAATGTATATTAGGAATAGTGTTGGTCCGAGGACACTTCCTTGCAGGACATCATAGGTTATATCTGCATCTTCGCTTAAAAATTCGCCTAAATTCACTCTTTGCTTACGTTGGCTTAATAGATTTAGATTTATTTATTTCACTCTATCAATTTCATGATTACATTAATTATTACATTAAAATATAATATGTCAGAGGATAGGGTGATCGTCAGTAGGATAAATGTCAAACTTGTATACAAAATAAATGTCAAACTTAAAATTATAATAATACATGTCAAAATTATAAAAACGATAACTAAATATACAATGTCAAAATTAAATAAAACTTTGCTACATAATGTAGTCAGATCAATTTTACAGCACTAAATTCATTTAAAGTATAAAATTCTTTATCCAATAAAAGATTCTTCAATTGGCGATAGAACGTTACGTCATCTGTTACATCTCTCAGATCGGCTGGAAGTCGCTCGTAATAACTCGGACCAATCACACGCGGGTTTTTTGTGGCAAGTTCGGTCCGGCGCGGAACACTTGCGATCCTGCCCACGTTTCTCAACGACCGCCCTCCGCACGTACGACGTCCAAAGGTTGCAATATTCCGACGCACATATGATATAACCTCGAACAGATACAGACTGGTCATTGTCATTATACCGAGCTTCTTGAACATAGACCTACAAGTCATCCGGGGCTTTAAACCGGCTACGATCCGGATAGCTCGCTTTTGTAAAATAAAAACACGTTCGGAATCAGTAGAGTTTCCCCAAAGCATTATACCATACGACAAAAGCGATTGAAAGTGCGCGAAATACGTTTGCCTCAGTACGGCATTAGAGACTAAGGGACGCAACTTACGCAGAGCGTAGGCAGCACCACTAAGCCTATCACACAGATGTTGAATATGTATTTTCCAGTTCATGTTACAATCAAGTGTAAAACCAAGGAACTTGCATGATTGACATAGTGGTACCGGGCTGGTAATACAAAATGGTCTTTCAATCGCCTTTGCCGAGAAAAGTATAAGATTTGATTTTACAGAATTTAAAATTAGTCCATTCGCATTTAAAATTAGGCAAATATACCACATATATATGGTTGAAAAGGTTGTAAAATGTTCATGTTTTAGGGTTCCGTACCTCAAAAGGAAAAAACGGAACCCTTATAGGATCACTTTGTTGTCCGTCTGTCTGTCTGTCAAGCAAGACCCCTTTTCTCAGAAACGCGTGGTTGTATCAAGCTGAAATCCCAAATAGGTACTCAAGTCTACTGTCTACTGCTCTAAGGAGCTGTAAAAAAATCAAACTTCTAAGCCAACGCAATCAAAAGATACAGCCGTTAATTGACACTCGGACGGAAGGGAATCAAAACCTACAGGGTAGGTACTCCCGTGAACTCAGAATCTTGAAATTTAGTATAAAGCAACATCTTATAGCACAGACAAAGGAAAAATTGCGAAAACCATAAATTCTTAGTTAAGTAAATCAATAATATATTTTATTAATAATTTTAAACTTACTACCCCTTTCCTCATGAACGCATAGAGGTATTAAATTGAAATTCATATAAAATACTCTAATTTATAATACCTTTAAGCTGTAACAAAATCAAACTTCTATGTCGACGCAATCTGGTAGTAGAAACTGGTAGGCTCGCTACAGACGATGGATACCTACCGGTTAGGTAGACATCTGACCATCTCTGTTCTGCCAATCATTTTAGTCATAGAGGCTTATTTTTTATCACTACGTTATGTTAGTATGTATTTACTATGTTTCTCTGATATGAACAACTTTTCCTGATTTAGCTAGGTCGTTAAATAAATGCATAATTTCCTATACAAATGTGCCGTCAATAGACCATTTAATATGGAGAAACATATTTCTTAGTAAGCATACTTTGACACTATACAATCTTTACATTTTTACAATGAGGCTCAAAAAAACGTTTACATGAGCCTATAAAACAAATAGTTTTATTTTCATTCTACACGTGATATAAGTGATCACACTAATTATGTTTTATTGTTAAACAAGCCTCAAGTACGTTTTCGATCGCCTTATAATCTACCATGAGCAGCAATATCGGGCTAGTGGTGTTTTCAAGGTCTTATTCGACGTAACAGTAGTTTAAGATAAAAGGTTCGTAAATAGGTTATTGCAAACAAATTGACGTTTTGTAAGCTCGAGAGGAAGTCGAAGGTTTACTATCGTCACGAGAATTTTATTATACAATGTCTAAAACATTGGCTAAGGAATCTGAATAATCGGCAGATAAGTAAATAAGTATCACTTACCTACTTTTAAAAATAAAGAAATATTTTCTCTAAGTCGTACGTACCTAAAGTTTGCTGTAGTTTCGAAGGCCCATTTTTTCCCAACTATAAGTTGTCCGTTTTTACTTCATCCCTCCCAGCAGGCGACGTAAAAGGCGACTAAGGTGTAATAAACTGCAGGATAGACAGCAGCGTCCTGCGTATCGTACCATTTTAAGAACCTACTACGCTAACCAACCATTACGGCCCATGGTGCCAGCTTCAACTTTAACAAGCGTGGTGACTTCTACCAAAATACTTCCCTACCAAAATACTTATACCACGCGCTTATGTGTGAAATTCTGGAGGGAGCTCCAGTCCGTACTTTTCCTTTTCAATGATGATAAAAAGAAGGTACTCACGTATCATCATCGGCTTTCAAGAACCAGTCGTCGGCGTCTCTTTTATGGTGCTCATAAACGTATCTGAAAGCTGCTTTCGTTTTCGCCCAAAGATGGTTTCGGCCTTCTTGTATGGGAAGGCTTACAGCTGGCAGTGATGGGTCTGCAAACGATATCAATATGGTTAAATAATTACTATCCCATGAGCCTGCTTGCATTGCACTATAGTGTAGGCAACGAAGCAGTTGACCCCAACATAAATTTCTCGGGCAGATTTTATTTGACAGGATGATAAAGAATCATGAATGAAATGTAAATTCAAAATGTCCAAAAAAAAATTTTCATACATTTTTTGTAATTTTTGTATAAAAAAATTAAAAGTACCGATTTTATTTTGGATTTTTTTATAGGTTTGTCTCATGTAGTGTAACCCCCGCAAAATTTCATCGACTGCTATGAGGATTTAATGCCGGTCTTTATACAACGATCCGCTTCGTTGCCTAGACTACTACTTCGCTAGTGCATAATTTACGACGCGTTGGTATCACCTACGGTATCACACATTTTGTATAAACAATTTTCAACCGACTTCAAAAAAGGAGGAGGTTCTATGTTCTTACTGTATGTATTTTTTTTTATGTATGTCCGCCGATTACTCCGTCAGTTGTGAACCGATTTGCAAAATTCTTTTTTTATCCGAAAGGGTACACTTCAGAGGTGGTCCCATTGTCACCAAGTCAGGATCTGATGATGGGATCCTAGGGAAATTGAGGGCAACCCTCAAATTTTATAGGCACATATAACGTTTTTCATATATTTTTTAAAGCTATACAAGTATTTGCGTCTGGTATTCATCATCTCATGTTGATGGTCTGATGATGGAAGGTACAACTCCTTAACGGTTAGGAGTTGGTGGATAATTCTTTGATAGTTTGAAGCGTTCGTGGCCAAGTGGAAGTTGGTCTTTCTTTGCGATCTCGAAAATTAAATAACGTTAGCCTAACGTTAACCTCGATGGGTGACCGCTAATGGCACAACAATTAGAGCGTTCTGTAAATTTTAGAACAATTTTCAAAATTGTATCCGACAAAACATACTTTCGAAGTTGTCCCATGGTCCCCAAGTCAGGATCTAATTATGGGAACCCAAGGAAATCAAAAGCAATTTTTTAACGCTCAAATTTTGTAGGCACGTATTACCTACGTGTTTCAAAAACAACGGGTTAGGTAAATAACGCAAAATCTCTCAGTTGAAAACTCTACACAGGAAATTGTACATCTTAGAGATGCCATGGAACGCACGGCAGCCAGCCGAACCAGCGCTACGCTGAACTTGTTTACTATTGTAGTACCTTGATGACCGAGCTTCGCTCTATAATAGCCGCCTCAACATTAAAATATTATCAGGTGAGCAAGCTATGCTACCCGCTAACAGATGGCACTGTAGGTTAATGTAATAAAATGCCTAAAAACACGGGAAAAACTAATTTTCCTACGCATGAGACCTGGCTAAATCGATTCTTTGTCCCCGAAAATCCCCGTATGGTAAATTTAATCGAAATCGTTAGAGCCGTTTTCTAGAAACCGATTACAAATATATACACAAATATTGCTCGTTTAATACTTAGTAAAGGATATTTGTGGCTACGTTACAAACTCCTAAAACAAGAGACCCGCTCAAGGTCACATTGTTTCCACCGAAGTGCGTACCTATCTATAAGTTGGTTACTTATTACTGACCATCATCAATTTCAGAGATTTTATCCGTGAAATACTCGAACTTTTTAGTGACATCATGATTGTAGTGATATGACAACACC
The DNA here is from genome assembly GCA_947532105.1 of Athrips mouffetella. Classification (NCBI taxonomy): domain Eukaryota; kingdom Metazoa; phylum Arthropoda; class Insecta; order Lepidoptera; family Gelechiidae; genus Athrips; species Athrips mouffetella. The sequence goes on along the minus strand of OX383960.1, from coordinate 33,065,403 downwards.
ACGTCATTTGTGCTTCGGAAGGCCTTTCAGTCATTTGTCCTAACCACTCTTAAGGAGTGATTGATTTAGATCAGTCAGGGTTACCAACCACCTTTTGGTGCCTGTACCTTACGGTATTTGCTTAACACTAAAACTTGTAAAATAAAAAAGTTTTAACAAAAACTACACACCTCCTTCAATGTATTTTAAGGTTTCTATTAGCACTAAAAAGTATAAAATAACCGTAGCCGTTAATAACCAGTAACTTAGTGAAGTAATAGAAAATAACCAAGCCTGTTATTTATTTCTATTATAAATTTATAGGTACATTACAACAGTTCATTTTGGAGTCGGTGCCCTACTAGGTTGAAATTGTCGCTACTAGGTTGAGTGGGGTAGGTATCATATGAAAGGGCTTTACTTGTTGTACATTCTAAAATTTATTTTTTTACGTCTCTTAGTTTTTAAGTTATGATGAAAAATGTCGAAAAAAAATACCATTCCCCCCCTTATCTCCGAAGTTTGTGAAAGGAAAAATCAGAATTAATTACAGTTGACAGAAACTTATGTAAACATTACAGTAAAAATAAAACGATCTATCTAAGTTGCACAGTTTTTTAGAAATCTGCAAATAACCTTTACAAACAAATTTAGTGTTGCGGTCCTAAAATGGACTTTATTGCTTCCAAAAATACAAAAAGTATATCGGAACCGTCGGCGCGCGAATCCGACTCTCACTTGACCGGTTTTTTAGTTACACAGTAATCTGGGCGAGGTGAACCGCACACTACATAAAGGAGAAAAGAAGAAGAAATATTCTTCACCTTCTTGAGTGCTCATAAAAATGAGTTTGTTGCATCGTTTCCCCCACGTTGCTTTGACATGTTTAGCCTTGGTTTCGTGGCTGCTTGGCTGCGTCATGATCCAGCAGAGCACGCGCACTTTCTTCGCCAGCTCGTCGGCAACCGACCGGTCTTCACTTTTATGCGCAAGCACATCTTTGCGGTGATCTACGACGCTTTCAATTGGATGGCGCTCGAAGTCTCGGGGCATTTCTCTGTAACGCAATTGGTCCGTTAAATCTTTCACACTCGTTGGAACACAAGTTTAGAAAACTAGCCTGGGTCTGTGTGTACGTCCGCGATGACATCTACTAACAGCGTCTCCCTTGCTTTGAAGATTCAGGGTTATCAACATTATGGATTCTGGTGGAAACCGGCACGAGGCGAGTTTAGCGATACGAGTCAGCAGATTGGGATGAGTGTGTTTTTCTTCGGGCGATCCCTCTTGTTCAGTTGAAGCGGTTGCGGATGTGATACGGCAGGGGATGGAATACTATATTCCAGCGTTTCTTAACCTTTTTAGTTCACGGACCCCTAGGAATTTAAACACAACTTCAGGGACCCCCTTAATAAAAAAATCAATAAATCGGACCATTTATTTTAAGTTCTACAAATACAACAAAAATTACTTTAATGTGAAAGTACGCTAGTACTATTACCTATTCTGTGGTGAAAGTTAGTGCTGATTTTATGCAGCCAAGTTAGTGATGTATGGGTTGATGTTACTACTGTTGTATTCTCAAATTGGATACCAGTTATAATCTCTACATTTATTTATTATGGATTGTTAAATGGGACTGCGGACCCCCAGGGGTCCGCAGACCACAGGTTAAGAAACACTGCTATATTCCATTCTCCGACATACCGCTCGGTCACAAAGCCCGACCTTGGTTCAATGCGGACTGCGCTCGCGCTGAAGCTCGAATGATTCAGATTCAGATAATATTATTCAATGTAAATTCTTTACAGAATACTTATTGAATAGTATGCAGAATACAATGCAAATAGAGCGTTTCGGATCGTGCTGTGGCAGCGTAAAAGAAACGGCAAGAAACTACTGCAGCACGGCCTACTATAAGAGTCGGCTTTTTTTATTGTGTTTGTTTTGACTATTTCTTGGCTTATGTATTTACTATGTATTTTAAGCTATTATGTAGGTATAAATAAGGCTATTTGTTTCCCTAAATCAATAAATAAAAGATAAAATAAACGTTTAACAAACTACTGCTAAAACAAACATTTCAATAATTAATATCACAGTTCAGTCAATAATTAATTACTTACAGGATTATTATTACTTAAAATATTCCTTAATAGAGTAAAATTCCGTTTCATTCAAATCCTACTTATAAACGCGAAAGTTTGTAAGTATGGATGGATGGATGTTGGTTACTCTTTCACGTAAAAACTACTGAATGGATTTTATTGAAACTTGGCACACATATAGGTCAAGTCCTGGAATAACACATAGGCTACTTTTTACCGCGGGAAAACACTTCATTCCTACAGGAAAACGCATTTAATGTTAATGAAGAAGGTAGCTGACTCACTGACTGACATACTCGTATCAACGCACAACCACAGCCCAAACCGCTGGGTGTAGAAATTCCAAATTTGGTATGTCGGTTCCTTATGAGGTCTAAAAGGTAATAAGGTCACTAAGAAAGGGTTTTACAAAATTCCACCCCAAAGGGGGTAAAATAGGGGATGAAAGTTTGTATGAAAGTCCGCCAGTTTTAAAGTTAGGATCTTCAAATTTTGTATTTAGGCTAACGACTAAAAATTTATATTTACGTATCACAGGGTTTTTGAAAATTTGACACCCTAAAGGGTGAAAAGGGGGATGAAGTTGAAAATCCTTTATTTTTAAAGTTAAATCCACATAATTTATTATTTAGGCATTAGGTTTGAAATTCTATGCAACGTTCATCACTGTTATTGAAATTCCACCCCAAGTTCAACCCCTAAAAAAGGGAAATGGGGTGAAAAAGTCTAAAAACCAATATGGGTATAGTTTGTATGGTTTATCGGGTCGCTGATTACGAAAACTACAACAATTTTGAAATCCAACGTGGTGGACGTGAAATACCATCATCCCCTGGGGATGGGGTTGGGGTGCGATAGGGTTGAAATGTCTAAAAATCAATATGGGTGTCATTTGTATGGTTTATCGGGCCGCTGATTACGAAAACTACAACAACTTTGAAATCCAACGTGGTGGACGTGAAATTTGGGTGCGATAGGGTTGAAATGTCTTAAAATCAATATGGGTGTCGTTTCTATGTTTATATACAGATAGGGATAGCGGTTAAGATGGCGTTAGGGGTAGGGATAGGAATAGGGGTAGGGAGAGGGAGTGGGAGAGGGACAGGGAGAGGGAGAGGAAAAGGGAGGAGGAGAGGGAGGGGGAGAGGGAGACGGGCATGGACAGGGATGGTTTGACGGACGGTTGGACAGATGGTTGGACGGACGGATGGACGACAGATAGACGGAAGGATGGATGGTCAGATAGATAGAATCCCTCGCGGACGAAGTCGCGGGCAACAGCTAGTAAGGTATTTTTTTTTTTTACTATGTATGGGCTTACTCTTGACCTCGATCTAGCCTTAAAGACAGAGATGAGGTCGACGATGGAACGAGCTTGCCCAGAAGAAGCCTATTCACTCGCGACTTAAATAGATTCGGGTTATAAGAGCTCGGGAACACAGACGCAGGCAGAGAATTCCACTCCTTAGCTGTGCGCATTATAAAGGATGTTTCAAAGCGCTTTGTGCGAATGTGTGGAATATCAACCAGATATGGGTGATATCCTGCGGTGCCTGGATTCCCGATGGTAGAAGGGGGATGGCGGAATAAGCTCATGGAGCTCTTGGGCACACTCTCCGAAGTATATATTCAAATGAGGTAGTTCTTGAGGTGGTAGGGCTTTTGTGCAAAGTCCGTCTGGGGAAGTACCACCCCCTTGCCTATTTCTGCCGTAAAATAGCAGTTTTGCACTGCTGTGTTTCGGTTTGAAGTGTGGGGAGCCACCGGCACACGAGACACAACATCTTAGTTCTCAGGGTGGGTAACGGGCTTTGCTGTCTTATTAGTGTTAAGTTATGCCACTAATAAGACAGCGGGCTCCATGAGCGGTGGTGGTGACCACTTTCCATCAGGTGGCCCACCTGCTCGTTAGCTCACTTAGTCTTGACACATAAATTTTTTTTAATACATTTTATTTTTCTTAATAAGTATTATTTAATGCCGGAAAGTCCTTAGGAAAATTATTATAAATTTTAGGAGCTATCGCCAACACACTTTTTTGGTATAGAGCCGTTTTATAGGGCGCATATTTTAGTGTAGCTTATCACAGTGAAGAGCTGTTACAATTTAAAAAAAACCGGCCAAGTGCGAGTCGGACTCGCGCACCGAGGGTTCCGTACCAACACATAATCATAATTGTATTAGTTGAAATTTCAGTAAGTTAATGTGTAAATTTTTTTGAGTCTGACACGCGATTGACCAAATTTTATTATTTTTTGTTATTTTATAGCTTATGCACTATAAACATACAAATTTTCAAGTTTGTAAGTGTTCCCGTTTTTAAAATAGAACTAAAACAAAAATCGCCTTCGCGACCATCCAACTTGACCCCTCTCTTATATGAATGTTCTTGAAACGGGAGCTCACCACAATTGGTTACCATTAGTTGTGAGGAAAGATGTAATATTTAATGATATCAGACTTTTCCCTTTATTTTTACTGTGAGACCTAGCTTCTTGCCAAATTTCATAATTTTTGGTCAACTGGAAGTACCCTGTAGGTTTTGTATTTTTGCATAAATGTATGGAGATGAGGACATAAACTGCCATATCTTTTGATTGCGTCTTTGTAAAAAATTGAAATTTTCAGATCTTGTGTGGTTCATAGACCCTAATATATGGTATTAATTTCAACTTGATACCTTTACCCGTTCGTGAGATAAAGGGTCTTGACAGACAGACGGACAACAAAGTGATCCTATAAGGGTTCCGTTTTTAGGGTTCCGTACCTCAAAAGAAAAAAACGGAACCCTTATAGGATCACTTTGTTGTCCGTCTGTCTGTTTGTCTGCCTGTCTGTCTGTCAAGACCCTTTATCTCACGAACGGATAGAGGTATCAGGTTGAAATTGATAATATATATTAGGATCCATGAACCACACAAGATCTGAAAGTTTAAAATGGCTTTTTATGTCCTCATCTCCATACATTTCTGCAAAAATGCAATACCTACAGGGTACTTCCCGTTGACCTAAAATTATGAAATTTGGCAAGAAGCTAGGTCTCAAAGTACAAATAAAGGGAAAAGTCTTAAATCATTAAATATTACAACTTTTCTCACAACTAATGGTAACCAATTGAGGTGAGCTCCCGTTTCAAGAACATTCATATAAGTGAGGGTTCAAGTTGAATGGTCGCGGAGACGATTTTTGTTTTAGTTCTATTTTAAAAACGGGAACACTTACAAACTTGAAAATAGTATAGTGCATAAGCTATAAAATAATAACAAATAATAAAATTTGGTCAAGCGCGTGTCGGACTTAAAAAATCTAGCACATTAACTTACTGAAATTTTAACCAATACAATTATGATTATGTGGTGGTACGGAACCCTCAGTGCGCGAGTCCGACTCGCACTTGGCCGGTTTTTTTTCTTTTGAGGTACGGAACCCTAAAAAATATTAAATAGCTATATTTTATTTTGTGTCATGTTATACAGCGTGAATTTGTATTGGTTGGTTTTGCACCCGAAGCCCAGTGATTCTGTTCATGAAACTGCAACTTTCCCGAAGCAAAAATTTTTTACTCGAAAAAAAAAAAAATGCTTTGCTTCCCTAAACAAAATGAGTCGATCACGTGACCACTTTACTAATTATGTCGAGGCGAAAAAAAAATTACCAGTAAATTTTTTTTTTCTTCGGGAAAGTTGCTTGTTATCATGAGTAGAATCACTGGGCTTTGGGCAAAAATTGTAATATCATTGGCTTCGGGTGCAAAACCAACCAATACAAATTCACGCTGTATAATATTAATTTTCAAAAAGCAGTGTGCGCATTCTGCGTATGCGTCATATAGAGCAGTTTGTAGTTACCTGCACGCAGGTAAAGGAACATCTCGAGAAAGTCCGGATGTTAATAGAATATAAGCAAAATTAAATCCTGCTGAGATGCCGACTAGGGTTAGCACATAGTGACGTCCTACCACCCGACCCTCCGCTTGCCGAAATCCCCACATTAGAAATATAGTAAACGGTTTTGTTTCTTTTAACTTTTCTAGCACGCAAAGAATTTATTAATACACAGTGCCACAGTGCTACTGTACTACTAGGTTCGGTTGACGGTATATTAATTTTAGAAAAATAATTTGTTATTTAGGCATGGACTTACTGAAGTTTGTTGAAAACTAGCTGTTGCCCGCGACTCCGTCCGCGCAGAGTTTAGAATAATAACGTAGCTAATGACTTTTTCCATGGTTCAAACTATCTTCTTACCAAGTTTTATCAAAATCGGTTCATCGGGTTAGGCGTAAAAGTGTAAGTAACAGATAGACAGCAATTTTCGCTTTTATAATATTATACAGAATACAGATCCTACGGATTTTTGTTAATTAAACACCAAGGGGTGTAAAAACCCTGTTTGAATCGGTTTAGTAGTTTGTGAGTTATTTTCGCCTCCGCTTGAAAATTTGCGTACCTTCTGTCTGAATGAACCGTTTGCAATGAAACTAAGCTTATATGTTACACGGAAGAAATCTAAACGTGTCATTGAAATTTCGTTTAACGCAGTTCATTAGTTTGTGAGTTATTAGTGCCGCTGCTTGAAACTTCGCGTTCCTTTTGTCTGAGTGAATTGTTTGCAATGAAACTTAGCTTAAATGTTGCACGAAAGTAAACTTACCTACACGTAATCGAAAACCCAGTTTGAATCGTGTTACCGATTCATTCAAACTCCTTGGAAATATTTTCTATTTACTTTTCTTGATGACGTAGACCTCATGACTTGGACGGAACATCAGACGATTTGACTAGCAAATTATATCAAAAATAAACGTATTGATATTTTAAAAAGATTATAATTTAATTTGCCTTGCAACAAATGGTCCTTTACGAAGCCGTAAAAACAGTGATAAACAACGACCTATGAAATTGCGAAACGATAAAATTGTCGGGTCCGATAGTCAACCGGCGAAGATGGGATTGGGCACCGGAGCGCCAACTAGCGCCCTGGACGATTAGCACGCCCCATCAAGCTCGCACGACAACTCCAACAATGTGCAAAAGAAAAGATCCGCAAGTAGCAGCAGAACGTCTCGCGCTAGCGTCGCGTCTCAGCGTAGATTACTAGAGGCGCAAGCGAAAACGGAATTAGCCATGTTAGAGAAATATAAAGCAGAAGCTCTTATGGAGGCCGAGAAAAATAAAGTTCTTATCGAGGCTGAGAAAAATTTAGTTAAGGCCCGCTTAGAGGAGAAACTGGCGGTTCTTCAAAGTGACAAAAGCAGTTCAAGGGCTTCATTAACGTCAGATTATATTCACTCACAAACTGAGAATTGGGTGGAAAAAGCTAATGACGTCACTTCAAGCCAACCCGTGACGATATGTAGACAATTGTGTAGCTGCTATAGAGTCGGCGGGTACAGTAGGATGTTTATACAGTCCAGAACTGATTAATGAAATTTTAGATAAATTTACCGAGCCGATGATCTATCGCTGGTTAGATTATAGCAGGGGTTTGGCCGATCATCAGCCTCAGCTGCCAGTAATAGCAGATTATTTAATGTCAGAAGCTCGGGAGATATGTAAACGAGGATTAGTAGAAACCAATTTAAACGATTTATCTGGTTTTACGTATGAAAGAAAAAATTGCGAACCGGTTATTCCTGGACGTGAATCCGTAAACGCTGTGTCAACTGATGCGAAAGACAAAACATGCGACTTTTGCGAACATAAAAGTCATTCGATTACTGCGTGTTTGAAGTTTGAAAAAGAAGATGTGAACAAGCGCTGGGAATGGGTATGTCAGCGTCGACTCTGTTTCAAATGTCTCAGCTCAAAACATCGACGAGACAGATGTAGTTCTAAGAAAAAATGCGGACTTTGTAAAGGCCCGCATCACATTACATTACACCAATTTGACTGGGATGAGGCGCAGTCAACAAATAGGAAGATGACGACAGAGACTACAGCCAATAGGAATAGTACATTGTTCATCGAGAGGAGAAAGTGACCGATTCCCAACAAGGGTGTCGTTACACCCGAGTTGGGAATCGCACTTTCTTTCGAGTGATACATAGTGCTTTATACTTCACCTACGAGGAAAATATTTCAGATTACCTTTTCAGATATGATTTAAGTTTTTTGTATTCCATTATACTGATATCATGTCTTGCCAATATGGTACTTTTCAACATGGAATACAAAGACTTGGCTTATATTTATACGCTTTTTCACTATAATAACCAAGCAAAACAGTTTCCGAAAATCAATGCGCTTTTTTCTCGCTTTTTCAACGTATAAAACTATCACATACCTACATTGTTGTATTTTTTCGAGATTTTTCAGGCAATCAATAACCGCTTGCGCACTTTCACTATTTGACGACATTTTTTGTAAAAAGCACGCACCAACAAAACTACAATTAAAACTTCCAACAACTTTGTAAAGAAAATAGGGGTCCAATTTTTGAAAATCACTGGGTGATAAAATATCGCTTGGAGGTTTAAATTTTTTAATTTTACCCTGATAGTGTTAAAACGTTAGTAATACTTTATAAAATTTAACAATTAAAAATGAATTAAACACTAATTTATATTTATGCATTATAATTTTTCCCTGTTGATAAGAAAAAAACAGAAATTTTGATTTTATTGAGTAAGATTTTATCACACGGTGATTTTCAAGAATAGGTACCTAATTCGCGCGCGCGCTTTCGTTCCACATTTTGGTTTTGTTCTTTTTTCAAATTAATGTTTTTTTTTCAGAAAAGTGTAGGTGGCCAGCATCATTTCGTGGACTTAGAGATAAAAACTTTTTCTTTTTTTGGCATTATGATATTAAAATAGGTTATCGACAGATTTTGATCTAAATTTAAGAAAAAAAAACACGTTAACAATGGATTTTCATACAAAATTCCATCCCGCTAAAACACGTTAACAATGGATTTCCATATAACTTTTCCCCCCGCCTATTTATACCATAGAAATGACGTATCTTCTCCTTAGTTTTTAAAACAGGACTGAGGTACTTTTCGAGAAGGTGAAGTATAAAAAGATTTACCTGAAGTATAAAAAGATTTACCAGTGCAGCTCGTAGGACCTGGCGGCACGATTAAGGTTTTTGCTTTGCTGGACGAAGGCTCAACTGTCACATTAATTGAAAAAGATATTGCCGAAAGAATTGGAGTCTTTGGACCTGAAACTTACTTGAAGCTTCAAGGAACTGTGGGCAAAGGCAACGAAGCAACTAGTCAGGCTGTCTCTTTCACAGTACAAACCCCTGAATGTAGTTATAGATTAGAGCGAGTTCAAACAGTAGACAAATTAACGCTACCTTCCTACACGGTCACTGAAGAAGAAATCTCGAAATATGAGCATTTGAGAGACATTCCCCTTGTGCTGTTCAATGGACGCCCTTCTTTGTTAATAGGTCAAGACCATTGGGATTTAATTATTACTCGAGGTACTCGCGAAGGAAAAAGGAACGAACCAGTTGGTTCTCTAACAAAATTAGGTTGGGTTTTACACGGATTTTCTTTTTCATCGACAGATAAGAAAATACCCTACTTAGAAAACTCTGAGAAATTCGTCGGTCACTTGCATTTGAAGGAAGAACTCTGCATACACTACACTGAGGAAGAAGACCAGGTTCTTCGGTTCCAGGTTCGATCGGTTGTGAAACATACAGGACAGAGAGTCCAGATTACCTGCAAAGCAGAGCCGTTGCAAGGCATTGCCACGAATATTAAATGTCTAAGGCAATATGCTAAACGAGAGACTTATGACATCCCGCAACGCCTGGATAGTGCAATACTCACGTTTTGATATACAATCTAGCTATGGACCGAATAAGTTTGAATTTATACTTACAAATGCTGGACTTGATTGTAAAAGTCACTAGGACAATTTTTGATCCTGGCGGCTTTTTTAGATATTTTTTATGCGTTTTTACTTTGTTTTTTGTGCTACAGTATTATAGGTAGGTACGAGACTTTAAATTTTATGCGTTTGTTAAACGAACCTATACCTACTGATTGATAGTTTTTCCGAAAATATTCTTGTTAGATAATTTTTAAATTTTATTTTTTGTCATGACTACTGACTAAATCTATTGATTTATTACTGACAAAGAATTGGCGCACTTGCAGTTTTATGATAGCAGTGACACTAATTTTCGCGGTGGAGATATTGTGGTGGTTGCAAACCGTAGTGCTTCTTGCAACACTCTTGTTTTTCCGGTGGGGATATTGTGGTGGTTGCAAACCGTAGTGCTTCTTGCAACACTCTTATTTTTCCGGTGGGGATATTGTGGTGGTTGCAAACCGTAGTGCTTCTTGCAACACTCTTATTTTTCCGGTGGGGATATTGTGGTGGTTGCAAACCGTAGTGCTTCTTGCAACACTCTTATTTTTCCGGTGGGGATATTGTGGTGGTTGCAAACCGTAGTGCTTCTTGCAACACTCTTATTTTCCCGGTGGGGATATTGTGGTGGTTGCAAACCGTAGTGCTTCTTGCAACACTCTTATTTTCCCGGTGGGGATATTGTGGTGGTTGCAAACCGTAGTGCTTCTTGCAACACTCTTATTTTCCCAGGGCCGGACTAAGGTCCGTAAAAGTTAGAAACCGTCGGCTGCAAAAGGAGGGGTTATTAGTGATATAATAATTGAATCGGTTCCCATTTTGGATAATTTTGACTTCATAACCAGGGCCGGACTGTTACCGATTCATTCAAACTCCTTGGAAATATTTTTTATTTACTTTTCTTGATGACGTAGACCTCATGACTTGGACAGAACATCAGACGATTTGACTAGCAAATTTTATCAAAAATAAACGTATTGATATTTTTAAAAGATTATGATTTAATTTGCCTTGCAACAAATCGGTTTAGTAGTTTGTGAGTTATTGGCGCTGCCGATTGCAACTTCACGTACCTTCTGTCTGAGTGAACCGTTTCCAATGAAACTAAGCTTGTATATTGCACAAAAGTAAGCCAAACACGTAATTGAAAACCCCGTTTAAATAGGTTTAGTAGTTTGTGAGTTATTGTCGCACAGGCAACTTGATACTTTAAATTAATGTAGCTTCTGATTGAGTGAACCAATTTAAATGAAACATAGCCTTTATGTTGCTTCGAGCTTAGCTTAATTAACCTGTGAAAACCGAGAGAAAATCCGTTCTGAAGTTTCGGAGATTAGCGCAAACAGAGAGAAAGACAGACAGACAAACAAAAATTTCAATTAAATGAATTTTGTATTTTAATATCGCCTACACTATTTTTTTATAAATTCGTCAAAAGTACAGACACACGGTTTCTACTGTTTTATTATATTAATAGATGTATAGATGACATCGGGCCAACAGATGTGCAAATAATTACATCTTAACGTAAAATTTGTACATTTAGATGCAAATTCGCTGTTTTGGATATTACGAAAGGATATTAGAAGAAAGTGCAGCCCGAGCCACAGGCCGGATTAAGATCGGTACCTCAGTACCCCACTGGTACACCCCGGCCTAAGTCGGAAGGGGGGGTAGGTACAAAGGGATGCTCTGACCGGAGTATCTTAAAAAAATGTACTCGCTAGAGTATAGGTAACTATCAGGTTGGTTTATTTTCAAGTAAATTAAGGACGAGGAATTTATTTTTAGAGATAAAAAAAAACTAAGAAATGTAAAATTTCAGTCTTGGCTTACTTTCGTGCAACATAAAAATTTAGTTTAATTGCAAACGGTTAACTCCGACAGAATGCACGCGAAGTTACATGCGGCGGCAAAAATAACTCACTAAACAGAAACGATTAAAACAGGGTTTTCAAAAACGTAATTAACTTACTTCTTTGCATCATATTAGGTTAGTTTCATTGCAAACGGTTCACTCAGACAGAAGGTACGGTCAACCGCTTGTCGGTAGAAACTTTTTCAGCTCTATTACCACGCCATAAGGTCCACACTGGAGCGATTCAATCGGGGTTTTCAATGTCGTATTTGTGTAACTTCCTTGCAACATTTAAACTTTATTTTATTGCAATCGATTCACTCAAACAGAAAATATGCAAGTACAAAGTTTCAAGTGGCGAAGCCGAGCTAAAATGAAACAAAGCTAAAAATCAAAGCTAAAACAAAATCCTGTATTTAATTTAATAATGAACAAATACGCACAAATGAGATGTTATTATGTGCTTTATACGTGCACTGGCTGATAAAATTAAACACTTGTCTAATATGAAGCAGAAAAAACTAACTAGTTACCTCCGTTATTTGCGGTAATTAGGACGGCACCAGTAATTTTGGCTCAAGTTCATTTGCGGCTTTAAGGTACACTCAACAGCACATCAGTAGAAACACTTTTGGACCTTATGGCGTGGTAATAGAGTTGATAAAACTGACGCGGGGTTGACCGTACATGTTAGATACTAGAAACAAATTTTTTTCTTCAAAGTCTCTTATCATATTTGTCATTTTTGTTCTTTTTTTCTAAAATACCTATAGTTCCTGAACTAAGTATAAAGGCGACTGATTTCAATACAAGTGATATAATAACGAAAGCTAATTCTTCTACGTTTACTTTTTATTAAGCCAAATCAAGATAGGTACCTTAGTGATGGGCCGACTATGGGGTTTGCCGATCAGCCGACTAGCCGACTAGTCGGCAATGCCGATCATACTTATTTCGTACTTGATCCCAGATATAAACTGCAGTTTTTTTGAGACGAAAAATATATGAACAATGCGGTCACAATTTTTAGTAGAAGTTTTAAAGATTCCTTGAGCAACGATGATAGGGATGCACAGCTTAGGTCATGGCTAAGGATAGAACATAATAAACATTCAGATCCTGTATTTTTATTTCATACTTTAACTGCCGAATATTCGGCGCAGTTTTTACCGATTAGTCGCAGACTAGTTATCGACTATAAAATACACCGACTAGTCGGTTTCACCGACTAGTCGGTGTATAGTCGGCCCATCTCTAGACCTATGTAAATTTTTGCGTGATCTAAGTATTACAAGAGACATACCATCTTAGTTCTCAGGGTGGGTAACGCGCTTTGCTGTCTTATTAGTGTTAAATTGTTTCACTAATAAGACAGTGGGTGTCATGGGCGGTGGTGACCACTTACCACCAGGTGGCCCACCTGCTCGTTTACCCACTTGTGACATAAAAAAAAAAATTACAATTTTTCCTCAGGTGACCGGCATTACCCGTTCTTACCCTATTTCTAAGTGTCGACTTCTACAAATAAAAACTGTAATTAATGTAATTCCTGAACCGTCTAAAATATTAAGACACGAAATACAAATTAATGGAGAACACCACCATCATTATTCAGTCTACAAAATATTCCGGTGGACTAGCGTGGACATATAAGAATAGCAAATCTTAGTTTTGTTATCGTAAGACGCACGTGCGCATTGTTATTACACTCCGGCTCCATTACGCCCTCGCATGCGGCTCTGGCTGCAATTTCTGAGCCTCGAGTGTAATGAGCAAAATAGCGCACTTGCATCTTAATGTACTATTTCAACACATTTGCTCATAAAACAGCTCTATTTGCACTGTATTAAGGTCCATAATCCAGCTTATTAAACACGCGTGCTTTTTTCATTAATATAACTTCACTAGTGTAGTAATTTTTGTCTTTTTTTTAAATCGGCAAGATGCAAGGACTTTCTATATCTATAACATTTATAATATTTTCATGAATAAGTAAACTTTGTTCTATAATATGATAAATAAATGGTAATTACATGGAAATACTTATATTAATCAACCAACTCACTAAAAAATTTGTCTTTAAAGTAACAAAATAATCAATATTAAATAATTCAAGGGAGTGAGCCTCAGAACAAAGACCTCCTTGCTGAGTAAGCTGTTTGGCAGGTTAAGTGTTTTATTGGCTTTTTGGCGGGAACTCGACATGGGCGTTTGCCTGCTTAGTTGAAATTTTGTTTTTTTGTGCATTTAGTGATTTTGTGAATAATAAAGATAGTGTGTTATGCGGTAAATTTACTACGGAGTGCGCAGCTGATGAAGTTTTCAAGTGATCTCGTGTTATGTAGACTTTCCTACCAGGACCGATGGTAACAATGCGACAGCCCTTGATCTCGTTTATTCTAACCTAGACTCAGAACGGATCTCGGTAAAACCCGTTGTTACGAACCTAAGTGATCACACAGCTCAATCCGTGTCTATTCAATACACAAACAGAACACAACCGTATCCCGCTATTAAAAGCCGTAGTTTTGCTAATGCCAATATTGCGAATTTTAGTAACGCTATACAATCAATAGACTGGCCCGAGATTCTAGAGAAACATCGTTATGACTGTGTGAAATTAGCACAGGTTATCGTAAATTTATTACATCACAATCTCAGTATTTGTTTCCCGCTAAAACTTGTTCAGCCACGGAAACCTGATTGGCAATGGGTGGACGATGATATTCAGCAATTCAAAATGTTGGTATTTGACGTCGTAGAGCTGAAAACCAAATATCCTCTAAATGAAAGCATAAAAGAACTAGCCAACGACTTTGAAATGAAATATAAAATGAAGTTAAAAACCAAACGCTCCGCGTATGTTAATAATCTTATTTTAACAAATGGGAACAAAAGTAAATGTTTGTGGAATGTAATTAATACCGAAACTGGTCGAAAGCGTAAAGAAAGACTTGACTATACCAAACTTATTAAAAAAACCGACAACGGGCGGCCGCTAGTAACGCAGCAAGATGTAGTCGACGCGCTTAACGATGAGTTTATAGGAGCAGCCGCGCGGTGTGGAGCACCACGTGCCGATACCGAACGCTCAGTACTCCTCTTAACTAGCACTACCCCAGAGAGTGACTCATCACTGCGGCTTGCTTTATTTACGCCCGACGAGATTATTAAAATACTGCGCCACCGAATCGCCCCTAAGCGTAGTACTGACATATATGGCATGTCGGCCTTTTTACTAAAGAGTGTGGCTCCATTAATATGCGTGATTTTTTGCATTCTATTTAACTCATGTATGCGTGAGGGTACATACCCTACGGCCCTTAAAAAAGTAAAAATTTCCCCATTATATAAGGGTAAGGGAAGTAAATCACAATTAAAGTCTTACCGACCGATTTCATTAGTGCCGGCCCTAAGTAAAGTGCTTGAAGCTGGGATAAATTCCAGAATATTATCTTTTCTAAGCAACTCCGGTACCATATCCGAGAGGCAATACGCATACCGCCCAGGACGATCGACTTCTGACCTGGTCCGTGAAGTGTTGCGCAAAGTACTGGAAGCGCATGAAGGGAATCAGCAGGTCGCACTGATCTGTTGTGATTTGTCTCGCGCTTTTGATACCGCCGACCACGAATTGATAGGTAAAAAACTTCAGCACTACGGCATTCGTGGCCCAGCCCAAGAACTAGTCCTGTCCTTCATGCGTGACAGAACGCAAGTTGTGGTGGGGGACCAGGGCAAGGTGAAGTCCAGCGAAAGGGTGAATGTCATAGGTGTGCCTCAAGGATCCTGCCTATCAAACACTTTATTTACGATTCTCCTAAATGATCTGCCCCAAGCCCTGCAGGGCGCGGATGTATACATGTACGCCGACGATGTCGCGGCGGTAGTCTCTGCCCGGTCAGAAATCGAGCTCGAGCGGAAGCTGATCGAGGTGGTAGACCAGCTTGCGCGTTGGTTCCTTGCTAATGGCCTAGCACTGAACTTAGATAAAACCTGCTTTATGCGTTTTCATTTAGGGGGCCGGATCCCACCAAAGCTCGTGGTCAAAGCAGGTAATGCACGCTTAGAGCAGGTTCGTTCAACGAAACTGCTAGGATTCGACGTGGACTATGCCTTAAAATGGGACCTCCACATAGATAGGATTTGTGGACGGTTAGGACAGGCATGTTATGCTTTGCGCCGACTAGCAGCAACCGCGGGCATAGATGCTCTTAAGGCATGCTACTTTGCTACCGTGCACGCTACCATTAATTATGGGGTTGAGCTGTGGGGTCGGGCTGCTGACGTGCATCGCGTCTTTGTAATGCAAAAACGCGCAATTCGAGCCATGGCAGGAGTGGCTGATGATGTATCAGCCAAAGAGTACTTTGACAAATTTAAAATTATGACATTGCCAAGTCTCTTTGTATTTCAAATATCTCTGTTCACGCACGAACACTTGGATATGTTTCCTAAGAAAGGAGAAGGCCAACGGCACTATTTGAGGTACAGTAACTCACTGAAGGCAATACCTCATAGGCTTTCTAAGTCGGAGCGGTCGGTGTATGTATTAGGCCCTACGGTCTACAACAGACTACCGGAATCGGTGAGGAATGCTTCTTCCACTAAGAGTTTTAAATCCAGACTGAAAGACTGGCTGTTAAAACAGCGGTTCTACTCGTTTAAAGAGTTTACGGCACTACCGCTCACTACTGGTAGCTCACTCGCCTAATAGGTTAGATAATAATAGATTTGTTAATGTGGAATATGAATTATATCCAACGGTATTTTAATTTATTATTTTAATATTTGTTTTTTAAAATATTATTTGAATCTATAAATTTTATTTGAATTTGTTAGATCTATTCTATGACCTGTAACTTATTGTTATTAAAAATTTTTGTTTTGTCTTGTCTTGTCTTTAAGCCCCGTTTGTGTTGTCCCAAAAAGTCTCGAACATTTTCCTTCGTAAAGTTCACTATCGCTTTACGAGGGGAGCAAAAAGAAAGACAGATTAAAGACATCAGACATGGCTGTATGGGCTTTGTACTCTTTGCCTTTCCGAAAGGAAAAATGATACCAAAAAAAAAAGTGTTTTATTTTTCTTTTTTTTTTATAGCGGCAAGGTGCAAAGAGTTTCAATATCTATAACATTCATAATAATTTAATGAATTAAGAAACTTTGTTCGATAATATGATAAATAAACGTTAATTATACGAAAATATTGATTTTAATCAACTAACTACAAATTTGTCTTTAAAGTAACATAATTTTAAAATAATTTGAAAAGTAGTCTGTTTGATAGTGTAGTCATTGTCTCCTGCGCGCGCATGTATAATATAATAGATGATCAAACGAACTCCAGGAGTGAAGTTCGATCGTTATTATATGAGTCGCTTCATTCGAAGATATAGTTTGTTTACAAGTAGTACTCCTCAATTCGCCAGGCAGACGATGTACGCATTTAAGAGTAATTCATTTGATTCTCTTATTTAAAACGATTTCCGTTTCCGTCCCGTGTTCACTTCACCACTGTAGCTGACATTCGCTTCATTTTTTAGAGTCTGTACCTATGAACCTTTAAACAAAACTTTGCATTTGGGTGGAAACCACAACTCGTGTCACAGTGTTTGGTTTTTTGGGAGGGAGGGTTGTTATATTATTATATCTTCGAATGAAGCGACTCATATAATAACGAACGAACTTCACTCCTGGAGTTCGTTTGATCATCTATTATATTTCGTCGCTTCATTCGAAGATATAGTTTGTTTACAAGTAGATGTTTAGAGAACAAAGTTTTGTTTGGTTACTGTGAAACAAATGTATAACTATACAAGATGTTCTAGTTTAACTATCTAAGCCAACGAATTACAAAGAGTAATTCGTTGAAAAAATCTGTAATTTGCTGATCCAAGCAGATAATAAATAACCTTTGATTTATCCCAAAAGCAAGTAAGCAACAAAAATCAACTTATTATAATAAGTTACTCATTCAATACAACTGATATTACGAAATCATTTACTGGTCTAATATATCAAACTAATAAACTAATAATATCTCTATTCTTTCTTGTTTTTCCAAGATTTTTGAGTCATTACTCTGTCCCGTTATTAGTCGCCAAGTAGATCAAGTCCTGTCTGGTCATCAGCATGGTTTTAAGAGAGGCCGTTCGACTGAAACAAACCTTGTCTCTTTCGTGTCTGAAGTCTCAACTGCCATTGACAAGGGCAATCAAATTGATGCTGTCTACACAGACCTGACTAGCGCTTTTGATAAGGTGAGCCACACGTTGTTGCTAACTAGGCTTTGGCAAGTGGGAATCGATGGTTCCCTACTCAATTGGTTCCGCACATATCTAACAGGGAGACCTCTCATGGTGTCGGTAAATAATTTCTCTTCTACCGTATATAATTCTGAATCAGGGGTACCTCAGGGTTCGCATTTGGGCCCAATACTGTTCTCCATCTTCTTCAATGACATTACAAAATGTATACACCACAGTAGTTTCTCATTGTTCGCTGACGACCTCAAAGTCTACCGCGTCGTGAATTCACGTCAAGATATGGACTTACTGCAAAGTGATATAGATAGGATTTCGCAGTGGTGTGTCGAGAATGAGATGGTTTTGAACACCAGCAAATGCAACCACATAAAGTATACACGTAAGAAGCAACCTTTTGACTCAACTTACCATCTAAATGGTTACCCCATTCAGGAGGTTAAGGAAATGCGTGACCTTGGTGTTGTAATCGATGGGAAACTATCATTTCGTTCGCATGTTGATAACGTTGTTAAAAAGGCGTCACAAATGCTCGGTTTCCTCAGGCGCAATACTCGTAATTTTCGTTCCATGAGACCCAAAATGACATTGTATAATGCACTGGTGCGTAGTCGCCTTGAATACTGCTCTACCGCTTGGTGTCCCTTCTATGCAGCACAATCTCAGCGCATTGAACGAATTCAGAGGTGTTTTACTAGAACGCTAGCCTTTACATCGAGCAATATTTCCCATCGTTGCCCTTACGAGACACGCTTATCCTTTTTTAGTATGCAAACCTTGAGGACTAGAAGGAAAATTCGCGATATTATGTTCTTATATAAGCTTATAAACAACTTCATTGATTCTCCGTCCATCCTAGGCTCTGTCGGTCTTGCAATTCCTTTTCGTTATCCTCGTGCTCCGATAGTCCGGTTATTTTCACGTCCGCATTGTAGAACAAATTTAGGCTTAAACTCCCCCCTATCTCGGATTTCAATGGCATATAACGAACTTACTAAGCTTAATGCTAACATCGATATATTTAATGACAGTTTGTGCAAATTTAAAGAAAAAATTACTTCTGTGTTGTCTTGACCGCCATTTTATTTAAATTGGTGTTTAATTTTGATCACTGTTAATTTTTTTTTATCTATTAGTTTAAAGTTACTAACCTTACTATTTAATTAAATTAAGAGTGCTGTGCTCGCCTATAATAGGTCTTGGTGTCAGACCGTTTCCCTATGTATGCTTTAAGTAAGTTTAACACCATTACTGTTGGCGTTCCTAATTAATAAAATAAATAAATAAATAAAGTGCTAGACGTGCTGGTCCAGCCAGCTGTTTTCACGAGTCGAGGCTGAGAGAGTTGCAAAGCGGGGAAGATGCATGTGTCGACAAGTCTTCTCTCAGATAGTATGATTCTGGTAAATCAACCAGCTTATAAATCACAGCTGCTTAAGCTGATTAACGTGGATTTTAATTGATATTTACAATTTTCCCACATTGGCAGTTATTGATTTTATTTTAAATATGGACAGAACACGTGTGTATAATATATTCAGTTAAATAATATTAGAACAATATTGGCTAATCTTAGCCCGCAGTGGAAGTTTGATTAAATACGTTATGGCTATCTGAACTCCATTATTTGCAAAATAATATAAGTATTCACTTTTATTTTTGAAGATGTTTGTGCCCCATGAGCATATAGTAAAATCGCTGATCTGTTCATTTTATTTTACATCATTAACTCTAAATTAAGGGACTATTTAGATACACACTTATTTACTTATTAGTTGTGTGTCCCAACCCAAGTAACTATTACATATCTAGGCCTATTAGGCTTGTGATTGTAAGTAGAAGAAGGTTTTAAACCAATTCTATCACCTAATAAGTAAGTAGCAAAGATTACGCCAAACGATGATTGTCAAGAGAGCCGTTGTACAGCTATTCATACGAACCACACATCTTGTCACGTTGTTTTGTTAAAAATAACAATAGTTGTTGGTTGTAGGACTATCAAACACGTTTGCGTTTTTTTTTTTTGGGGACAAGCTGTTACCCAAAGCTTATTTTGACATATATTGTTAAATAGGAGCCTCAGACAGCGAAGCTCAAGAGAACATCAGTGCAAGCGAGAGGATCAAGTGGCGCGTGAATGCTTCTCGCAGGACCTGTTAGATAAGTTAAAAAGGAACAGTATACTCTGATATGGATTATAAAAGTTTCATTATTTTATATGATATAAATAATTAAGATGGGCTAAAAGGCAGAGAAGACCTTGTGAAAACACAAAATACTGGTGCCTTCATCAGTAATTTTTCCCAAATATAAAAGGAAACAAAAAATGGCGGAACCGCGTAAAATGTCCAGGACAAAGGATAAAGTATCCATAGCTTTAGCGTCCGGATCTCGTTTTCATAAAAAAAACATAAATCGCTAAGGATTGTCGCTAAGAGCAAAAAGTACAGCGAACTTGAAAGCTATGTCTTAAAAGTTTGCACACAGAGCCTGGGAGTGACTTTCATTGACTCAGCTGGCACCTGCGGCAATTTGTTTCGTAAAATTTAAATAAATAAATATTGTGCCAATCGTACCATTGCCAATTTTGACAGGTTATTTGTACAATATGGTATGGTACCTACATACTTTTTTTTTTTTTTGTATCCTTATAACAAACATTTTACATCTTCGGCCTTCTTAGTAGCCTTAGGTTTTGTTTACTGCTCCACACTAGGTACTAGTTAGGGAGGTGTCTGTATTTAATTTCTTTCTGTAAGAAAAGTATCTTGTAATGGGCAGCATTTGTCGAAACATTACCATACCATCAGATAAGATCTTCTAAAATATCATAATATTCATAAGGCACGGTTGCAAAATCGTAAAGAATTATATAGCGTGACTTCTTTCATACATTATGTTGAAAATTTAAATGTAGAAATTTTCGGTTATCTTAAAAACATAAATTAAGAGATGGGCTTTTCGTAGCAAGGAAGCCGTTTTTCAAAACATAATTTTTGAGGCGGTTGAATGACACGTTGCAATAGGTACATTTATTTCTTAGATTTAGAATAAATCGGTTACAGCTATTGCGTTCTGGTGCTTTAAATTTAGGTACCCAATATAAATTCCGATTGAATGTAACTCGTAACAATTGTAACGCTGGAAATAGGAACTTATTCTCCAGTTACAATCAATATAAACTTTGTATATTGGCTTTTCTTGAGGGTAAATTTTAAACGTGGATTTCACGTTACATTAGCACTACACGGAATATTATTTCCTCGTTTTTTTTTTTCAGGTAACACTAGGATACTGTGGTGTTTAGGGTTCATGCTTATGCATGTATTATAATTATAACAACATTGTGGTTATGAAATATTGCGATTTTCTACTTCGGAGAATTATCCGGACACAGGAAGTGTTGAAATAAAAACATTTTCCATTATGCAACAGTTATAATGACATTGTATTATACCAGCATGTACTTATGTTACGGTTCTGTGCTGGAGCATGAGTTTTGGATGGATTGTAACTTTTAGTCGATGCTGCTTGAGCTTGGGGATAAGGCCAGAGCCTGCCTGTAACCTCGCTCCCCTCCCCCATTTGACGGGTAACGAGGACCCGACCAAGGCTTCTTCTGGTGGGTTAAACGAGCTCCCGACGTTTGAAAAGATGCATCTTTATCTCTTAATAGTTTTATTTGCTTTAACTTTTTTATAAAAACAAGTTTTGTCTTTTACAGATACTTGTACATGAAAGCGGAGATATTTTTATCTAAGCCTGGAATTCAATTAGCAATTTAGTATCGGTGTTTGTAATCATTTACAATAAGCCGGTATTAGGTGTAGTATGTATGTACTTGTCTATAGGCATGCCTTTTTTCAATATACTTAGGCGTACAAAAGTTCGACAGTGTGTCGTGCATATGATAGAGAACAAGTTTGGCGTATCAGACGTAGACGCCTAAGGTGTCTAGAAGACTCCTCAGGTGTCCAGACCTTAGGTGTCGGTTGGTCCAGGGCTGGCATGATCTTTTGTCTCATGGACGGTTTTGTTCTCTTTACTATTACTGGCACCCAAAAATAAAAATTTTGTAGGTGGGTATTTTACAATAAAAATATTCTGGTTATGGTTAAAAAACAAAAAGGCTTGTTGTGAAAACTAAAGACAATGTATCGCAGACGAAACACATAGATGAACTTGATATTATTGTTTTCATTGACGATAAATTTTGACGTTAAGTCACAGTTACTGCCGTCGCAATTGACTCTCAGTCAATGCCGACCTTAACAATAAAAAGTTGACTCTCAGTCAATAGCCATTTTAATATCGCATATTTTAATCATTATTTGGCCTTAACTCGCAGTTAAAGCCGTTACGATTGACTCACAGTCGATTCCAACGTGAAAATAGATAACTTGTATTTTTATGCATGATTTATGCTGATATGGTTTGACATAACTCGCAATTAAGCCGTCGTTATTGACTCGCAGTCAATGCCGACAACCAACAGATAGTTTGGCGTTAACTCGCAGTTAACACCGTCGTTATTGGCTCGCAGCCAATCCCGACAGACAATAGATAGTTGAATCGCAGTAAAAATATATTCAGATGTCGATTTTTGTCTACATTATTTGGCCATAACTCGCAGTTAGGGCCGTCGCAATTGACTCGCAGTCAATCCCGACATAATAATAGATAGGCAACTTTATACATCACGTATTTTCGATAATATGTGGCGTTAACTCGCAGTTAACACCGTCGCAATTGACTCGCAGTCAATCCCGACAAGCAATAGATACTTGGTAACCCACAGTTCATATCTATGTAGATATCGCGTATTGTCAATATTATTTGGCCTTAACTCGCAGTTAACGCCGTCGCAATTGACTCGCAGTCAATCCCGACATAATAATAGATAGACAATCGCATTCCATCATATCTATTCACGTAACACATCGTAAATAATATTAGGCGGTAACTCGAAGTTACTGCCGTCGCAATTGACTCGCAGTCCATTCCGACGTAAGTTGTTCTATGATTCACTTGGTAATAAATGTTTAAAACACAAAAAAAATATTTCATTTTTTACTTACCCTCGTAACTTTCGCCATTAGACGATAAAACATCTAATGCACGTCACACACACGTATATTTAATACGTCGGTAACGTTTAATTTTGTTACTTTCCTTTATTTTTACTTTGTTTGTCGGAAGGCAAGAAAAGATAAAATTGTATGACGTAAACGAAGGCTAAAATTTTTAAGCCTGTGTAGGTGTTAATGAACTTTTGTAGTAATTAACTATAAAAAAAAATATTGAAAAGGGTTCAAAATCTCTTGATTAGTGTTCTAACATTTGTCGGAATTATCATAAACAAAATGTCATTATATGGTGAACATATTTACGTCTATCTTATTACATTTTCCATCATTTGGTAAAAGTTCTGGGTGCGACCGATAGGTTATAATCATGGTCGTTACGTTATCATGTTACGTTTTTGTATACAAAACAAGTAACTGTAGGTATCGGGCCGCAAGATAGGCCGTAATAAACACTTCAATTTGTTTAGCAAATTTAAGAATAGAACATGTGGGTAATCTTGAAAATTTTTACTTTCTTAGAAAGAATTAATAATCAAAACAACACTTACTGAAAAGTTTTGAATCCAGTACGATTACACTAACACACGGAGCAAAAACTTATTTTATCGAAAATAATTTTAAATATTTGTAATTTAACTTCAATATTACAACTTCAGGTATAATCTACCTACTTCTTATTGAACATTGCGCTTCGGCATGGGACGCGTGCGTTCACTGCCCCGCACGAAAAAGGAATGAAGCGAATGTCAGCTACAGTGGTGAAGTGAACACGGGACGGAAACGGAAATCGTTTTAAATAAGAGAATCAAATGAATTACTCTTAAATGCGTGCATCGTCTGCCTGGCGAATTGAGGAGTACTACCTACTTGTAAACAAACTATATCTTCGAATGAAGCGACGAAATATAATCTGTGTCTTCGAAAAAAGTAATACGCGGGCCATTTTAACAGATATTTTTTGTTGTGAAATGTGTTTAATGTAATTAAAAAATAAATGACTTCTACAAATAAAAAAAACAGTGATAAGTGTAGAACGTCGAAAATACTTAAACAAAAACACAAGTCCGGTGTATCGGGTAACGTAGAAATGTGAGGAAAACGTCTACGAAATTTCCTTAGGAAAAAAAGGTAAGCGAATTTGATTCGTTTTTATTCGCAAATGTGTTGAAAAACGTAGTAAGCTTGTGCGCTTTGGTGATTACACCTTCGGCCCCATTACGCCCTCGCCTGCGGCTCGGGCTGAAATTTCTGAGCCTCGGCTGTAATATGTACTATTAATATACTATCCATTTGACATCTCGTTTTCAACCTGCCGCGTGTTCTGAGCATTCTCGGCTACAATTGCCTTGCTAAATTAAATTACGGCGTACGTAGTTGGAATCATAGCAATTCGATTTGTTTTTTTCTTGGTCGGTTGATAAATTATCGATGAAAGTAGGTAGAAAGCTACTATCGGTGCGCTTTGCGATCTGGATAGGCAGAATTTATTAACCTACATTGGGTAAGTAAAAACGGGTCAGTAGACATAAATTGCTTGCTTGATATGTTGTCTATACGAAAACACTTGAATGCAGTATGCAATGTGTCTACTAACCCGTTTTTACTTACCCAATGTAAATTCTGCCTAAACGCCAGTGAAAGGAATGAAAGAGAAATAAAATGAACTATTGTCTGTTTAATTTATTTGTCTTGTGCCACTTTGTTTTTAGCATAAAATATAACTGTCAAATAAACTCTTCTTACAAATAATTTAACATAGGTCTATTTTAACAACGAATGCAAAATATAAATATAACTTTAATAAAAGCGTTATATTAGGTAGGTAGGTACCTACTTTAAAACATTTTCTTGGGGACTGACAATAATTCCTCCGCATTTTCGCAGAAGTATTGTTTTGAATGGTGAATTCGATCCACATAATAGCTTCGTTCTGATAAGCCAAAATGTTGAATTCGTAATATTGAATTTTTTTAAGTAAAATTTTATGTACCATTCAGACCACATAACTGAACAACTTTCCTCAAAAAACTTAAGAACTTTTTGACTTCCCATACCAAATGCAGTTTTTAACCGAAGTAAAAAAAAATACACCTGTAGGTATAGGACTAAACAAAAAAAGTTCAATGCATCATTCATTACGCTAACCGTTCAGTATGGAGTCCAAAAAAATATTTTTCGTATTTCTACTTGTTTCTTGAAGAAAGTTTTGCAGCTTTGTGGTCTAAATGGGTAAAAATACAAGAAATTCAACATTTTGCGAATCCAACACTTTTCCACTGAAAAGAGACAAATCGGAGATATTATTGTCAGGGACAAATCTCTTCATTAATCAACTATTAGTCTAGCCTCACTCATCAGTATCACCACTTTAGGTTAAAATATTGTAATACAAATAGGTAGTTAGGTACATTGTTCGTGCGAAGTCTAGGCCGCGTGTCGTATTGAGCTCTCTACGTAATGTTTGCCAAGATCGCTTCATGGCTCGTTATTTTCTGAGTTCATAATTCGATACTTCCCGCTAAAAAGGCCGTTACTCATTTCAAGTTTTGTCAACTAGCGAAAAATTTCATTTCTGTTATTATATGTAAGGTAAAGAATAAAGTGCTATATTTTGGGGCATTATCTAAGCGCACGGCAGTGCGCATTCCCGCAACAGGCCACGCGCATGTACCCCTTTCCTTTCGGGCCTCGACCTATAGCTTCCTCCCCATCCCTCCTGGCCCCGATCTATAGCTTCCCCTTCTCTCCAGGCCCCGACCTGTAGCTTCCTCCCCTTCCCTCCCGGCCCCGATACACACCCCGGACACTATACAGGGTGTAAACGCCAAAGCAAGTTTCCTTTCAAGGGTGTGCTCAGACCACGAAACTGAACAACTTTTCCATAGAAACATGGGTCGAAATCGCAGAACTTTTTTGGCTTCTACATACAAACTTTCATTAGTCGACAGTGCAATTTGTATGAAACAGCCACAAAAAAAATCCAATTTTGACCCATGTTTCTTTTGAAAAGTTGTTCAGTTTTGTGGTCTGAGCATTCCCTTAAAAGGAAACTCGCTTTTGCATTTACACCCTGTATATAACGAGCGCAAATTTGAATTTGAAAGCGCGCGTAGGCCTGAATATTCAGTGAAACTAACACGTGAAACACGCGGGCGGATGCGCGCGGGGGTGCGGGGTGGATTGCAAGATGGGCGGAGTGTCCGATCTGTATGATAGTACTATTACTTTACTTACTCCCCTTCTCTCCCGGCCCCGACCTAAAGCATCTTCCCCTTCTCTCTCGACCCCGACCTTTAGCTTCCTCCCCTTCCCTTCCGGCCCCGGCCTACCTACAACTTGGACGTATTAATAATACTATTGTCTCCTTAACAACTATAAACTTCGTTATTTATGATAGATAGGTAAAGACGTATATTTATGCAGTCATGATATGTGCTCAATTGCGTTGCGAGGCTTAGATTAGATAATAATAGACAATTTCATTTATGATTAAAATTACACTCTTAATAATAAAAATGCAAGTGTGGTTCGCCTCATTAGCAATAAGTGTTGGGTAAAACTAGGTACCTCGTGTGTTCATACATACATACATACATAACATCACGCGTCTTTCCCGCGTGGTACGAGTAGGTAGAGACCACAGTCTTCCACCTGCTACGATCTTGACATTCTTCCTTCGCGTCCTGTACTTTCATCAACCCTTTCTTACACCTACACTCGTCGGTTAAGCGTGACCTTTTACAGACCATCCTGAATTTGGTCATGGTCAAAATTTTATTTAGTGTAGTGACCATGACTTCGTTTGTTGTTGATTTTAACAATAAGCCATACATAAACAAAATAGCGCCAATTCCACAGACCTTGCAGAAACTGAAAAAGAAAAGGATGTAGTAGGGTTGGATAGCTGTGAATCATTTCGGAGCTGGCAACCAATGTGCCCGTTTGGATTCAGATAGTACATGAGCAGACGAGTTTGTAAAGCCCGGGACACAAATTTATCAGGCTCTCTAGCGGTGTTAATGACGTACTTAATGTTCCCTTTTTTTATTTTTCATGAATATCTCGAAAACTTCTATACATATCAGAAAATGTCCTAGGAATAAATTAATCTAAGTAAAATTCTCTACAAAAAATACATTGTAACTTTTTCGCTAGACTCAATACTTTAAGAGATCTTGAGAGGGGGAAATGGGCAATCAAGAAAAAAAATTAAAGAACATTTATCTGATTGGATTCATCAACGGCGAGCCGTAACCGCTATAGCTATAAATGTGAAATTTTGCACAAAGGTAGATTGCATGTAAAAATTACTGATTTAGAAAGAATTTTTAAAAATTCATCTCCCAAGGGGGTGAATTAAGGATGAAAATCTGTATGAAAATCCTACACTTTTAACATAAGGTGCTTAAATATTTGGGTTTAAGCTAATGAACAGAAATAAAGGAACACGTGTTTCAACAAAATGATCCCTCTAGGCTAGGGGGTGAATTGAGAGATAATAGTTTGTATGAAAATCTGTACTTTAAAATTTTTCTTGTTTGCCCATTTTCCCCTCTCAAGATCTCATTTAAAGTATTGAACCTAGCGAAAAAGTTGCAATGCATTTTTTCGTAGAGAATTTTATTTAGGATATTATCTGCTGTGTGTCGCAGTTTTCGAGGTGTTCATGAAAAATAAAAAAGGGGATATTTTTTAATACGTCCTAGCTTAATTACGTCCGTCACCGCCAGAGGGCCAAATAAATTTGTGTCCCGGGCTTTTTAGACTTATCTAATCATGAACTATCTACAACCAAACGGGCACATTCGTCGCTGGCTCCGAAATGTTTTGGGGTGATTTCTTGCTAATTTCCCCTACTAGTGGGAGATTTTTAAATATACCAATTCTGGGGTTGGGTCTGGCAAAAGTACTTATCAAGAGAGATGTTGGGGTGCGTTGTGAAACAACTTGAATGGACAGAGTTTTCTAGCAGGACTCAGATGCGCTGCGCGACAAGAGGTTGAGTCGACACAACAATGGCTCCAGGGCTATATATATACTACGAGTATACCTATTACCTACGTTATCCAGTACTCAGACTGAACATAAGCAGAAAATGGCCATCTTTAAGCACAAATTTAAACACGGTTGCCTACTATTATTTGATGAAGTTAGAGCTAAAATATGTGTCTTGTTAGTATACGCGATAGGTCAGGATTGCGGGCGAGACATGTCGCTCACTTTAGGTATGTACCTACACCATTTACAACCACACACCATTTAAAAGTATGTACGTATGTACGTACATACTTTTAAATGGTGTGGCTTAATTTTACCTATACCTAAGTTAACTCGTTTTGAGAAAATTAGATTTAACGGGAACATGGAGTGAAAGAGAGATGGCTAAATGGGGTATACAGGGCGGCACCAAGCGCGCAATTGAGTCAATTATTGGTAGTGGACACTGTCAGCAATCGCCGCTTAAATCGTGTTCATAGACCGATTCCACTGCTGTCACGCTACAGTATCTCAATCAATATCCAGTTTCTGATTTTGACAAGAATTTTTAAAAGATTCTCGTCTTTTTTCATAGGTATACCTTTAATTTCGACATTATTAAAACGGGCTTGCTGGCCCCTACCGTTCAATCTTAATTGTGGTTGAAACATTTGTTCATTAAATTCTTGTACACATTTGTGTTTACTGCTCATCCTCTAGAACTTTTACTTTAGAATTAGTGTCATCAACTCTTGTTGTACCTAATAGCTTGAACGTTTGAAGTTAAGCTTTCCACAGAGGTTTTTAGAACGTTGAAGTAGCTTCTCAGTTGATTAATGTCGCTCTTGAGGGTAGGTAGGACACCCAATTTCTCGTTTATAGATTTCAGGATGGAAGTTGGATGGATCTTTAGAAGCACTAACAACTTTACTGGTACCTAGTGGCGTCTGGCTGTTTTGAGCAGAATTATTCAAATCCAAGTCTTGTTTACACGCAGTGCAACGAATTTTTTTTTACTGTGTATGGGCTTGAATTTAATTTTCGTTTGGTAACACACAAAGGAAACAACCGCTTCTTTTAAAGGTTTGCCTTCAGTCAGTCATTGTGCATTTCACTTTGTAATTTTAAGGGACCTGATTGGTTACGGGGCTTGGCTACCAGCGGCGGAAAGCGATAACTCACTACTTTCTTAGGACGGACGAACTATCTATAGTTTTCTGTAGTTTTTCTCATGAATATTTGTACATCCAAAACAAAACATGGCCAAAGGGCAGCCACACTGCATCATCCGAGAACGTTCCGGAGCATCCAGGGCACACGTTAATTTTAGTGATTTTAAGATATTCGATTCGGTACACGTAGGAATGACGGACAGTATCTCGATAGGTGTAGTGGAATGATCGCGATAAACGAGTTCAGTTAGACGTGCGATTAGATCGGCACTACGATCGTGACTGAACACACGAGGTAGTTACTCAAACATTACGTAAAAATAAATATATTTCCTTAGTATATCCAACTTTAGTTGTACTCGTAAGCTACACAGCATCAGTACCGTTAACATTTAAAAGCTTCATTACTCACGTTTTCTCAACTATCTTAGATATGCATTTCAATTTTGATGTTAACAGGTAGGTACACCTTAAACAGGGTTTATCCATCGACTTTTTAAGTAGGTACCTAGTAACTTATAATTATAAGTACTAACTAGGTACCTACTACTCCACGATTTGGGACCCAATTTTTGAAAGTCACCGGGTGATTTTCGAGATTTTTAAATTGAAAAAATCCACGATATCAGTCAGTCAGGACAAGCTCTAAAAGAGCTTGTCATCAACGCCGAGCCGTAACCGCTATAGATACAGATATGAAATTTTGTACACAGGTTCTATTGCACGTCAAAACTATCCAGTAAGAAAGGATTTTGGAAAATTCATTCTTAAAAATTAACCTTCAAGGGGGTGAAAAGGGTATAATTTTTTTTCGTATGTTGGTCTATAGCTGCCAGTTGAGTTAAAGGGAAACATCACGCTCACTAGTTTTAAACAAAATCTGAGGATCTTCTTGTTAAAGAAGTGTTTCTATTCAGTTGATGAATTTATTAATGCAAGACCTGAACCGATAAATTATTTTAATTAAATTATTTTTCATTTTAGTTATTTTATTAGTTATACTTAGGTTTAAATTTTTTTTATTGGAAATAATATTATAAGTATATTGTGACATTCAGGTTATATTATTTAATTGTTTTTGTATGATTTCGAACACAAAAATTTTTTTGTTACCGAATAATTTGAATTGAATATAAGTCTTTCATTTTTAAAGGTAGAATTATAGAAATTTGGTTCTGAGCTCTTGGTAAAAAAATAAAAGTACGTGTTTTACAATTTTTCAAAATTCATCCACTAAGGGGGTGCAATAAGGGATGAAAGTTTGTATGAAAATCCTAGTTTTGTCACGCGGTACTTGAAAATTTGGATTTGTTATTAATAAGATTTTGGAAAATTCATTTCCCAAGGGGGTGAAATAAGGTATGAAAGTTTGTATGAAAGTCCTTTGTTTCTTGAGCTAGATTCACACAAATTTGAATTTAAGCTTCTGGTAAAAAATTTAGAAACACGTGTTTAAGCATTTCTTAAAAAGTAACATTCAAGGGGGTGAAAAGGGGATGATTCTTTTTTCCTTATGTTGGTCTATAAGTCTTTCATTTTTGAAGGTAGAATTATAGAAATTTGGTTCTGAGCTCTTGGTAAAAAATTTAAAAGTATGAGTTTTTGAATTTTTTTAAATTTATCCGCTAAGGGGGGGAAATAAGGGATGAAAGTTTGTATGAAAATCCTACAGTTTTGACGTGAAGTACTTGAAATTTTGATTTTAGCTAATAATGAAGTAAAGAAACACGTGTTTTAGCAATTTTGAGATATCATCCCCCAAGGGGGTGAAATAAGGGATGCAAGTACGTATGAAAATTAGGATTTGGGCTAATAAAAAAGAAAGAAATAAACATGTGTTTCAGCGTTTTTGAAACATGTGTTTTAGCGTGTTTGAAAAATCATCCCCCTAGAGAGGGAGTTCCCTCCCGAAGGAGAGGAAGAGGAAACTGGGGGAGGGGAAGAGGGAGGGAGACGGAGGGGGAGAGGGAAAGATTGCACAATACTGCATAGTGTTTAAATTCCACTCAAACTCAAATCGTTATGTTGGTAATTTTAAAACGGAACATTATTTTATAATTAACAAATATTGATCCTTACTTTTAAGGAGTTTAACAGGGCTTATTTTAATTTTAAAAATATCGAAAATTACCCGGTGACTTTAAAAAATTGGCTTCCTGAGCCGCAGACGACGTCCTGGGTCTGAAATTGTTAATATCCTATACCCATAATTGAATTGGCGAGAAACTTTCATATACTTTCACATCTTCACTCTTTTCGTTAATCCTAACTATAATTTAACAAATATCATTGTACCTAAGAACATAAGGTAGGTAGGTATATATTTGTTAGCGAATTGATATTCCCTTATTATACCTAAATACTTATAAAAGCTTAATGTACCAGGTGGTACCTACTGCGTACTCTAAATGGACCCCGAGTCGGGATAAGGCGTATATCACAAGTCAAACGAAGGCACTTCGACAGCTCACTCTCCAAAAAGGAACGTAAAAGTGAAGCTCGAGCGGGGATGGAGGCGGGGGGTCACTGAGCGGGGGGCGGGGGGGTCACGCGTCCGCCGGGGGAGGGGGCGGGGGCGGGGGGCGGTGCAGCAGGTGCGGGGCGGCCAGCAGCGCGGAGAAGTACTGCGCGGCGAGGCGCGCCATGTACTGCGTGTGCGCCGCGCGCGCCGGCCACCAGCCCTCCAGGAAGCCGATGTGTCCGCCGCGCGCCGTCACCAGCAGCGCCACGTGCGCGCTCGCCGCCGCCTCGCCGCAAGGCAGCACTGCAACAACACGAGGCTGTAGTCACACGCGCACACACACACCCTACCGCCGGCCACAACACAGCGGAGATACGCACCGTCCTCGGGCTGGAAGGGGTCGTCGGCGGCGCACAGCGCGAGCAGCGGCACGCGCACGCTGGCCAGCTTGCCGCGCAGCGTGGCCGCCGCGTAGTACGCGTCCACCGACTCGAAGCCGAAGTGGCGCGCCGTGAAGGCCGCGTCGAACTGGCGCAGCGAGCGCGCGCTGTCCACGCGCGGCCAGTCGCACACGCGCGCCAGGCAGGGGTGCGCCGCCACCGTGCGCCGCAGCGCCGCCGCCATGTGCCACGCGAGCGGCGCGTTGGGCGCGCGCTCCAGGCACACCGCGCTCGCCTCCACGTCCAGCGGCGAGGACACGATGAGCGCGGCCGCCACCTGCGCGCACTCGCCGTGCTGCGCCAGGTACTGGCCGAGGATGATGCCGCCGAGCGACACGCCCGCCGCCAGCAGCGGGGAGTCCGGGCGGCGCGCGCGCACGGCCCGCACCACCTCGGCCAGGTCGGCGTGGCTCACGGCGCAGTAGAGGCGCGGCGTGGTGAGCGGCACCCCGCCCAGCCCGCGGTTGCTGAACACCACCACGTGCGCGCGCAGCTGCGCCGCCGCCGCGCACAGGCAGCGCACGTAGTCGGCGTGCGCGCCGCCCGTCAGCCCGGGCAGCACGAGCAGCACGGGCGCGGCGGGCGCGGCGCCGGGCGCGTCCAGCCAGTCGAGCGCCACCTGGCCGCCGTCCTCCAGGCGCAGGATCTCGCGGCGGAAGGCGGGCGGCGGCAGCAGGCGCGTGCGCAGCAGCGAGCCCAGCACGGTCTGCAGGCGCGCCTCCACGCACCACGGCGTGGGCCAGTAGCGCTCGCCCAGCAGCGGCACCTGCTCCTGCAGCAGTGCGCGCAGCGAGCCCTCGCCGCACACCAGCGTCGGCCGCTGCACCCACAACACACAACCTCGTCACATCACATGTCACTCACCGCTACCATCCCATCATCACCATCACCCATAAATCAGTATTTAATTAATTAAGTGCTAGGCGCCTGTTGAGTGACAGGTTCTTTAATGTGTAATTGTTAATAATATGTATCTAAACATTGCGTTGCATTGTGATTTAAATGAGCGTTTTATTGTATTTTTTAGTTAAGGAAAACATGTGTACAGAAATAAAAACTATTTTTCTCTCCTTCGCATTAGTTGTGAAAACCTTTAATTGGCTGTTTGTAGCTATAAGTATTATTAGTATGTATTATTATATCTCATTCTCACGTAAAAAGCTCAACATTGACTTCAATTACAGCCTGCATGAACAAAATATCAAAAGAGTTTTTTCAATTAGGGATCTTGGTGTGACTTTTGACGATCAACTTCTATTTGATAAACATGTGGATACAATTGTCGGTAAAGCTTCAAAAGCATTAGGGTTTATTATGCGAACTTCATCAGATTTTACTGATCTAAAAGCTATCAAGATATTGTACTGTGCGTTTGTGCGTAGTCACCTGGAGTATGCATCTTCTGTATGGAACCCCCAATATGAGATTTATAAGTCTCGAATTGAGGGCATACAAAAAAGGTTTCTGCGTTATCTTGATTATAAGGCCAGGGTTAGAACGTCTGGTTATTTCAATAGATGCAAAAGATATCACTTTGTACCTTTGGATGTGAGACGGAATATAACGGACATTTGTTCAGTCGTTAATATTGTCAACGGAGTTGTTGATAGTCCTGACCTATTGTCCAAAATTTATTTCCGTACTAATCAACTAGGCTTAAGGACACGTCCAATTTTACATGTACCTCATACTCGAACTAATTACAGACGAAATTCTTTCTTTGTTCGGGCTTGTCGTGAGTATAACACTGTAGATGATACAGTGGACATATTTTGTATGAGCTCCTTGACGATCAAGCGCATGCTTACCTCTAATATGTTTCATGTTATATCTCTATAATAGTTATTATTCTATTATTGTCGAATCTCTGTACCTTTTCTCTTACTTTTTCTTTCTTAACAGTCACTGAAACTTAACTTTGTTTTTTTTTTACCTATAGGTACCTATCCAGTTTCCAGTTTTATGTATTTCTCTTATCCTAAGAACATGTATTCTGTAACAAACCTAATTATATATTCTAAAGGTGAAGATTTATTATTAGTACTGATTTTATGTATATGCAATACTTATAAATGAAATGTATCTGTTAATCTTCCGAATATAAATAAATAAATAAAAAAATGTTTATTATTAGCTGTTGGTTCTCCAAAAAATGATTAAATAATAAATAAACTGAACCCAAGACAATCTACCTGACAGATGGAAAATATCGAAATATTAAGTCAATCCAAAATCCATAATTCAGACAACAATCCATGCTAGAAACATTTATGTTAAATATCTAAAACTTTGATATACAGGGTGTTCGGCAGAACGTTGGACATACGAAAATGGCGGGTAGGTGGGGTCGTCTGCTACTTGCTCAGCCCCAATGATTTCAAATTTTCGCCACGGATTTTAAATTTTTTTATTTTTTTGGAATTTCATCACTTCTTAAACTTTGAAACTCCTACAGCATCATAAAAATTGGTAAAACTGGCAAATTTTTTTTCCTCTTCTGATGGACTGATGGTAGATTCATTACATAATTTAAGTAAGTTACTCAGACCATGAAACTGAACAACTTTCCCAAAGGAACATGGGTCGAAATACGAAAAACCAAATTTGACCTCCCATACAAAATGCGCTATCAGCTGTTACAGTTTCTATGGGAGGTCAAAAATTTATTTTCGTATTTCGACCCATGTTCCTTGAGGAAAGTTGTTCAGTTTCATAGTCTGAGTAACATACTAAAATTATATTCACTATTTCATTAGGACCTTATACATATATTGTATTTAGATTCTAAATATGCAAAAAGCTTTGTCCTGACTTAATGACTGACTGACTGATTCATCAACGCCGTAACTGCTATAGCCACAGATATGAAATTCATTAAAAAAGGATGATCATAAATTTATCCCCCAATTCAAATTTTCATCTCATCAAAATTTTAATGATATTCGTACAGATTTGACATGAATTTTCTTTAAAAAGTTGGATTTAAGCCTAAAAAAAACATGTTTCAGCATTTTTGCAAAATAATCCCCCAAGGAGGTAAATTAAGAGATAAAAGATGGTATGAAAATTCTACAGGTTGTTCAGTTTGAAAGGTCGTTGTTCAATTAGTAACGTTATTCAGTTTTGAAGGTTTGTTCTACTTGTTAGGTTGTACAGTTTGGAAGGTTGTTAAGTTTTAAAAGTTGTTCAGTTTAGAAGGTTGATAAAAATTTGTGTTCAGAACGATGTTGAGTTTGAAAGGTTATTCAGTTAGGAAGGTTTTTTTCTACTTGGAAGGTTGTTCAGTTTGATAGGTTGTACATTTTAGAAGGTTCATCAGTTTGAAAGGTTTCTCAGTTTGAAAAATTAATCATTTTGGAAGGTTGCTGTTTGAAAAAAAATTTTATTAGAAGTTGTTCATTTTTAAAAGTAGTTCATTTGTTATAGTTGTTTTGTTTCAGTGTTATAAACAAATTTTAAAATTGACTAACTTAACAGACTGAACAACCTACAAAACTGAACAACCATCCAAGTTGAACAACCTTCTAAATCGAACAACCTTGTAAGCCGAACAACCTTTCAAACTGAATAATATTTAAAATTAAATAACTTTTCAAACTGAACAACCTTCCAATCCAAATAAACCTCCAAACTGAACAACCTTCCAAGCTGAATAACCTTACAAACTGAACAACCTTCTAAACTGAACAAATTTTAAAACGGAACACGGAACTAATAAACTGAATGTCTTTTGAAACTTAACAACTTTTCAAATAGATCAACCTACCAAACCTTCTAAACTAAACAACCCACCAAACCGAACAACTTGACAAACTGAACAACTAATAAAACTGAAAAACTCCTCAAACTGAACAACCTGATCAACCTTTCAAACTGAACAACCTTCTAAACTTAGCAACCTTCCAAATCTAACAACCATGGGTAAAGCAAATAATATCCGAGAAGATTGCAGAGAAATACTCAACAGTATAAGTACATCATACTTTTTCAATTTTAAAAAATTCAGAGTAGGTTAATAGTTTGAGTAAGAACCCTGACTTTCCAATACAGAAGATCGTCATTTTGACAAACAGGCCGAGTTTCTATATTGCTTTAGCTTATACAGGGTGTTTGATAAACGGCTGTCAATATGAAACAGGCGAGTTGAGGTGTCCATTGGCTACCTACTTCCACAATAAAACTAAAATTTTACTAAGGCCTATTAAAAAATAATACTTAATACTATAATAGAGGTAAATCTCCCATCTGAATTGGAAGGAACATGTGTCGATTGTCTGTAAAAAAATTAATCGATTCAGTTATGCCCTCTACAAACTTACAACACTTAGTAGTCAAAAGACAGCACTTACAGCTTATCATGGCTACATCTGCTCTATACTA
Source organism: Athrips mouffetella (assembly GCA_947532105.1). Lineage (NCBI taxonomy): Eukaryota > Metazoa > Arthropoda > Insecta > Lepidoptera > Gelechiidae > Athrips > Athrips mouffetella. Next base: position 33,028,846 of record OX383960.1, on the reverse strand, counting down.
AGGTACGGTCTCATTTTATGGGGAAACTGTGTTGAAGTCAATCGAGCGTTTATAATTCAAAAAAAATGTATTAGAGCAATGTGTGGAGTTGGACCCATGGAATCCTGTAGACCTTTATTTAAAAAATTAAATTTATTAACATTGCCGTCAATGTACATATTTGAAGTATGTCTATTTACTAAAAATAATTTAAATATATTTAGAAAGAATCGTGAAGTATGTGGATTCGCAACCCGGTATCCGGATCGTTTGATAGCGCTTCCTTGCTCTACTACAGCTAGTCAACGAAACTGTTATCAAATGTCGGCTAAACTCTATAATAAACTACCAGATACCATTAAAGATTTACCACATAATAGGTTCAGAACTGAGCTGTATAAATTTTTGTGCAATAAATGTTTTTATAGTATTAACGAATTTATGTCCTGCAAGTTCTAATCTGACTGATTTTTATTATTGTTAATATTAGCACTATCTCCTTTGACATTTGATATTTTATTTTATGTAAACTTGACATTTTATTGTGATTGTTATGATTTATTTTTCTTCTGACATAATTTGATTGCATGCTACTCTCTCTGTTTGCATACCATTATGTTGGTTAAATGTGAGATTCACTATGTTAATGTTACACCAATTTGTACCACATTTAATGCAAATAAAGATTTATTTATTTATAATCCTGATTGATTGACTGATGTATCAATGCACAGCCGAAACTACTGAAGATAGAAAAACGAAATTTGGAGGTTATATTGTTTATGTTATGGAGGTTGCCGATAAGAAAGGATTTTACAAATTCATTCCCTAAGGGGGTGAAATGGCGGAAAATGGTTTGTATGGAAGTCTTGGATATATGGCAGTTGTTTTTTAAGTTAAATTCTCACAAATTTGAATTTAAGCTTTTAGTAAAAAATAATGAAATATATGTTTAACCGTTTCTTGAAAATCATACTTCAAGGGGGTGAAAAGGGGGATTAATTTTTTTTCGTATGTTGGTCTAGAAGTCTTTTATTTTTAAAGGTAGATATATAAAAATTTGGATTTGAGCTCCGTAAAAAAAAGTATGTGTTTAAGCATTTTGGGAAATTCATCCCCTAAGGGGGTGAAATGAAGTAGAAATATTTGTGTGAAAGTCCTTTGTTTCTTGAGTTAGATTCACGCAAATTTATATTTTAAGTATTGGTAAAAAATAAGAAACACGTGTTTAAGCCTTTCTTGAAAATCATCCTTAAAGGGTAAGGGTAAAATTGATCTCTGCTGAATTACTAGGATTTTATTGTGCTTTTAGTATTTAGGTTGGTCTAATTGACACGCATTACAGACATCGGTACAAAAACAGCTATGCTGAAGTGGAACTGGGCGGGACATGTCGCCCGCATGCACCCTGATAGCTGGGCAAAATTAGCCACTGAATGGGTCCCGGAGGATGGTCTCCGACGGCGAGGTAGGCCCCCACAAGACGACCTTAACGTTTTTCTTGGGAATTGGCCAACAATAGCTCAAGACAGACGAATGGCATGATAGAGGGGAGGCCTTTGCTCAGCAGTGGGACACTACATAGGCTAATAATCATCATCATATCAGCCGAAAGACGTCCACAGCTGGACATAGGCTAATAATAATAATTAAAAGTGACTGTTAATGCAAAAAGGTACCACTTTAGGGATTTTTGAGAGTTTATTAATTATTACTCATAGCTACAAGTTAGGGTATGAAATATAACATAAATAAAAATCGTTTGAGTCGAAAACAAGAAATTTTCACAGCTTGAAACTTTGCACATAGTCTAGGTATGATAAGACCTTTCCCAAAAAAAGTATAGCTTTCAATTCGTCTGTCTATAATCTTAAGTTAAGCCTATTCATCTATCTTTTAAGTAGGTGAAATAAGTGGTTTAAATTGAAGAGAATAAGAAAGGCCTTTGGTCAGAATGGACAATAGAAAATACTGACATGACATCACTGTGTGATCATACCATACTTTCATAAACTTTATTAGGTAGGTACCTAGTACTTCACGCATTCATAACATGACCTAATCTTTATCAATATAAATATTGTCAATCAGCAACAATATCATATGAATTTACATGTCGTTCAGGCAGGATATCAAACCCAAGGATGATACAACCATTGTAGAATACTCACTAACCATCATGATCATGACTCAATCGGTAAATACCAGGTAATATAATGGAAACATTACCTTGACGACTTCCACCAGGTAATAGGTTATATATAACACTGATAAGGATAATCCAAACAAAACTTCCTTTTTTGCTTCAAATATGTACAAAAAGAATCCGAACATGATTATTAAAACAATTAAAAAACAAGAACAAAAATTAAAATGCAGAAACTAAGAAATCGGTAAATAGACTACCACAGCGCACAAACCTTCAAAACTGTCAAAAACTTGAGGTTTGTCAAAGTGACACTGACGTACCTACCTTCCGTTCAAAAACTCAGAACACTACGGTTTATTTCTCGAATATAACGGACAGATTACACTACGGTTTAAAAGTTGCATACGAGCACTGTGTGCGGTATTAGCGCGCTAATAGTCGTTTCAAAAGTTGCTCGTATTCACTCGTTTAAGCGACGTGACGTCATCAGTGACGTCACTTTAGCACGCTATCATTGCATACGAAAATGAGGTAGTTCAGCGTGTGCGAAACGTCAAATTCATAAGACATTTCTCAACGATCTCGTTTTCGAGGGATTTTTTCAACTATTTTTGGGGTTTTTGGATTTAATTATCTTATCGAATAATCATTATCTCTCAATAATTTCCTAAAACGCAAAACAAAATAAAAAAAGATTAGAGCGCGTTTATGTCAATGTCACTGAGAAAAATTAAAAATTTTATTTTGTTTTGTGTTTAAGGAAATTATTGAGAGATAATAATTATTCGATAAGATAATTAAATCCAAAAACCCCAATAAAAATGGAAAAAATCTCTGGAAAACGAGATTGATGACTAATGTCTTTTGAATATGACGTGTCGCACACGCTGCAATACCTCATTTTCGTATGCAATGATAGCGCGCTACAGTGACGTCACGTCGCTTAAACGAGTGAATACGCGCAAGTTTTGAACCGACTATTAGCGCACTAAAAGTACTAATAGACGATCGGATCGGACTGCTCCGAATTTAGCTCCGGACCACGATTTTGACCAATAGCGTTGCGGATTGACTCAAACGACAATTCTGCTATTGGGCAAAATCGTGGTACGGAGCTAAATTCAGAGCAGTCCGATCCGATCGTCTATTAGTACTTTAAAACCGCACACATTGCTCATATGCAAGTTTTAAGCCGTTCCAATTCATTTATCGCGATTACGGCGCTTACATACAGGACTATTTTCATTCGGAACGGTTATTATCGCGCTAACGTTGGTGGCTGTCATGTCATATAAATCTAACTCGATACCTACATTCCTTTCTTTCACTCTTATTGTTAACCTTCCAAGTTTCCAAGAGTATTTTCTTCTTTCACCTCAGTTTTTAAATTATTGTTTCTATTTATCAACAAACATCGGCAAAATCTGACAGTTTTGACAGATCGCTCACAGTGACCATACTCGCACTACGGTTTCAAACCTGCTCATGAGCTTTGTGTGCGGTTTTAGCGCGCTAATAGTCGGTTCAAAACTTGCTCGTATTCACTCGTTTAAGCGACGTGACGTCATCAGTGACGTCACTTTAGCGCGCTATCATTGCATACGAAAATGAGGTAGTGCAGCGTGTGCGAAACGTCAAATTCATAAGACATTTGTCAACAATCTCGTTTTCGAGAGATTTTTTTCAACTTTCATTTGGGTTTTTAGATTTAATTATCTTATCAAATAATCATTATCTCTCAATAATTTTTTAAAACGCAAAATAAAATCAAAATTTTAATTTTAATTTTTCTCAGTGACATTGACATAAGCGCGCTCTAGTCTGGTTTAAAACTGTATTCGATCGTATTCGACGAATGCACGCATATAGAAATAAACCGACTATATTCAGTGAATGTGATGTGTGCGTTGAATTCAAGAAACAATCCGTAGTGTCGGAAGCTCAGAGTAAAAAACTATAGAGTCCGCCATATACATATTCTGTATGAGCTAGTGAAGTGAAAAGCGTCGCATTGTCGCCCATGCTAGTCGGTCAAAAAACTCAGTTAAGTTGTACAAAAATCAAGATATCTTTAAAAATCTAATGTTTTAGTATAAACTTTCTTTGCGAAAGTGAAAATATATCGTTTTTTACTTGTGAATTGATCATTAACACTAAGAGCGGAAGCGTAAATAATCCGTAACAGCCTTTTTATGCGTTATTTTTAACACCGTTTTTTTCCTGATTGGTAAGTGTTTTCACCAGAAAAATTGTGGTAGTAGCATTTATTAGTCCCATGTCACATATTTCTCAGAGAGAAAGATAAAAATTTTACGTTTATAGGATTTGAAAAAAATCCATACATTTTAGTATGGAGGTCCCTCGCAAGAAAGTGCTATGCTTATGGCTCCCTCCTTAGCAGCAAGAGCTGCTACTGAAACCTCCTTGGTCGGAAGTGTTGGCGTTGTGAGCGCAAGATGGCGGCGTTAATGACGTCATCGATGACGTAGCGAAGGTCAGTCGTAGATACGCTAACAGTGATTCGGGACGCTATCGTGCGCGCTGTGAGCGATTAAAGCGATATTATCGTTGATTCGGAACGCAGCCCAACTCAAAGCCCTGCTAAAGGGCCCTCCCTGCTTGCATGCAATCGTTAAAGTAGGAATCCACGAGAAGATTCGTCTGCAGACATGTCTGTCAGCAAAGAGGATATAAAACACTACGTTTTATCTGTCAGTGGCAGGCTCACTGACAACTACAAGTCAGAGAGTGCAGGTATATGTCGTCGGGGATAGTGCAAAAGCGCCTATCTAACCATTGCAAATACCGCCTATCTACCTAAAGTAAGCAATTTTACATTTCGCGCCACCGCACTCCTACACCTATCTGGCACCGGCCGGCCTACTTCGAGAAATTTTTGCAGCAACCAATAGAAACCGCGTAAATGACTGGACAGCAATACCGCGTATCCATTTTAGTTCTGTGCAAATAGCGCGTATCTGCTTGACATGGCGTGGAGAGGATGTTAGTATGTTTTAGTTTGGTTTTCTGCTTCAAATAAAAAGGATATCACCTGGAATTATCAGCTTTCCCATTGGTTAGTTAATATTTACCCATTTATCTAAGAAGCTTGTCCAAATCTGTTTCTGTATAATCAAAAAAATAATTTATAAAGCGGCTGAGAACTTTGAGAGGTTTGAGTAAATAAACAATACGAAACGTACCATTTTAGCCAATTTTTAGCTAAATAATTGGTAAACCTGTCTAATTTAACGCAGATTTGAAATAAAAAATATGAAATACCAATCAATAGTCCTACAAAAACAAGTTTTATATGATTCCAACAGATACGTGGTATTGTAGTTTTAAAAGTGTAGAAATTTTAGAACTTACGCGGTTTTTATCTACTAGATTTCATGAAAATGAGACGGCTAATTATCACCACGCCTTGTAGGTACTCAGATTTAGGTACCTGTTGTTGGTCATTTCCTGTATTCATCATCACCATAATCCATAACAGCCGAAAGACGTCCACTGCTGGTCATAGGCCTCCCCTAAAGATCTCCACGACGACCGGTCCTGTGCTGCCCATATCTAGCGGCTTCCTGTGACCTTGACCAGATCATCGGTCCACCTTGTGGAGGGCCTCCCCACGTTACGTCTTCCGGTAGGTGGACGCCACTCTACATCCCTTATGCTCCGTCGACAATCGGTTCTTCGACCGAGCGACTGGCCACTGCCACTTAAGTTTAGCAATTCTCAGAGCTATGTCGGTTACTTCAGTTTTTTCTACGGATCTCTTCATTTCTGATATTCAATCCAGCAGAGAGACTCCAAGCAAGGACCTTGTACACGTACCTACTCATCAACAACTACGAGCGTAGAGTTTCCAACTTTGAGTGGAGTAGGTACAACAAGGGCGTTAGACATAATTTTCGTCTTCTCCATGTTCATTTTACTCACTTGTAGCGAGATTCTACTAAAATTATTAAGCATTGTGCTGAGATCTTCCAAGGTCTCAGCCATTACGACTACATCCTGTCAGAAAATAAAAAGTGTTAATGTTGATGCATAGTCCTTCCCAGTCCAGAAGTTTAAACACTTCTTCCTACGCAGCAGCGGTAAACAGTTTAGGGGGTATGACCCTATTTCACTCTTCGCTACAGTTGGATAGGTTTCGAAACCTGATCCTGGAGACGAACCGACATAGTGGCGTATTTTTACAGGTCTTTCAACACTTCGATGTACAGCCAAGAGCACATCTTGCTTAACACATTGGACTTTGTACCATTCTTATTTCAATAGACGTATGAGCTAAGTGTCAAGTAAGTGTCAAGCTTGAGCTTGTAGTTGTCAAGCCTGTCGTTAACTGTACCTACCGATGATCCACTTGGCAACTCTGGAGAGATAACAACACAGCCCACGTCTCGAACGAATCTAAAGCTTTCTCATAGTCCACAAATGCTAGGCAAAGTGGCTGGTTATACTACTTAGTCTTGTGTATAACTTGCCGTAGCGTATGTACTTATTTGGTATATAGTGCTGAAGCCGTTACGAAAAACGGCTTGTTAGGGAGACTGTAAGTCATCGAGCCTATGCGCAGGACGATTCGTAATGACTCTCGTGATCAGCTTATAAACATGGCTCAGAAGTGCGATAGGTCTGATGGTCTTCAGCAGAGTTTTGTCACCCTTTTTGAAGAAGAGCACCATGACACTATGTGGTCCACACTTCTGTGCCGTGCCTGTGTTCCATTAAGTATGACAGATTTAAAAAAGAGCTTTTAAACCTGACCTTCCACCTACTTTCAGAAGCTCAGCTGTAATTCCATCATCCCCGGGTGTCGTGTTGTTCTAAAACTGATTGAGAGCCATACTAATCTTGTACAAGCTGACGTCCGGGATATTCTCGGTATGGTGTTGAACTAGTCTAGCCTTGGATCTTTGGCCAGATTACTAACGGGTGGACCGGTTGACGTGTTGAACTGTCCGTAGATCTTCTCAACCTTTCTCAGTAGCTCAGGCTTGGACGATACGGTTCTGTCTGTCATCTTCGGTCTTCTGCCCAATAGACAGATCTCTTGCCAACATCTTTGAAGCCTTTCTTCCGCTCAATGGCCTCTTAGACATCATTCACATTGAATTGTCGAAGGTCGCAAGTTAAAGACTTAGAGATCTGTACATTGAGCACTCGATATTGAGAAGCATCTTCGGAAGACTGCAAAACAAACAAACGCGTCTTTCCTGCATTAGCTTCAGGGTATGGTCTGAGATCTTTTTGGTTAGGAGTTAGGAGTAGTAAGGTGGGGTCTAAAATGCTTCGACCCAACTATATGGACAATTTCCACATACTCGTTATTGAAATCGCCCATCTACGCACTCACCGAGGCACTCGAAGCATTTTAGCAGTTAGAGTTTAAAGTTGTCGGGGTTTCGGATATTGGTGGGTGCTGGTCGGAGCATAGATTTTATCAGTCGAGATGTTAAATAAAGTTTTCTATCTTGTAAATGTCACTTCAATACAGCGTATCTCTCTATGTAATGATCACAGCTTAAGAGTAAAACCGCGTAAGTGTCAAATACCACACTTTCAATTCGCATAGGAAACGTATGTGTAAGGTACACCGAAACTTGGCTCATAGACAGGGATAAGGTCAATAAGTAAAAATAAAAAATACGAATTTTTTTCGGTTGCAAATAATAAAGTTAAAAAATAATTTTGTTTTTGTCAAATATCGATAGGTCGTATGGCAGAATGAAAAGTAGCCATGGTCAGTCTTAAAAAAAAAACTGTCAACAGTTCTAAGTAGTCTGTGGTCGGTTTATACAGCTGTTAGTTTTTTTTTTCATGATAGGCAATGACTAATCATCACATTCTGCCATACGACCTATCGATATTGGACGAAAATGATATTTTTTAAAACCTCGTCATTTATGGCCAAAAAAAAATTGGTATTTTTTATTTATCTTTAATGATCCTATTCCTGTTTATGAGCCAAGTTTCAAGGTACCTTACATATAAGTTTCCCTAGCGAAAATTTAAATCATCCGTTTATTAGAAAAAAATGATTGTACAAGTTTTTATACACAAAGGGTAAAAATTGTGGGAAATATTCAGTTTTTACTTGCTCCTGTAAAGTTAAGTCTACGACACTTACGCGGTATTTGCAACGGCTAGTTACGCGGTTTTGCACTATCCCCGACGATGTGCTTCTCGAACTAGCCAATAGTCCGGATGTGCCAAAAATCTTCAATAAATACCAGGTTTTAGAAAATCATCCACGTTTGTGTATCGGCATGCACCGATAGCCTAGTATAGGCGGGAACTCGGCGTGGGCTCTTGGCTGCTCGGTTGAAATTCTTGTTTTTTGTGTATGTAGTGATTTAGTGGATAATAGTGTTTTTTGTAGTAAATTTGCTACGAAGTGCGCAGCTGATGAAGATTTCAAGCGATCTTGTGTTTGAACCCAGTTCGTGTTGTCTCAAAAAGTTATGGACATTTCCTTCGTAAAGTCCACTATCGCTTAACGAGGGGAGCAATGAACAATTTCCCCACTCGACACTGGCGGTTCGCCATATTTTTAACTTCTAAACATACATACATACATCACGCTCCTTTCCCGTCGGGGTAGGCAGAGACCACTGTCCTCCAACAGCTACGATCTTGACATACTTCCCTTGCTTCCTGTACTTTCATCAATCCTTTCATACATGCTTGTCGGTTTAGGGTACTTTTAACATGGCCTTTATTCAGAACGTAAAAAGTTCAAAAAAGTGAAGAAATTACAAAAACTGAACAATGTTGTACAACACGACACTGGCAGAAATGTCCAAATGATTAAGAAATAAATAAAAAAAATGTATATAAAGGGTCCTACTGAAATAGTGAACATAATTTTAGTATGTTATTCAGACCAAGATCTTTCCCCAAAGAACATAGGTCGAAATACGAATAACCTAAATTGACCTCCCATACAGAATGCGCTATCAGCTGATGCAGTTTCTATGGGAGGTCAAAAATTGATTTTCGTATTTCGACCTATGTTCCTTGGGGAAAGTAGTTCAGTTTCATGGTCTGAGTAACATACTAAAATTATGTTCACTATTTCTTTAGGACCTTATATACCAGCCGGCTTAGCACGCTGCCCGAGAGAAAATATATCTCGGAGAAATGTCACTTTATTTGAGGCATTATGTCATCTAATCTATCACCTCCAAGCGCGAAGAAATGTCAGTGGAGGAAAATGTTTAGCAAATCCACAAATTACGTTTTTAATATTTTAGGCAGAGATAGCTTTATACACTAATACATGTAGCTGTCCTTGTCTTTCAAAATGTGTCGCACTGCTCGGATGTCAAAAAAAACGTGACCATGCTTAAAGTCTTTAATTCGGCAGATGGCCTAGTTACCAATGCCGTAATAAATGAAAAAAATAATAATTAAAGTCTTTAATCTATGGGTCTAGATAAACTGACTGCGTTCCGAATTAACGATTACGATAATCACTGTTATCGCTCACAGCGCTGTCAAAAGAACACCAAAAGTGATTCGGGACCATAAAAATGACATACATACATTTAAGAAAAAATATCGAGAATATCTCCTTAACATTCAAAAAATAACCGGTCATTAAGCTTTTCAATTATATATTATGTAAAATACTTATGCATATTTATGATCATATATTTATTTTTGTTTATGAATATCTATCTATCTATATATATATATATATATACTTGTGTATTTTTATCTATGTTTTCTGCTGTTTTGTAAATATAATACCCCATAATATCCATTTTATTTTCTGGCACTATCAATACCCACTTTCACACAGGATACGACACATACTATGTTAGCAATATACAACTTTATTTTTTCCATACTGTTGAGCGTAGCTTTGGTACTGACAGAATATCAGTGTTGCTAAGAGTTAGTACTTGTACTACTCTTTGCAACAAATTGCTGAGTCAGTCCCTTTTCCCTGGGCAGTGTACCTTACTTTATTTTGTAATTTAAAATTGTTATTTTTCACTGTTTTTTGGGAATAACTGTTATTCTATTCTATTCTATACCTTACGCTCCGCTTAGGCTACTAGAATTCTCATCCCAGGTCCACACTTTTGCTAATACCGACCTTATTTCAACGACGAAAGGTAAAATTTTCATTGCTTCTTATGCGAAAATATTTTGTACCCGAATGAAAGGTTTCTCACCGTGCATCTGTCCATCTGGAACAAAAAATAAATTTTGATCTGCCAGTTGCTAGTGACATGACTTACGTCAAGCAAGGAGATTTAATTCACGGTAAGATATTTTGGTATTTGGTTTGTGTCTACACTTCATGCCTTATTTTTTTATTTCAGTTAATGATGGCTTTTTAATGTTATATTTTATAATTTTGAAACCGTCAAAGTTAAATTTGTTAATGAAAATTGAAGTATTTAATAAAACGCACGAGTAGCTTGGTAGGTGGTTTAATGACGACTGGTTGATCTGTCAACGCTGCACACTACTGCACACACACATAGGTATAATACAGTACATATCTCCACCCTTATTCAAAACTCTCTTCACAATGAGAACTAAAAAGCTTAATCTAAATATCGAATATTACCAGGAATAATTCCGGTTTCGCTTAAGGCATTTACAGTAATAATATGTAATAAGATAGCTTTCAAAAACAATTTAAAAAAATGACAGTCTGTATTTAACTGTAACTTATTTAAACTTATAACTAGGTGGATTATTTATACGACACTGGCGCACGGGACGAGACGGGGACGGTTCAATAGGAGACCTGGGAAGCTGTACCGGACTTTGAACCATTTTGTCTAAGGCATCGCCGAAATCATCCTCGACCTCCTCCTCGGGGTCAGGGCTGTCGAAGCCTGTTGCCTTTGCATCCGTACCACGATCACGCGGGCTGGACACTCCCCTCTCACCCGCCTTCTTCCCCGGGCTTACGCTCGATCTGATAGGGCTGCTAGGACAGATTAGTGAACTCCGAGTGCGTTGCTTCAACTGATCTACATGTTTATGCGTATTCCTACCTAGCGCATCTACTACCTTATAATCTGTGGCGCCTACCTTTTCCATTACCTTCCCCGATACCCACTTATCCCTTCCACTATACTGACGTAACCAAACTTCATCCCCAGGGCGAAATTTACGCGCTACCGTTAAGCCCTTTCCCTGTTGTCGCTTTTGAGCTTCCCTAACAGTAGCTTCTCGGGTCGGTACAAGCGCATCCAACTTAGTTCGTAGTCTGCGGTTAAACATTAATTTGGCGGGTGTTTCTCCAGTAGTACAGTGTTCGGTATTTCTACAATACAGAAGGTAGTTGTTTAAGGCTAAAGTGATGTCAAGATTTCCTCTTATTGCTTTTTTTGATCACTCTTTTTATAATTCTTACAGCATTTTCAGCCGCTCCGTTTGAAGCCGGATGGTACGGTGCTGCGAAGATATGCTCGATGCCATTGCTGTAAATAAACTGGGAGAACTCGTTGCTCGTAAACGGAGGACCATTGTCCGATACGATTTGTTTCGGTAATCCGAAACGCGCAAACCACTCACTTAATGTTTTAATCGAATGGTTCGCAGCTGTACTAGGTACCTGACTAACCTCTAACCATTTCGTTCTAGCATCTACAAGGACCAGAAACATTTTGCCTACGATAGGCCCCAAAAAATCAACGTGTATCCGCGCCCAAGGCTTATCCGGCCACGGCCACGGGCAGGGAGCATGTCGCGGCGGAGCATCACCTTCCGCGGCGCACACTGTGCAACTACGACACATCGCCTCGATCGCCTCGTCCATACCCGGCCACCATACATAGCTCCTAGCGAACGACTTTGTTTTCACAATGCCCATGTGCGCTTCGTGCAACACCCCTAATACTTTAGACCTACATGGTTCTGGTACTACCACCCTATGACCCCATAATATGCACCCTAACTCCTCGTAAAGCTCGGTTTTACGATTGAAAAAGGGCTGTAGACCAACTATTTCATTTTCCGACGGCCATTCGAAACGGATGTATCTTAAAACCCTACCTAATAAGCTATCCTGGGCGGTTTGCCTTTTAATTTCGTTATAATCTAATAACAGAGCATTATGAGCAAAATGCAAGAATGTTTGCTCTGGGATGTTTTCCCGTGCTTGTTTTGCTAACGCCGGCAACCGCGACAAGCCATCTGCTCCGTTTTCTTTGGACGAAACGTATTCTATGTCATATGTGTAAGCTGCTAACTTGATCGCCCACCTCTGTAAACGACTCGCCGCCATTTGCGGAATCCCTTGTTTAGGCCCGAAAATTGTAACTAAAGGTTTATGATCGGTGCGTAGCGTAAACCGCCTACCGTACACATATTGGTGTAATTTTTCCAAGCAAAAAACAATAGCCAGTGCTTCCCGTTCAATTTGGGAATAATGTTTTTCCGCAGAGGTAAGCGCGCGCGACACATACACGACCGGTCTTTCCTGCGCCCCCGCGCCTCGCTCTCCCTCGCACCACTGACTTAACACCCCGCTTATACCCCGCCCACTCGCATCGCATGTCAGAAACAATGGTTTGTTTGGATCGTAGTGCGTTAGGACGTCCGCACTTAACAAAATTGTTTTGATTTTGCTAAACGTTAAGTCACACTCTCGGTTCCAATTCCATGTCACATTTTTTTTTAATAAATTATACAGGGGTGCCAGAATGGTACTCAAATTCTTGACAAACTTTGCGTAAAAATTGACTGTTCCTAAAAAGGCTCTTAAGTCAGTAATGTTAGTAGGTCGAGGTATATTTATTATTCCCTTAATTTTTTCCGGGTCCACCTTGACCCCATCGGCGGAAATTACAAACCCTAAGTAGGTTACTTCATTTCTCATAAAAGCGCATTTACTTTTCTTTAATTTCATGCCATAATCCTGAAATCGTTTTAGCACTCTCTCTAATACTTCCAAGTGTTCTTTTTCACTAGCGGTTCCAATGATGACGTCATCCAAAAATACTTGTGTGTTGGGAATATCACATAGAAGATTCGTCATTATTCTTTGAAAAATGCCAGGACTAGAGGAAAGGCCGTAAACTAATCTCTTGTATTTAAACAGACCTTTTTGGGTATTAATTACTGTCAAGTTATCGGGGTCATCCAATTCTATTTGATTATATGCCTGACTCAAATCGATTTTAGTGAATATCTTAGCACCATTTAATTTTACTAATAAATCCTCCACTCGGGGTAAAGGGAACCTGTCGACTAATAGAACTGGATTCAATGTTGTTTTGTAATCAGCACAGATACGGAGTTTACCGTCAGCCCTACAGACGGGTACAAGCGGAGTGGCCCAGTCCGCGCTCTCGACCGGCTCGATTACTCCCGCACGCAGCATGCCGTCTAGCTCCTGCTCCACGCGCTCGCGCAGCGCGTACGGCACCGACCGCGCGCGACAAAATACCGGGGTTGCTCCTTCCCGGATCCTTAGCCTCGCTTTGCCTCCATTGAACCGGCCCAGTCCCTCCGTAAATAAATCCTTATATCTGTAAAGCAATTGAGTTAAAAGATCACTCCCTATATCACATTTGTTCACAGAAGTGGAAACGTCATTCTGAATAGTAGGAATTTTAATTTCTAATTCTGACAGCCATTGTCGTCCTAATAACGAAGTGGTTCCTCCATCAATTACAAATAATTCCAAAATTTTTGACTTATTTCCAAATTTAACTCGTGGTTTAATAACACCAATAGGTTTGATTATTGTTCCGTCATAAAATTTAAAAACTAAGCTTGACTTTTCTAATTGATTACTACAAAACAACTGATCATAAGTTTTTTTACTTATACATGACACCAGAGACCCTGTATCAATTTCCATGGATAACTGTACACCATCCACTAATACTAATAAGCTTACCGGCTTATAGCAGTTTAAACTAAGTTGGTGTAGATCTTCCACCGCATGCGAATCGTCCTCATCTGAGAAGGGGGGTTCATCTTCTCCAGACAGCTCCTCGCCTTCTTCCCAGAGCTGCGCCGCGGGCTCTGCTGCCAAAACATGAGCCATCATGCAGTTGCTTGAGAAGCCCTCACGCTCCCGTGTTCCTCCCGAGCGCCTTGGACAAACCCGGCGCAGATGTCCTCTTTGTTTACACTTGCCACAGATGAAACGATTGTAGCGGCAATCATCACTGCCGTGATCAGATGCTCCACACGCGTAACAGTAAAATTTTGAGTCGTCACTCGGCCTTCTCCTTTCCAGCCCCATTCCGGACCCGCGCCCACCGCCTTTGCCCCGACGGCCCCGGCCGCGGCCCGCACCTATGGCATGCAGTGCCCCGGGCATGCTCGCGCCCTCGCTGCTACCCGGCTGGGACTCGCTACCCGTCGCACGCTCCACGGCTGCCGCGTCCCTCTCTGCTGCCTCCATTGCACAAGCAATTCTGACGGCAGTGGCATATTGCAGGTTTTCCTCCGTGAACAGCCGTTGTCTAATTGCCTCGCTCCGCAACCCACACACCAGCTGATCTCTTAAATTATCTTCTAGGTTAGATCCAAAATCACAAAACTTTGACATTTTTTTTAGTTCGGATATATACTGCAAAATCGATTCACCCTCATTCTGCCTCCTCTGACGAAATCGATATCTTTCAGCCATGAACGAGGGCTTTGGTTGTAGGTGATCCGTCATGAGTTTCACAACCACAGCATAGGTTTTTGCACTGGGTTTTTCCGGACTAGTCAAATTACTGAGCAATTCATAAGCTTCATCACCCATTGCCGCGATTAAAGTGGGTAATCGCATATCGTCCTCTACTTTATTCACTTTGAAAAACATTTCGGCCCGCTCAACGTACATTGTCCAATTTCCCGATCTCACTTGAAACTCCGACAGTTTTCCGAACGACATAATAAAATATTGTATAATTGTCCGCACGCGATAAACAAAACAATCCTCGTTTGCCACTGAAGTATTTAATAAAACGCACGAGTAGCTTGGTAGGTGGTTTAATGACGACTGGTTGATCTGTCAACGCTGCACACTACTGCACACACACATAGGTACAATACAGTACAAAAATAGATATGTTTACAAAGCTGGCAGTATGTAGAATTTGGCAAGCGAGTCGTGTCACAACAAAACCGCGGCAAATTTAAAAAATAACGAGCTGTAAACACTGAAAATTCTGCAGAATAACAATTTGATACTTATAGTTGATATTGCTGATTCATATAATTTCACTGACAACTCATTGACTCAACTAACTGACTTGACTCACTGATTCAGCTCACTGACTTGACTCATTGAATCGACTCACTGACTCAACTTACTTATTCAACTCACTGAGTCAACTCACTTTTTCACTCGCTGATTCAACTTATTGACTTTTACTTAACACTTACTTACACTTTTTTTTCAACTCACTTGTCCACTCGCTGACTCAACTTGAGTCATTGACTCAACTTATTGACTCGTCTCACTTGCTCTTGACTGTACAGTCGTCAATGGACACTACAATGTACTAAGACGCCGTGGAGCGCAGCGTAAGACGAACGGCGGGTCTGACGGCGTGTTCGGTCGGTGCCTACAAACGCTTCACCGTGCGGACGCCCTAAGGGTTTCACTTGTTTCTACGGAACTCTAAAAAGTTCAGATTCAGTAATTCTTCGCCCGCTCGGCGTGGCTGAACTATGGGCGATAGTCCAATATGGCTGTAAAGGATGGCTGTAAACGCTTACTCTTCGATCACAATCACTCATCATCTTAGCCAACACATCGCGTCTCATCTCACTGTAGTCAGACTTGCGTATTTCTCCTGATGGCTCATATCAGACACACAGTTTGATCTAATGTCTAGCACAAGTCAGGACCCAAGTAACTTGCTCGGCTGCCGCACGTAGACTGATCCAAAAATGGAAGCAGGGGAGGGGCGCGCTGTGGGGGCGCGCACTCCCAGTCACACCACTCAGAAGTCAGTCGCTATTCAAATAATTGCTCGTCATTACAAGAACCGTACTCATGACCCGGAAGTATACACGACATATAATAAAACAAAATTATAAAATTAATTCACTTGTTTTTATTATTAACCTTAATCATCAGTTTCATAATCAAAATCTGATTCAGAAATTCTATGCCTGAGAAAGAATCATCACTATCACTACTGTCATCATCACGGAACTGAATGATGAATGGTTCTAACTCTGTATCAGTTATCCGGTCTCTTTTTTTTATAATAATTTTCAACGTTTATAACATGGTCTGTGCATTTTTTCCAGTCATCAGCCCTCACACTAGCAAAACATTCCCTAATATGTTGTTCCATCAGGGAACCTTCCACACTCAAATTTTTGCTTGCCACTTTCCTTTTTGCCAAGCTCTATATGAGCTCAATTGCATTTAAGTCACAGTGGTACGGAGGTAGTTTTAACACCTCGTGGCCATGCTATTTAAGAAGCTCTTCTGCTTCAAAAACAGGTGTTGGTTTATTATTGTTCACAAGACACAGCAACTCAATCTTAGTAAACAATCTTCATATTATGGTATATTATTTTCAGATAGCCATTTTTGAATATCAGCTTATTTCTCTCGCGTTGTAGGTGTAACTATAACGCTTGGTTCAGTTAAATTAGGAATCAATTTCTCACTTAACCACTTCATGAAGTTATTTCTGTTCATGTCGTCATGATAATCTGCCATTTTAGACTTAATGCTGTATACTAGCAAAGCGTTAGGCACAAAGCCTTTTTCTGATCCAGCATGAACTATAATATGCCTTTTACCATAAGATATTTTATTAATCACACCACTTGTTGATGGTCCTTGCCACGACTTTTTAGGTCTGTAATTTTGGTGGACATAGGTTTCATCGAGGTAAACAATTGTTTAACATTGCTGCCGCTTTCATAAATTTTCCTAAGATATTTATGTCTCCATGCAGATATTTCATCTTCTTCTATAAGGAGCGATCTCTCATTTTGTTTTTTTTTTTTACCCATTTTTATGCAATAAATTCATACCCATTTTTGTGCAATAATAATCGTAATGTCTCTCTGCATCCTGTAAATCCTATTAAACGGCATTTAAAGTCCTCAAGGTTGGAACTTGTTTTTTAACAATATAAAACTCATTGATTTTATTGCGTATTGCTGATATATCGAAGTCATCTAAATTGCTGACACTTGGTGGGTGGGGTCGTTTTTTTCCCGGTGTATTCCACTCTCCTTGGTTAACAAAACCCTCCTTCTTTATACGTCTCAATGTTCCCACACTTACTCCTAAAAAAATATAAAAACATGTTAATTCTTATAATACGACTGAGGTATGATTGATAGATAAAATTTAACCAACAAAGTTAATTTTGTAATACAACCTGTCATACTTGAGACCCTGGATAGATATCCTGTTTCGGATGTGAACAATTCTCCATCTTCCATGTTTTTTAAATTTGTAATAAGATTTTGAATCCTATGTTTCATATTTTCATCATCTAAGCCATCTGTAAAGAAATATGCGAAAATAATTAACAAAAATGCATATAAAGGAGAACAAAATAGCAAAAATATAAAACAAAATCGGGTAGAGTATCAAAATGTTTTGAATAAGGTACCTGCTGTCGAAAAGATTTCATCCAAAAGTCGACGTTTTTCCGCTACTAGCTTGTCCGTATCACATTTCACTTGATTATAATTCTTTATCATAGTAAATAACATGCTACGGGCACTGATTTTAATTGGTTTTGTCATTTTTATGATGCTGCGGTGAGGGGACCCGGGAGAGCGTTGAAGAGATACACAGCTGTCTCGATTGATGGTAGTTTATTGACTAAATACTACTAAGGTGGGTGGAGGCGAGCCACACTACACCTCCCCCGTTTTTTCGAAAAAATCAAAGAATGAAATGATTTTAGTTTTTCACAATTTCGAAAAAAAATGTTCTAATATCTGCCAAAAAATTAAATTCTAACAATATAAAAACAATTTGAGAAAGTTACATAATTTTGATACATTAAAAAATAAAGTTAAAATTTCTGAAAATTCTACCAAATTTATCAGCTTTTCGATTTTTATCAATTAATTACATTGCATAAAATCTTATAGTATAACATACTTATCTACTTCGTTATAGAAAAAAAACAACACCAAAATTTGACAAAAAATTTAACCTTGATAATTTAAGTAGTTTTGTGCCAATTTGTAATTAGTTTTGAAAAATTTATACAAATTTAATTGTTTTAAATCATTGTTTTTTTCAAAATTTTTGTTAATCAATATTATAATAAAAAAAATTTGCTACTCCATTCAGCTTTTCGAATGTTACCATAAAATGCATTAGTGGTTATATACCTAACATATAAATTTATTTACTGTTGACCACTTTTGCAACTTCTTTTCACTTTATTTATTTATTTTTTATAATTATTTTTCAACTATTTTGTATTTTACCTCACTAAATATATCTAGGTTAGTAAATCATCGTAGCTTAACTAAGCTTCATAGTTTTTCTACAAGATACCTTAATGTCTAAATAGGTAGTAGATAATCTAGTGATAACAGATTCAGATGCGCATCTCATTATTATTTAATTAGCAGAAGTTATATAGTTTCTACACAAACAGTTACTATTAATAACAAAGGTCATATCAAGTTATACATTATTTCAGTTTTAAGATTTCTGTATGTATATGTATATCTCACTTTTCCCTTAAACAACCTGCAGGGTTTTATTTTGTCAGTTTATTTTATTACATGTACATGTTCTTGTTCTTGGGCCCATTACATAATTTTCATTAAATCTTAGGTATATCGTCTTGTAGGGTCATGTGTCGAACAATGAAACACAAAAAATTCAAATAGGCATAACTCAGTCATTTATAAATATTTAGTTGTTTTTTTTTTACATAGAGGACGATCAATTAATTGGCTAATTATTACTATTCTCCGTTTCCCTAACATATTAATGTAAAATCTCCTAGAGAGGTTTTTTAAAAAAATGGGAAATGTTTCATTGTGTCCACATGTTGGTACACAATGAAACGCATGGTATTCAACAATGGAACAGGGCAACTATTGCAGATTTTTTCGGGAATTTATTTGTATTTTAGAATTAAAAAAGCACTTTTACGTAATTAATAAGGTTTTATTCAAAATCACAAATTGACAGGTAGACTTAAACAATAGTAATTATGTTAATCAGTCAGGCAATGCTGCTTTGGTAGGTAATAATCAGTCATGGGTTAGGAATAATTATTTATCTATCCGTATAGTTATAACAAATAACTTTCTCCTGGACAGAAACTTTAGAAATGTTCAAAAAACAAAACAAAAAACTAAAATTTAAAACAAAAAATGTTATTCTAACAAATTATAGAAATGTTTTACCATAAAATTTCTTGAAACAACAGTGACTACTAGTCACTTAAAACTAAATAACTTGAAACTTTATAATTAGAAAACTAACAAAAAACAGTCCTCAACTTTTTTACCATTTAAAATACTAAGAAGTTATTACAATAGGTAGGTAAGTATAACGCCTCATTATGAGGTGAAGTCTCAATAACTACAAGTGCCTAATCAGTCTCAATAATTACAAAAATCACATTTACTAAGGCAAACTATGAATTTACTTTTTTATATTTTGTAAGGATATTTTTTATATTTTTTTAAATATTTTTTTACCTTTTTTATGTTTTTTAATTAACACAAATTAATTTTTGTTGAAATACGCACAGGAAAAATGTATGCAGAGTTCCGATTTTTCGTTCCAGTTATTTGTGGCGGAGGAAGTATCATTTTAATGTCCCTAACATGGATTTCTGAAAGATCGGGTTCTAACGGCATTCGAAACTTCATTGTATCTTTTGCCTTCAGTCTCATAAAGGAAGCTCCGAATGTATTTGCACTGATAACCTCGGTTATCAATGCAACGTAATACACCTTCAGTTTCTTTGTTACGAATGAAACTAGCACATAATCATTTACTTTGGGTATACAATCCATTTTGCTGAAACTCTCAGTTATCATCGGTAGTTCATCGTCGTCGGGGTCATCCTCTGACTCTATGTCATCTAGTTCACTTTCACTTAGAAGTTCGACTATCTCATCTTCTTCGGTGCTAGTTTCAGAATCCGATTTAGATGGTTTCGCCGTTTTACCCTTCTTTTTAGGTATTTCCGTCGTTTTACCCTTCTTTTTAGGTGGTTTCGTCTTTTCATCAGACAAAATGGGTCTCTTTATTTTCTTTGCAGCGGTTTTTCTTTCTTTGGTTTTTTTTCGTTCTTCAGCTATTTGATTTTTTTCAGGAGTATCCGTCGCAATCATGCTTTTTCCCAGTTTTCTTGGCTTACGTCGACCAGTTCGAGGGCCAGCCTTTAGAGGAGGCATAAACTCTTTGGGAGACTTGAACTTATTTTGGATACCAGAAGTGCTAGCAACAGGTGATGTCGGCGCTTGGTGGTTAGCGTTTGGATCAATGTTCTCCTCTGCAACGACGATAGGTTCATCATCAGGTTGATCAGTCTGCAATAATGAAGGACTAAGAGCGTTCCGTAACTCCAAGTTTGAAATATTGGCTTGAATTTCTTCAATCATAGATGGACTTTCTGCACAATATGTGACATCTGATTCCGGACTGCTACGATCTTCCGTCTCGGTTTGTAGGTTGCCAGGAGCATCAAAAGCCACCGTCTCAATTTGTTGATTGCCAGGAGCAGCCGAAGCCACCATCTCGTTACCAGGAGTAGCACTAGCCAGCAACGCCGATTGTCGGTTATCGGGAACAGTGGGAGCTAGGAATGCTGAGGATGTACTAGGTTGGTCTCTATCGGTGACTGCTGATGGCATAAAGTCCAAATCATCAAACACATCCGGGTCATATGGATAAATGCCACATTTTTTAAAAGCAGATGCAATATTTACTGGGGTCATTGCCTTTGCATACGCTTGGCCCACGCACTCCGCAACGTTGTAAATGGTCAGGGGTTTCCCCGGATTACGCATCAACCAAGAATCTACAGCGCTGTTGTAGTAGACCTTAAAGGGACCATTTAATCCGACATCAAGTGGTTGCATTTTTGCTGTCGTATGAGGGTGCAGCGTCAGAATAACGACTCCAGATTGTTTTGCTAAATTTAAAGCCTCAATACTTAAATGGGACTCGTGGTTGTCCATAACTAAAAGAGCTGGATTTTCTGGACTTGCGGACGTCTGTTTTATAAAATGTTCCATTACTTGAACAAAGAGCTCTGAGTTCATCCATCCACTGGGGGCTGCAAGTCCAAGAGTTCCGGGAGGAGCACCAGTTAACATATGGTCTTTAAAGTTTTTCCTAGGAAAAACAAGAACTGGAGGCAATGCCTGTCCCGATGCGCACACGATAGCACAAGTAGTCACCAGTGTTCCCTTCTCACCACTGGTTACTTTTCCAATATTTTGACGCCCTTTAGGCGCTATAACTTTTTGCGGCTTTTGGACAGTGGTAGTGGCCGTTTCGTCAAGGTTAAAAACCCTGCAACCATTTCCAAAGGTGGGATGTCGTTCCATTACATTTTTCAAATTGTTGAAAAAAGACTTGACAGTCTCTCTGTTAAAAGAAGTCGCACGAGCCAAGCTACATGCTTCTGGCTTCTTCAGGGATAATTCGGGGTGTCTTGTCCTAAAAGACCGAAGCCATTCGACTCCTGCCATTTTTTCTTTATGCCAGCTAGCAGGACATGTAATATTATTGACTATGGCCATTTGGTACGCTACGCGTCGAACATCCTTACGGGTGAGGCCATAAAATGTCAGCGCGCAGTCAACGATGTATTCATTAAGTGCAGCTTCTTGTTCTTCCGAAAATATTTTGTTAACTTCATAATTCGGTGTCAACCTATGAGCTGTTAAATTTGCGTCACTGACATTTTGAAGTTTTTTCGTGTACCGAAATAGAGTGGGGTAATGTACGCTGCACTCCTTGGCGGCTTTTCTTAAGCTCATTCCGTTTCTATGCAATTGAACCGCTCTAAGCATATTCGCTGCTGTATGATCTCCCTTTTTTCGTTCTGTGTTTTTATGACGCGCCATCTGAAATAAATAAACCTAATTAGTAGAATAAAACCGATATAACCTACAAACGGATGTTTGTTAATTTAAAGATAGGTACATAACAAGTAACTAATTTAGTTAGGTAGGTAAGTAATTTTACTAACCAACAACAGATACAATGAAACATACGATAGTACACAATGAAACGTTCCATTGTGTACGCATATCAAATGTTTCATTGTGGACGACCAAGGGTTTCGCTAACTAACCTCAAAAAAAACCCCACAAAATACGAACTCTTTGATTTGCAAATTAGGCTGCAAGAATCTAAAATATATGCATAATCTTATGTAATTCATAAAATTAACCAATTCTATAGTATGTTACACTGAGAAACGAAAGAAAATTAGTAAAAAAACTTACTTTTTCGGATTAAAATCACAAAATTACTCAGCAGACACGTTCGCGCCACGAGGTGCGCCGCTTGACTAGGTCAGGGGGGGCGGTTCCTCGAGGACTACTCGCACACTAATTTGCATGGTTTGGCAACGTCGCATTTTTGAAATATCGCAATGTTTCACTGTGGACGACTGTTTCAATGTTCGACACCTGACCCTATACATAATTATTTATTTGTTTCATTTAATTATCATTTTTACTTAACAATAATTCGGTACATTTTTTTTTTACCATTACAAATTTATTTTAGCCGGCCGGTCTTTTTGCATATTTATTATTATTACTGGTACGAAACATAAGTCGACTTTAATTATTTATTTAACATATGGGCAACCTGTGCCTTTTTTGGGTCGTGGCCACGCCCTTAATTATTTGAGGTCATATTATTAAGCCATTTTAAGACTCCAACTATTCCCACAGAGCAAACTCGTTGACACCATGGTCGAATGAAGGATTTGACACTCAACGTACCATATTATATAGGGTGTCAGATTTATACATTGTCACCAACCAGTGTTCATACCGGAGACTCGTCCGACCTATTACAACTGAAGGAACTGATCCCTAATGTGTACCGACTTTGAACCTACCTAGCTCATTATCACCTTTTGTACCTCATTTAAGAGTTCTACTTATTTCTTACCACTATCTTTCTCTATACATACCATTACATACTGTCATTTGCATTCCATCTATCAATCCGTTTGAATATTTGGGTATCCAGGTCTTGACTAGTAAACAGACAACAAATAGTCATTTGGGTGATCAGGCCAAAGGACCGCCAAGACTCTGTTTACCAAAATATTCCCATTTTTCTCTTACCTTTCAAACCACCAGAAGCTTTTCTTTCCTATAAACATAACTAGGTACAATCATAATCCAATAACTCGTTAAACATTACCGAACAACCCTTAAGAAGTAAGTACCTAATTGCATTCATGATACATTAAGATTTTTCATACTTGCTCTTAATTGAACCTTACCTGTTACATCTGAGCCTTTACCATACAAGAACTTTTTTCTATTCATTACTTTTTAATATGAATTCGTACTTTACGTGATATTCATTTTGATATCAACGATTACATGTCCGGGTAAGTGCGTCGCACTTTTTGTCATAATCCAAGTTTGTCTTCTACAATTTGCAAGTTTTCGCTAAAATTACATTAACTTTCATTGTCCATCCATCTTATTTAAAGGCATATCCATTTATCTTATAGTCTAATGATTATCTACCATATTTTAATTATTTTTCACTTTGTGTTACTATTTTTCAAAACTGAAACCATTAAAAAAAATTACATTAGGTACAACATATCTTTATAAGCATACAATTTTTATATGGCGAAAGAAGTTTCATGTTTATCTTTCTGCTCAACTCGTAACTGATATCGGCATCGGCATTTACACGTGTAAAATAAATCTTAAGTATTCCAAACATATTGCAACCGGCTTTAAAAAATCATGTTTAATATAATCAATTTTAATATCACAAAATTTAGTAGGTACCTAATAAATTATTATTTTAATTTCGTACTATTTTTCGTTTAGTGATTTTTCCTACTGTAGGTATTTGAAAATTGAAACGTGACATTATAAATTTACACTTAAAAAATAAATGTATATTGAATTATGTTCCAATAAAAAAATAATACATACATAACATCACGCCTTGTTCCCGTCGGAGTAGGCAGAGACCACAGTTCTCCACCTGCTACGATCTTGACATACTTCCCTTGCTTCCTGAACCTTCATCAATCCTTTCATACATGCTCGTCGGTTAAGGGTACTTTTAACCTGGCCTTTATTCAGAACGTCCTGAATTTGGTCCTGGTACGTTCGCCGAGGCCTTCCCCTTCCAAAGTTTCCATTCACTCTCGCCTTGTGGATCTCTTTCGTCATTCTTCCATTCATCCTCTCTACATGACCAAACAAAAAAAAAATTATAGAGACAATACCTACAAGAAACCAATTTCACATGTCTTACAGAAAATAAAAATACCTTTCATTAGTTAGCTGTCAATTTAATTAAAAAAATTGTTTCCTCCAAAGAATACTACATGTGTACCAAGTTAAAAAAAATATCTCATTAGTCTTAAATTTCTTTTTATGTGAATACCTATTACAAAAGTTTCGGTTCTGATCATAAATTTATAGTCATGATACGGTCTTTGGAGCAAGTAAGTTGTGAAAATATAAGTTAACAAATTTAGTGATATTATATTTATACTTTTTTATTATTATTTAAAATTGTGGTACACGATTTTCTAGAAAACAGTTAAAAAGAAATCTCGATACATAAAAAAAAAAGTCGTAATGGTTGATATTTAAGTTATTGAATAATTTCTACTGACTTGAAGAAATACGATTACCTGTGTGACAGTGTAGGTCGATGTACTTACGCTCAGCATGCGCTCAGCGGTCACGTTGCAATCCTTTTTCCTACCTAAGCTGCGTCATCATAAAATGCAATTTAATTTTACTGGTTTCTAAATATACTTACTTAAATTTCTGAAAAATTAATACCACTTGTTTACTATACATGAATACTGGTTATATTTAATAATAACTAACTGGTAACTATTTTACAAGTTTTTAGACATGGTTCCTTTTTATTTTTTAAAATAATGAACTGTAAATAAAATCATTTTTGTTCTTATCTAAATATAGAACAAGCTTAGTATCATGATTAACTAATATCATTGGAATTACATGGGTCGCTATTCGCTATCAACAAGTAATGTGATATGATACCTCTGGCGGCGCGGTGTCGTCGTCGCCGCTACCTACCATATTCTTGTCTGCTCAGCACCTACTTTTCTATGCTATGTGCATTCTGTTTTTATTTTAGCAAGCTATTTGGAAAGAAAAAATTTGACTCTTTTGAAATTACTTTAAACTACATGCTACAAAAGCCTTTGAATTGTCTGTTAAATGCTATCTAATTAACTTTATCTCATTTACTTGAAAAAAAAAAACACAAAAATATTCTATATTTTTTTTAAGAATTTTGTAAAACGAGTTAATCATTCTCTAAATACCTACACATTTACAAAACAAAATATACTGCTTGTTGTTTTTTCATTAAACGCTGATCACAATATAAAGGGTCTATCAATTTATGATATTCTTAACTTTTATTACAAATAACTAATTTGCAAATGATAACTGGCTCTATAAAGTAACACAAAACGCATTCAATTATTAGGATTTTACTTATTCGTCTTCCCTCCATTTTCTAAAAAGAAATTACCTTTTTAAATTTGGAAAAAACTTTGTTAATTTTCTAGGAGCAATTTTTTTTGCTATAAATGTATGTACACAATAATCGTCAACAGTATAATATAATAAAATGAGCGCACGAATAAAGTTAATTTTCTTTTATACTTTTTTAAAATATTTATTCATTTACTTTTTAGGCTTTTTAGTTAAACTCGTAATTATTGAAATATTATTTAACCTTATTCGTGTCTCTAATTAATCTATAAAAATCCCATGATATAATTACTTATAATGATTTCAAAAGAAGATTTAAAATTGAGCTCACGGATAATGCAAACACACTTTCAAAAACTTGATGCCTTATGATTTTTTTTTTAAATTTCGATTGAAATAACGAAAGAATATATATGAAAGAAATAATATCTGTGCCTCTAAGTAATTAACTAAATACTTACAACTAACTTACATTATGGTGAGCCCTTGGATTTTCTTCTTCAAAATAACGCTGCATCTTGGTTCGTTTTCTTCTTTTTTCTCCAAGGAGAAAAAAACTGTACCGTACCGCGAAAATAAAGACCGTACCGCGTACCGTTAAAACCGTTTCAAAACCGAACTCGTATTGAAATTTAGCTTGTCTCAAAAACCTAACACGTTTGATCTTTTAGGCCGCATCCACTTCCGACACGAACTACTCCCGGCGCCCTGCACGTAACATCCTCATCCATCTGTCTCCTTCATCTCCCTGCGCCCAGCATCACACTCACTAACATCCATCTGACTCCTTCATCTCCCGGCAGCCAGCATACTTCACTTCCATCGATTTCCATCACATTGTTGTTCTTTCAGATTTTTCTCAATATTCTCCATCTTCTTAGGTCTTCTTCACTTTCTTCCTAATTTTGATGTCATTTCCTCTTCCATGTCTCAGTTCTACCACTAACTCACTACGTTCTTTAATTTTATCAATTAATCCTACTATATATATTTTTTGTAGTTTTATTTGTTGCACATTTTTTTTAATTATTATTATTTATTTAAAATGATTATTTTTTTATAATTATTATTATTTACTAGTCCGTTTTTATTTATCTAAACAAAAAAAAATCAGTTACATTTTTTTTTTCACATTGTCCAATAACATTTTTACTGACACATTCATCTTTTTATATTCATTATTTTTTTTTCTCAAAGCCTACTTTATATCACTCACGTTGCACAGCGCTGCCCGTATAAGGCAGCACTGGCAGGGTCGCCATGCGGTGAGGGGACCCGGGAGAGCGTTGAAGAGATACACAGCTGTCTCGATTGATGGTAGTTTATTGACTAAATACTTACATACTAAGGTGGGTGGAGGCGAGCCACACTACAATGCAAATATTACAAAAATCGAGATGCTGCGAGGTTATGTACAGAAACTGTGACGATCCGTTTGATATACACCGTGACTTTTTAGTGGTTTCGCATCCGAGGCCTAGAGACTATGTATCATAAATACTTTCGATTGGCAGTAATAAAAAAAATAACTCTAAAAATACAAAAGTTTTTTTTACCTCTGAAGTCGAAACTGTGAGAACAAATGGTAGCGCTCTAAATTATCAATCAAACACGCGATACGCGATGCGCAATGTTTGTCGGCACCTGTGGCGGCATATCAAAGGCTCAAAGCGCTAGCGCCGCACATGCTCCAACCAATCAAATCACTGCCCGCCGGCTGCTGCACCTAGCCTAGAGCGCCGCCTCCGTCTCTCCCAACCCCGCCCGCGCACCGTGCAACCCTTCATAATAAATCATTTCAGTTGACACGCGATTCCCGTGAACGTCACAGGTGCGTACGCGCTATACAAAAATGGATCGGCATTACGAATACTCGAATGCCGAATACCTATCGATGATAGAGTTTTACGCAATCGCCGGCTTCAACATGAACAGGGCTAGGGCACTCTACGGACAACCGGATCACTTGGCCTCTCTTCGGATGCGAGGGGTTGCCAATCCTCAAGTTCCTTCGACTCACACCATACTAGCGGCAAGGCAGCGAATGCTAGATTATGGTCAGGTGCGAACCCCCAATCACGCCCAAGGTCGTGGCCGTCCACCCCTCTCTCCAGAATTGGAAGAAGAGGTTATCGAATACTTTGAAAGAGACCCGAGAAGAAGCACGCGTGATGCCGCGAGGAGATTTGATCTGAGCCAGTTTTACATCTGGAAAACGTTAAACTCGCTAGGATTACATCCCTATCATTTTCGCCGAGTTCATGCTCTCCACGATAACGATGGACCACCAAGGATTGAATTTTGCCAGTGGATACTACAGCACCAGCAGGAAAATATCCTCTGGACCGATGAATCCACATTTACACGTGTGGGGATGTACAACCAGCACAATGAACATTTCTGGGCCTTCAATAACCCACATGTTATCCGTGAGTGCGCGCATCAAGTGCGGTTTAGTGTAAATGTGTGGGCCGGTATAATCAATGACCGAATAGTCGGTCCTTATTTCGTCGAAGGGAACCTCACGGGAGGTACCTACCTAAACATGTTGCGGAGGGTAATCCCATGGCTGCTGGAAGACGTACCGTTAAGTCACATGCAAAACATGTACTACCAACACGACGGATGTCCAGCCCATTATCATAGGGAAGTCAGAACCCATTTGAACGAAGTGTTTGGTGAAAGGTGGATAGGGCGTGGAGGTCCAGTGCGTTGGCCAGCCAGAAGCCCGGACTTAACCCCACTGGATTTTTTTTGTGGTCTGAAATAAAACGCTTAGTGTACACCGAGGAAGCCGAAACGCGTGAAGACTTAAAAATAAAAATTCGAAGGGCTTTCAGGGTTGTGAAAAGTGATAGGGACACTTTGAGAAAACTGAAAGACTACTTACGAAAACGAGCGCAGATGTGCATCCAGCGCAATGGTCAGCACTTCGAACAATTGCTCCGTTATCGTGAAGTGTAAGTTCGTAAAATTGTGTACATAAACTCATGTAAGTAACTGTAAATTTAATCGTTGTAAATATCTTAATCTTTTAAATACGCCGTAATACCTAATTTAATTAGGTACAATTTTTTTGAATTTTATTATGTAATGTAGGTACAGTCAAAAGCACGTCAAGCTAGACACATTGGATTTTGTAACGCTCTTATCTTAAACTCGTATGGTCACTGCTAGTGTCAAGCTTAGTTTACACTTGTCTGTATCTACCTAGAAATTTTACTTTTATTTAAAACGCTACAACTTTTTGAATTTTAAAGCCACGATCACACCTAGCTGAATTCAAAGACTAATTCGGCATACATTGCTCGTTGAAGTAAGGATATTGCAATTAACATAACCAAGCCTCCCAGCAATGTATGGCGAATTAGTTTTTGAATTCAGCTAGGTGTGTGTGATCGTGGCTTAAGCCCTGATTTCACCATACTCTGTTTGTTAACTGATTGTCTGGTTGTCTAACAGATACCTAGGTAGGTACTGACTTTTTAGGTTATTGAGTGTCTCACCATGCATTTGCGGTAGTTTAATCAACTCCACAACAATTTAAAGAAGTAGGTAAATAATGATTTGTTAGTAAAACTTTTTTGGTTTTGATAAAAAAACAATTTTTGGTTGTATTAAATAAAAATTACTGGTCGGTTAGTTATCAAACACAGTTTGGTGAAATCAGGGCTAAAGGTAAAACCTAATTAGGTATTATGATGGTCCTAAGCCCATTAAAGTATGAAGGGAAGATTGAGATTTAAGATGGCAGGTCGGGGGTCAATGTACTCACACGCGCCACGTGCCCTTCCGCGTAGGTATCTGATGGATGAATGAACCTGCAAATACGCGCGCTCGCATACACTACGGATTGTTTCTTGAAATCAACGCACACATCACATTCACTGAATATAGTCGGTTTATTTCTATATGCGTGCATTCGTCGAATATCATCGAATACAGTTTTAGAGAGTGATTTCAAGGCCGCCTTTACAAATTTCTATGAACTTTTTTGCCTATTTTACAAACTTTGCTTTCCCAAAATAAAATTAAAAATATATCAGACAACTTCTGCCCGATGGGTTTCTAAAGGACTAAGAATAAGCAGTCGCAAAAAAAATGAACTTAGACGCGAATACTATAAATGTAGAAATAAAGATAATAAAAAACGCATAAAAAAGAAACATCAATGTTATACAAAATTGTTGAAAAAATGTGTCGCGTTAGCAAAAAGAAATAATAACAATAAAATTGTACAAACAAGTAAAAACAAATGTAGAGCTACGTGGAAAGTGATTCAAAGTGAAACGACAGAAACTTTGTCTAAAAATCATATCGATAGGATTGCAGTGAATAAAGAGACATTTGTGCAACCAGCTGATATTGCCTCAAAATTTAATGAACACTTTATAAACATGACAAACAAACTTAATCCTGATATTAGAAAAACAAATTCAAAAAAATATATACCAAACTCTATATACATTAATCCTATAAATGAATATGATACAATTAAATCTATAATATCTTTAAATAACACAAATTCAGCTGGAAATGACGAGGTTTGTACTAGGGTTATTAAGGCCTGTAGGATGGAAATTGCGCCTGTACTCACGTATCTCATAAATCTATCTTTTGAGCAAGGCGTTTATCCAGATCAATTAAAAGTCTCAACAGTTAAACCCATCCATAAAAACGGAGACAAAACTGACATGAACAATTTTCGACCAATCACGTTAGTCCCAATTATATCAAAAATATTCGAAAAAAATATGTACAGCAAAAATTCAAAGTTCCTCAACAAGTATAACATACCTATTGCAGAGAGACCAGTACGGATTCCAAAAGCTTAAATCAACCACGCTCGCAACGTTCCACTTAGTAACAGATGTATTACAAAAAACTAATGATAAATTACATACAACGGTACTGTTTTTTGATATGTCAAAAGCATTTGACTTTGTCTGTCATGAACTGCTGATTTCGAAATTAGAGCATTACGGAATTCGGGGTCCTGCACTAGACTGGCTAGTGAGCTATCTCAAAGGCAGAACGCAATGTGTAGAGGTATCTAGAATGGATGCAAACAACGTCATGCAAACTTACACTTCAAATGACAAGCAAAATAATTTTGGAGTGCCACAGGGCAGTGTGTTGGGCCCTTTGCTATTTTTATTATATATCAATGACCTCCCTGAAATAACTAACTATAGAACAATCTTATTTCACACATGAACATCTAATAAAAATAGTACATTACTTGAACATGAAATTGACATCAATAATTCAATTTATTCAATTATTCAATGGTTAAATTCAAACAATTTAAAAATCAATATTAATAAGACATTTTATATTCATTTCAATAACCTTAAAGTTAATCTTAATGTAAAATATAACGAAGAAATTATTGAGAAATCGGAATGCGTGAAATTTCTAGGGATTTATCTTGACAATGAACTTAAATGGAAATCTAAGCCTGTAATTGGCACTCTGATGTTATTATTGTTTCTATTGTTTTTTTAAATAGCTGTTGGCTTACCGAACAATAAATAAATAAATAATGTCTGTAACAAAATAAATCGATTTACTTTTCCTCTGTATAAATTAACAAAAACAGCCTCGTTCTCGACAGCTATGATGGCGTACTTCGGTTACGTTCAGTCAGTTCTGCGATATGGTCTTCTTGTTTGGGGGAATAGCTCTGACATGTACAAAGCTTTTATTGCCCAAAAAAAATGCGTTCGATCAATTTGTGGCGTTGGCCCACGGGATTCTTGTAAACCTCTGTTCCGGAAATTAGGAATTCTTTCTCTACCTTCCTTATATATATATGACCTTGCAGTCTTTGCTAAAGAAAATCCAAATGTGTTTATTAGAGCCAATGAGATGTGTCCTCGAAATATGAGATATCCTGATAGACTGGTGCATGAGGCTGTTCCAAAAACTACACGTTACCTACGAAACTGTTATAGTATGTGTATAGTAATATTTAATCATATACCGCAGTATTTAAAGGACTTTCCAATAAGAAAATTTAAACAAAAGCTTTATGAGCTGCTTATCCATTATAATTTTTACTCTGTGGCTGAATTTTTGGCTTTTAAATTAGATAACATAGAATTAAAATAATATAATAATTAGACTAGATTGACATAAGATTTTTTGTTTTGTAATTAGATATTTTTTTTATTTTTTGTTTGTAATTATTATTTAAAGTTCAAATATTTGCATGCTATTGTGTACATAGCTGAATATGGAGAAACCTTAAATATTGTAACATCTTAACTTGTACCCTATTCAAGCGAATAAAAATATTCTATTCTATTCTATTCTAAACCAGACTAGAGCGCGCTTATGTCAATGTCACTGAGAAAAATTAAAAGTTTGATTTTGTTTTGCGTTTTAAGAAATAATTGAGAGATAATGATTATTCGATAAGATAATTTAATCTAAAACCCCAAAAAAAGTTGAAAAAAATCTCTCGAAAACGAGATTGATGACAAATGTCTTATGAGTTTGACGTTTCGCACACGCTGCACTACCTCATTTTCGTATGCAATGATAGCGCGCTAAAGTGACGTCACTGATGACGTCACGTCGCTTAAACGAGTGAATACGAGCAAGTTTTGAACCGACTATTAGCGCGCTAAAACCGCACACAAAGCTCATGAGCAGGTTTTAATCCGTACTGTTAGTGTACCGTGCCTACTACGATATTCAACGAGTTTCTTTCGATACATTCTCGATATTTTTTTTCCGTCATTTCAAGAGATTAAAGAAAAGTAATACTACGAATTGATTGTATTTTTGTTATATAGTGTCTACGCCTCGGGTGCGAAACCACTAAAAAGTCACGGTGTATAAGTAATGTTGCCATCTAAAATGTTTCTAAGTATCTGTTGTGCCGCCACCACACGCTGGCCAAACTCTGCCTTATGCGAGGAGTAAGAGTAAAAAAAAAGTTGGGAAAATGGCGCGCTTTTTCAAGATATTTTATCAACTATTTTATACATTTAAGAAACAGCTTTTTTAAATACAAAAACTAAAAGTTTTGAAAAAAAAAACGGTTGTCTGTAAAGTCGGTTTACTGACGATAGTTGAACGTGACAACATCATAAGAAAATACTGATGGATTGGTTGCATTTTTAATATTTTTTTTTTCATTTGCATTTTCATCTTACCCGTACCCGTACCCAAAACCGAACCCGTACCCGTACCCGAACCCGTACCCGTTCCCGTACCCGTACCCATACTTGTACCCGAACCCGTACCCGTACCCGAACGCGTACCCGTAATTTCACTACGATTGTGCCTCTTTGTAGATCGTTCCACGCTCTCCCTTGCACTTCAAGCCTTAAATGGAACGCCACAAAACGACGTAACGCCGCATTTTTTCATGCGTGCGGCCGGCTCCCTCGAATTATAAGACGTTGTCACGTCAAAATGAAGTCTTGTTTTGTGGCAGGATGCCAATCTGAAAGTTATTTTGGGTGCGCAGTTGCTTTTCACTCGTAAGTACGCCACTTATTTTGTAAGTGATAGAGTGTCCATAATTTGGTTTTCCAAAATATTGTTCAGCAAAAACTTGCATGACATGAAAGCCTCCCAGCAGATTAAACAACCAGAGATCAGTGGATGTTTGCTATACCAGGTCTAAAAATTTACTCACTAGTTTGTGAACGCCATTTCACGCCAGACCTAGTTAGTACCACCATTAAAACCAGGTGCCTTTCTTTCGATTTTCCCAAAGGTAAGAACCACACTAACAAGAAACATTTTATCGATCTTTGATTTATCATTTTTGACGAAAGAGATCCACAAGGCGAGAGTGAATGGAAACGTTGGAAGGGGAAGGCCTCGGCGAACGTACCAGGACCAAATTCAGGACGTTCTGAATAAAGGCCAGGTTAAAAGTACCCTAAACCGACGAGCATGTATGAAAGGATTGATGAAGGTTCAGGAAGCAAGGGAAGTATGTCAAGATCGTAGCAGGTGGAGAACTGTGGTCTCTGCCTACCCCGACGGGAACAAGGCGTGATGTTATGTATGTATGTATGTCTTCAAATCAAAGAAATTAATGAGGGCGCTAGTGTGCGCGCGATGCACTCTTAACTTTTGAGTTCAAGTTAATTACTACTCTTAGTCTAGCAAAATTAAGAAACCCATAAAACCAAAATAAAAAACGTTTTCATTCACAGTTGTCCATGCAATAAAGGTAGATATCTAAGTACCCATTCCTATAGAAAAATACTTCCACACTAATGGTGTCGCAGTTTTAATTTGTTTTAAGTAGGTATAACAAAGATTGTGTCAAGCTTGACGTGCTCTTGACTTTACCTACAATTTTCTTGCTTTGAAATTGTAAGTACAAACTTATACCTTATCTGAAAAAGTATCTTCACTTTCTACCAAAAAACAGAAACATTTTAACAATAAAATTTTTGTTCTAATGGGAATTAATTTGTAGTGAGATATCCAAGTATCACGATTGATTGAATTTAAAATAAATGTTAAGTCAGAAGGTTAAGTCACTTAGTCACCTTTTATCACCCAAGGGAAGGTAAAGTCAATTAGTCGCCTTTTATGACACAAGAGCAGATAAACACACTTAGTCGCCTTTTTGACACCTGGGTAGATAATGATACTTAGTCGCCTTTTATGAAATAAGGGCAGATGAAGACAGTCGCCTTTTATCACACAAGGGCAGAGAAAGACACTTAGTCGCCTTCAATCACGCAAGGGCAGATTAAGACACTAAGTCGCCTTTTATGACACAAGGGCAAAATCGGTGCAATATATTTGGTGATCATTTACCCCTTTTGGAGTTTCTTTACATTCCTCCTTACAAAATATAAAATCCTAGTCATTTCAATGCTACTTAAAGACTAAGCACTTGGTGACAAGGCAATTAAAAAAAAAAATCCTCCGTTCTTCTTCTTTGCGTGTCGATGGCATCGTCATTTTAATTTTATATTTGTTTAGCCCAAAATTCGGCAACATGCACTGCATTTTGTGTGTGGATTTCGATGAATTCGATTCCTCCGTTGGGAATCGAATTCACAACTTAAAATGCGAGCACCTGTTAATATGAAAAACAGACTCCCAGCTGTCAAATATCCATCCGTCAAATGAAACAAAAATGTGACCTTATCAATATTTGGTCACCCTAGTGTTAGAAAGGGACATAGGCCCACTGAAACCTCTCGCTCGGGGACGAATATGGACGCGAGTGTTCTAGCTAGGCTGTGTTCCAAATTGTACAAACGCTGCTAAAAGCGTATACAGTACTGACGGACGGTCCAAATTGATTTTGCACGCTCACAAAGCTATCACTGCTTTAATGGCTCTAGTCAATTTGGAATGGATTTAAGCGCGCTCACGTGTTCATCTGTCATAATGTCAGTTTTGTTTTTATTTTCTTTAACAAAGCCTAAGCTAATTGCTGAAAAATGTGCGCCAAATCCACTCTCATTTCCATTAGAGACAAACTCATTAAAATCAAAACTTAAGAGACATCAGCTGGCTGCAAATGTGTGGGATTTTATATGTGTCAAATCGATTTTGACATTAGCGCTTTCACTGCTCCACCTATTTGACTAAAGCACTGATAGCAGAAACGATGACGTCATCAATGACGTAAGGCGGTGAACGAGCGAGTGCTTTAGAGCACGCTTTTGGTCAATTTGGACCGACTTAAGCGCGCTCACAGTGCTCTAAAGCAGTCTGTTAGCGCAATATGGAACGCACAGCTAGTAGGCGCAAGGTATGTCATGGACGCTTTTGAGCACGCTGTGAGCGATAATATCGATATTATCGTTGATTCGGAACAGTATATTGTATTCTGTGTTTGGAACGCAGCTAGGGTACTAATTTGAACTCAATTCGAAACGCCCCCTAAATAAATAGAATTTGGAAGCAGTTGGGAATTAATTTATAAATGCTAATTTGGACTAAACTAATGATCAAAGAAGTTTAAATCGTATAGCAGAATTCGTAGAATCGTATGTAGCAGCAGAGGAAGAGAGAGAATAGTGAATAGAGTTTATTGGTTAGTCCTGGTTGGTTAGGTATCTGGTGCAAGGAACAAATCTGGTGTATGTATCATGTCCAATGATTTGCCGGTTATTTTAGTGAGCGCCGCGGACGCTGATGTTGCAGATGCTGTCATATCAGGTGAGGGTGTGGCCCAACGCAATTTACACCTACACAATCTTTAATTATCATTAAATAATCAATAATAATAATAAAGTCATTGTCATGAGAAATCATATGATTAACAACTTATTAATTACAGATCTTTCTATCAGAAGTCATACAATGTCAAGAAGTTCCTATATTTACCTATACATTTTAGTCTTAACCTTTAAATATTCTTCTACAGATTAAAAATTATTTCCAGTAAGAAGGCTTTCAATTTTGGCTTAAATATTAGATTTTTCGAGCATTTTGATCTCTAGGCAATGCATTAAACAATTTTACAGCTTGGTGCTGCGCACTGTGCTTGACTACATTTAACCTGGGCACCACTGTACCTATGATATCTTCCTTCTGGTGTCAAGATGCTCCACTCTCTGTTCACCAGTTCAGGGTTGCCAGATCTTCGCCAACTCAATTCGCCAATTTTTTACTGCCGAGTAGCCTAAATCGCCTAAATTATTTTTTCTGTCAAATAGCCTGATTCACCCAATATTTTGAACCAAGTAGCCTAAATGTAGACTAAATAAAGATAAAATCTTGAAAAATAAATAAATACAATCCTCTAAAACAAAACATTTAAATTAAAAAGAGTTCAAGCTTTTCCATAAGGGCATAACAATAATACACTACCCAAGTTTTGTACTAGCTATCATATCTTTTTGACACATAAAATATGGCAAAACAACAACTTCAAGTGACTTCTCTGCTTTTAATTTTAAAGTAATCCTAAGGTAGCCTAAATCACCTGATTGGTTTTTCCTTGGTAGCCTAAATGGCTACTGGTAGCCGATCAGATTTTTTGGTCGCCGTGAGACTCTTTGAGGTAGCCTAAATGGCGACATTTCGCCTAATCTGGCACCACTGCACCAGTTTCAAACTTATCTGAGTGTTTTACTACATCGCATAATTAAACTAATATACAGGGTGTTCATTTGATTGCGTGCCATAGCTTAGGGGGTGGCTTAGTAACAATAAACAAACTCAAAAAAAATTATAAAAAAAATATCCTTCCTAAAAAAATATTAAAACTCCATTAAAACTTTATTTTGAGTTGTAGATTTCTTTTTAAGTAGGATATTTTTTTTGTGTTCCTTTATCATAACTGAAGCACCCCTTAAGTTATGGCATGCAATTAAATTAACACCCTGTATCTGTATACCCTGTGCATGGAAGAGTTGAAATTCCCAGCTCTTTAAAGTAGGATTTGCAGGATTCCCATAGTGAGATATTCACCATTGTTCGTGTTGCTTGTTTCTGCATAACAAACGCTCTGTTTATATTAGTCATAGCTGTTTACCCATAATTTAATGCGATATCTTAGCTTAGATTCTATAAGGGCAAAGTAGACAACTTTTAATTGATCCAGACTTATTCCCAGAACTTAATGAGCTGTCCAATCCTTTTTGCAGTTCAAGTTGAGGTCAATGTGCACTCTTAAAAATTTAATAACATCAACAAGAGGAACAACATCTCCGTTCAATGTGATTGTTAGTTTCTCTTTGTTTCTGGATGTGGATTGAAACAAAATTATGTTTGTTTTGGCCAGATTTCATGTTAAATTGTTCATAAGAAACTAGTAATTAAATAATTTTAATGACTGATTGACTGTAGTATGCGCCCACTGTGCTAGCTATGCTGTGACCATAACCACAGATTATATAATACTAAGCCTTTATACTAATGAAAAATAATAAGCTTCTGTACCTACTTACTAAAGTAGGTACAGAAGCTTATTATTTTTTATTATCGAATCATATAAAGTTTGTCAATTGGTTAAAGTTCTGCTGATAAATGTGTAGGCACTGTTATTCATGTTTAGTCAGCTGGGAATTGGTATCTTTATGAGAACACAATAATTTGTTTTAGAATTGATTGATGATGAGGTATCATGCGAGGAGGAGAGTTCAAACTGCCCGGGACGAGTGTGGGAGCTGCGCAACAAGTACTACCGCGCGCGCGTGTGTGTGCGTGCGGCGCGCGACGCCCCCCCGCCCGCTGCCCCTCACCCCGCCGCCCCCGCAGGCCCCGCGTCGGAGGAGGGGGGAGACACTTGTAAAGAGGCAGAGGCGCATCTTATCTATCTTGCTGAAAATGAGGTGATTACATTCAAACAAAAAAGATTTGAATACTTTTGATTAGTTAGAAGAAAACTAAAAGTAATATAATAGTATGTTAATGATTCTGCATTTCAAAAACAGTGGAGAATCGGAGGAGGCCTTTGTGAGAAGGCACTCAAAAACCAAAGATATTTTATAACCAAAAACAAAAATTACCTACTAAGATAATTTATTTATTATTTATTTATTTTATTTATTCAGGAATCAAACAGTCATTTACAGATTTTTCTTATGTACAAACATGAATACTACTAGACCTATAGTTCCCTATATTCTTATCAACCTAAGTATTTCGTTTCCAAAAAATACAACTTATCAAGGTACTAACTATTATAGACACATATACTAATTAAGAAACATTTTCAAAGATTGCTTTTTTAAAACAACATAAAGAAGGATTAAATATAAGATAATGTAAAAAATCAAGTTTCTAAAATAATAGGCAAGTAGTAAGTTTATTTTTAATTATTTTTAGTTTTAGTTTAAGTAAGTAAGTTTTAATTTTAATTATTATTTAACTTTAGATGGGGCAGGTATTACTCAACACAATCTTTATGTAATAAACTAATGAATGACTTATACAAAAACCGGCCAAGTGCGTGCCGGCCACTCGCAGTATAGGGTTCTGTAGTTTTTTTTACAATTTTTTATTGCAAGGTGGGTTTTGAGTAAGTATTCCATAACGTTATAACATAAACTTTTTACCTCCTAATGCTGAGCGAGGTCCTAGTGCCTGATTGCTTATGATTTTTTTGATTTTTTTAATTTTTCGGCTACAGCTGCTGCTCCTGCTTAGCCTGTGATAATTTTCCTTTCAATTTCATCATACATATATGCTACTACTGTGAATTTTTTCGCATTTCCAATAACAACCGTTTAGCCGGCAGGGGGGGAGGACACTCGACTTCAACAAAAAATCGCGTTTTCAAGCGTAATATTTTGCAAACGGATCCCTAAATCGAAAAATTATCTGAGTAAACTCATATTATTTTTAAACGACCCCCACACTATGGGGTAGACGAAAAAAAAAATTCATCCCCACTTTATTTGTATGGGAGGTACCCTAATAAAAATATTTTTCAAAATTTTATTCTACCACTTTGTCGGCGTGGATGAAATGTATATCCGTACAAAATTTCAGCTTTCTAGTACTAAGGGTGTCTGAGCTAAACCGCGGACAGACAGACAGACAGACATGACGAAACTATGTATAAGGGTTCCTTATTGACTATGGAACCTGGAGTATAGGAACCTGGAATATAGGAAATTACTATACCTAAAGGAAATTACTATAATAAGAATAAGGGTGTGCATCTTTAAAAAAATTATAAAATAATAAAAAAAATATTACAATAATAACTTACCTACATCTACGTCATCAGTAGATTATAGATGTCATTGATCTGTTCAGTCTCTTTCTCAGAGTAAAAAACTAGAGAGTCCATCATCCATCATATACATATTCTGTATGAACTAATGAAGTGTAAAGCGTCTACCTGTCGCCTATACTAGTCGTTCAAAAAACTCAGTTAAGTTTTACAAAAATCAAGAAATCTTAAAAAGTCTAATGTCTAGTCTAATCTTAAAAAGTTTAATGTTTTAGTATAAACTTTGTTTGCGAAAGTGAAAATGTATCTTTTTTAGGGTTCCGTACCTCAAAATAAAAAAACGGAACCCTTATAGGATCACTTTGTGGTCCGTCTGTCTGCCAGATTCAGATTTAGATAATTTTATTCAATGTAGATTCTTTACAGAATACTTATTGAATGTCATGCAGAATACAATGGAAATAGTGCGAGTCTACACCGTCTGTCAAGACCCTTTTTCTCACGAACGAGAAGAGGTATCAGGTTGAAATTGATAACGAATATTAAGGTCCATAAACCACACAAGATCTGAAAATTTAAATTTTTTACATCGACGCAATCAAAAGTTATGGCTTTTTATGTCCTCATCTCCATACATTTATGCAAAAAAGCAAAACCTACAGGGTACTTCCCGTTGACCTAAAATTATGAAATTTGGCAAGAAGCTAGGTCTCACAGTACAAATAAAGGGAAAAGTCTAAAATCATTAAATATTAAAAAAATTCTCACAACTAATAAAAACCAATTAAGGTGAGCTCCCGTTTCAAGAACTTTTCTATAAAAGAGGGGTCAAGTTAGATGGTCGCGGAGTTTTAAAATCAAAGAGCAAAAGCTTTTAGTATATCATATGGTAGAAAGGCACGGAACCCTTAGGGCGCGAGTCCGACTCGCACTTGGCCGGTATTTTTACTTGTGAATTGATCATTAATACTAAGAATGGAAGAGTAAATAATACGTAATAGCCATTTTAAGCGTGATTTTTAACACTGTTTTTTTCCTGAATGGTAAGTGTTTTCACCAAAAAAAACTGTGGTAGTAACATTTATTAGTCCCATGTCACATATTTCTTAAAGTGATAGATAAAAAAATTACGTTTTTAGGATTTGATTAAAACCCATACATTGTATTATGGAGGTCCCTCGCAAGAAAGTGATACGCTTATGGCTCCCTCCTTAGCAGAAAGAGCTGCTACTTAAACCTCCTTAGTCTCTTTACATTCTTTAACAATTTTTCTTTATATTTAGCACGATATTAGACATTCCTCATTTCCACTGGGGTAGCTCAAAATACAGGCAGAAAATATCATCATCAAGTTTGGAGGTCACCAGTTGGTACTCAGCGCGACGTTGATTCACTCTCTTCAACTCGTGGTACTGTAGTCTGGTCCAGTCTCTTATGTCATTGAACCATTTCTGTCTTGTTTTTCCTGGTGCCCTTTTACTCAATACAAATAAAAAAAAAAACTGATATATTAACCTGTATAGCCCCATGTCAAAATTAGCAGGAATTGAAAGAAAATGTAGTTGTTTACGTAATAAGCTATATTTTTGAATAAATTTCAAAACAATTTTCATAAATTTTCCATTTTCCGGGAACTCTATGGGAAATTGACATAGGGTTCATATGTCAAAATTTTCCGGGTTCACATGTGAACCCGTGGGGCAACTGAGAATGTTTCTTTTCTTTCTTTCTTTTGATGATGCAGAATCAACCTTAAAATAAGTATGTTCTTTTTCGGTCTGCTACCAAAAAAATGTATCATAAACTGATAAAACCTGCTGGGTATTGGTATTAGTAGGTGCAGTGGAAAGTTTCTTCCAGCAGGCCTGTCTGAGTTTAGTGATACTGGACTGCGATACGCAGCGCTACAAGGTAAATTAAATACTAAGACTTATGCTAGAACTCACGTGATTTCCTTGTTCCGCTGAGAAGGACCGATGTCTTGATGATGAGGCCGTCTTCCACAAACAAAGGGAAGCAAGGAAAGGTTGGGAAAAGGAAGATTGTAGAAGTTGATCTTCTTTTCTTCAATACCGAATATCGGTACCAAATACACAAGTTTTTATAGTTCATTGATAATGTTCATACGATTCACAAAATGGGCATCAAGTCAGTGCCCGTAAATTCCAGGGAAGTCTCTCCCACAATCACAAATTTCACAAACACGTGGTACAAAACAGCGAAACAAAGAAGCTAACCTCCGCGCAAATAGCAAGTAACAAAATGGTCCATTCACTTCAAAACTCAAAATCACAATCAAAATAGGCAACAAAATAATTCCTAGACAATATTATTTATTTACAATGTACAGTTATGACAGACAGGCATACCTAATTAAACTATACAAGGAACATAAAAACTTAAACAACGAGATCACAATGAGATTAGAAACCTTAGACATTATTAGACAATAAACACGGTAAGGTATAACATTGTTAAAATATAAAATAAAATTACTAAACTTCACGGAAAGTGAGCATAGATTTGCTAATGCTTGGCAACTTATCTGCAAATATATCAAGTTGTGGTGCCGCCTCTAGCATATCTCGTATACGAAGCACAAAATAACTGTGGCCCTGTCATTGATGCGCAGAAGTCAAAAATGTGCCAAAATGGGCAATTTTTTTCTTCTGCGCATCAATGACAGGGCCACAGTTATTTTGTGCGTCGTATATAAGTCGCAATGGGCGCGGTAGAGGAGACTTGCAGTGCGCCACCGTGCGCGTAGTGGGGACAGTCAGTAGGTGGTGCGCTCGACCTCTGAGATAGTTTTCGGGGACGAACAATCGGAATACCTGCGGTACCAACTCTGGACAGCTAGATTCACCACGAAGGATACAACAAAATGTGATCATAAGCTGATGGTTACGTCTTGTTTCCAGCAATCTGAAGCCAAGGACTCGCAATAGAAATTTTGTCAGGTATAAAAACGGAAAATAACCCAATTGCTTTTTGTACAGAAATCTGAGAAAAGCTTTTTGAACTTTTTCAAGTGAAAGGTTATAAACACTTTCATGGGGGCCCCAAATAATTGACGCCGTCTCAATCTTACTTCGCACCAAACTTGCGTATAATAATTCGATAGCAGTACAGTCATCAAACTCTCTGGCGTTTCCAATAACAAACCCCAATCTCTTAAAACACTCTGCTGCAAGGGTTTCGATGTGAGCATTGAACGTGAGTTTGGCATCAAAAAGTACTCCAAGGTCTTTTACCGAGTTAACACGGCTAATGTTTTCAGTACCCAAAACGTAAGCAGCATGCATAGGATGTAATGTAAAGCCCTAGTAAACGACATAATACAACACTTGGATGGATTAAATTGAAGCTTGTTGTTTATGCTCCATCGGTAAACTGCATCTATATCTGCCTGAAGTAGATTCATCATAACATCCCATGAAACGTCCACTACAGGACAGGGAGCTCCCTCCAGAATTCTAACTTTTGCTGGAAAAATGTGGAGGGGAAGTACCATAGTCACCTCGCTTGTCAGCGTTACGGCTGGCACCATGGACCGCGGTTGTAGGTGACCGCAGTAATTAAGATGGTGATACACAGGAGGATGCTGCTGCCCATCCTCCAGTTTATAACCCTTAGTTGCCTTACGACACCCACGGGTATGTATGGGTTGGTACTATTCTTTGCCGGCACCACACAGGAGAAGTAGATTACAATCATCCAAATCCCGCACTACACGGACGAGCTTCAAATCGGCTGCGTATAATAGACAAGACGCATGGCTTAGTACTGTGTCCAAATCATTATAATATTTTCACCAAAAGAAACGTGAAAGACAAAAATTTATGTGAACTGCCGTGTGTCGTATCAATCAAGGGACATTCTTTGTAAAAACAGATTATACATGACAGCTGTGTTGCCACTCCAAATAGGTGCCACTAATTTCGGTAAAAAGTGTATGCAAAATCGAACATCCTGTGTAGTATAGCTAGAGGCTTTGCATAAATTTTTATTTTTTTTCAGAGTACCAACAGCTACTTAAATCTAATTATAAACATAGGTGAATTAGTACACAGCCATTTATAGGTACCCGCAGATTTAAATCTAACTAAATAACTGAAGAAGCCAAGAATATCACTGGAGTATAAACCAAGTAGTTAAATTAAACCTCAACACTGCAATCAGTCACTTAAGGAAAATGAGGAATACAGAAATTAATGCTAAAATTAAATTAGGTAAAAATAGTTATGAACTTGTGAGAATATCCTGTTATAAATACGCCTTATATCTGAATGATTTGAGCAAAATAGTTCCAAGTCGCTGTGTTCCTTGCTTAAACTATTAAATGGCTTAGCAGCCCTTAAGAAGAAGGAATTTCGCCGGTAATTGGTTTTTGCACTAATTGTTGCTAAGGGCTGGTTGTGTCTAATAGGAAGTCTATTAGTAACGTGGATATTAATGTTTTGTGAAAGACTGGGAGAGTTTATTTCTGCCTTGGCAATTTTAACTAAATAAATGAGGTCTGCAATTTCTCTTCTTTGTACTAAGGGTAAGAAATGATAAGTTTTACAACGGGTTTCGTATCCATGTTCAAACCGCCTCCATTTATATTGTAAATAGCAACGGTCCTAGTAGTGAGCCTTGAGGTACACCAGACGGGATTGGCATCCAGGAGGACTTATAGCCATTAGTTACGACAGCCTGGGACCTGTTCATGATATAGGAGGAGAACCATCTATAGAGGTTTCCATGTATCCCTGCGCAACTCAGTTTCTCCAGGAGCAGCACATGATCGATACGTAAGTAAGGCAGATAAGACTGTTTCACTAAAATAAAAAACAAAATTAAATAAGAAATGGAAATTTTCAGGAAAACGTAGTAAATCGGGAAAAACTAAAAGTGCTTTTAAACATTTTATGTATCTATATTTATGTCCCGTGTGGTCCCGGCAAAGAATAGTACCAACCCATACATACCCGTGGGTGTCGTAAGAGGCGACTAAGGGTTATAAACTGGAGGATGGGCAGCAGCATCCTCCTTTGTATCTAACATCTTACTTACTGCGGTCACCTACAACCGCGGTCCATGGTGCCAGCCGTAACGCTAACAAGCGAGGTGACTACGGTACTTCCCCTCTACATTTTTCCAGCAAAAGCTAGAATTCTGGAGGGAGCTCCTTGTCCTGTAGTGGACGTTTCATGTCATGTTTATAATTAGATTTAAGTAGCTGTTGGTACTCTGAATAAAAATAAAATAAATAAAATAGATATTTACTGGTGAAAATTTGTAATTGGCGTAGTTCTTTTCAATATTATTATATTTTATTTTATTTTATTTTGTTTGGAAAACTTACAGCCTTATTTTTTACACATTAGTCATTATACATTAGGTAGGATCTGGGCCATTAACAAGTTTTCACCTATAAAAATGAAACTTAAGATAAAAAAGAACTGAAGGTAGGCTTAAAAAAACACATCAAAAACTAAATTCTATAGGTAATATCAAAAGCAGGTCAAGCTCGACACTTACAGCGCAACTGTA
The DNA here is from genome assembly GCA_947532105.1 of Athrips mouffetella. Lineage (NCBI taxonomy): Eukaryota > Metazoa > Arthropoda > Insecta > Lepidoptera > Gelechiidae > Athrips > Athrips mouffetella. The sequence goes on along the minus strand of OX383960.1, from coordinate 32,983,886 downwards.
GCTTCTATGCTTTATGAAATAAGTAGAACAATACAAAGTCCGAAGTGACGAGCTTGACATGCATGAATTAACGTGAGTAACAATCGGATAAAACAACTTAAAACTAAACAAACATTAAAATATACTTATATTTTATATGTACCTACTAAACTAATGTAGACTGGGTGTTTGTGCCACCTAAAAAAAAAATATTTTTTTTTACGTATGGAATAATAAAATAAATCGTGCCTCAAATTAGAAATATAGCTGTAAAAAACTTATAAAAAGAAGTCATTATTAATAAAGGTTTTAAACTGAGCTGCCTTCTTGAAAAATAAGTCGGTATGCTGTGACATTTTATTGTTGAATAACCTACAAACTCGCGGTATATATGAGTTGCTCTTATAGTTAATCGTAGTGGCCGGAACGTGAAGCGATAACCAGTTACGACGCGATGGACGCGCGACTGGTACTTGCAAGCCAATCTGAGAGAGTAACTCTGGCACGTCTAGACTACCGGTAAATAAATTGGAGAGAAGTGTGAAGTCAGATATTTCTCTTCGCAAGAACAATGGCAGAAAATGAAAGTGCTTGCAACGATCAGTATAATCCTTAAGATTTGTTTTAAATCTTCGGTTTAGGTACCTCAGAAACTTACGTTGAATCAATTCAATTTTATCAATATATTTTGCGTAACACGGACTCCATACTTGCGAACAGTATTCTAGTTGGCTTCTCACAAGGGCGCAGTAAAGAATTTTTAGAGTTTTTGCCGATTTAAACTTTTTCCCCACTCTAAAAAGAAAACCTAATGCCTTAGTAGCCTTTCCAGTGATTTTGGCTATATGTTGATCATATAATAGTTTAGAATCGAACGTGACTCCCAGATCATTGACAACATTAGTTCTAGATAGCACAGATTGGTTTATAGTGTAATCATATAAAACAGGGTTACTCTTCCTTGTGAATGTAATACTATTGCATTTAGCAATATTAAGGTTAAGCTTATTAATCAAACAGTAGTTCGAAAGTCTATTTATATCACTTTGAAGCAACAACGTGTCATTATGAGAATGTATAGTTTTGAAAATTTTCATGTCGTCGGCGAAGAGCAATACATTGGAGTGTTGGAAACAATTGTGAATGTCTGATATAAATAATGTAAATAAAAGCGGACCTAAAATAGAGCCTTGTGGCACACCCGACGGAATCAAAACGGGTTCAGATGAATAACCGTTAAGTACAACAGATTGGCTTCGACGCTGGACATACGAAGTAAACCATCTGTACAAATCACCTTGGATTCCAGCCTCTGAAAGCTTCTTCAATAGAATACAGTGGTCAATACGATCAAAAGCTTTGCTGTAATCTGTATATATAGCATCTACTTGACCTCCCTTCTCCATCCCTGAAGTTACATACTCAGTGAACAACAGTAGATTAGTTGTTGTAGACCGACCATGCAAAAACCCATGTTGTTCAGGCCTAAAACTTAACTTTAGTGCATTATATATCTGGCTATGTAAAATTTTTTCTAGAACCTTAGCAAAAATACACAGTTTCGAAATTGGTCTATAGTTGTCAATTTTCCGCTTGGATCCTTTCTTATGAATAGGGGTCACTAATGCCGTTTTCCAAATAGATGGGACGATACCTTCAGACAGAGATCTTTTATATAAAATACATAATGGTTCAGCTAAACTCTCGGCGCAATTGGCTATTAACACCGGTGGTATCGAATCGGGGCCAGCTGACTTGTTTTTATCTAATGATTTTAACATTCGGAGAACTGAATACTTGTCAATCTCAATAGAAGATATAGAGTAGGCTGATTCAACCCTGTTCCCAGTATCTGGCGTGGCTATTGAGACACCTGCGCTGTTACATTCGGTAGGTGTAAGGTAAGTTGAAGCGAAAAAATCAGAAAAAGCCTTGCTTATACTGCCGCCAGTACTGGCCACGGTAGTGGAATATGTCATTGACTGAGGATAATTGTTATTTTGCTTTAAACCCTTCATGTACGTCCAAAAAGCTTTAGGATTAAAACGGATTGAAGTTTCTACCATGTCCATGTAATTCTTGAAACACATAGCCTCTACATTGCGTGCGCGATCCCTTAAGAGTTGGTAAGTGTTACGATCGGATATATTATCATAGACCCTGGATTTCCTCAAAAACTTAAATTTTTCTTTCAGTATTTTCTTTAGAGCTGGAGAGTACCAAGGTGGAAATTTGCCTAAACGTACGAATTTCGTTGGGACATATTTCTCCCTAAGCCTGCAAATCAAGTTGTTGAAGACAGTTACGGCCTCATCAATCGACCCGACGGTCAATAATGTGACCCAGTCTTCAGAGTCTAGCTCCTTTATTATACTTGCATAATCAGCTTTGTTGTACAAGTACCGCAACCTAGCCTGTGGTGCTAATGCGTCATCAAAAGAAATATCTGGTTTAATCAACAAAGCTGGATGGTAGTCATCTTCTGCAACAAGTGGTTCATCGCAGTGCTGAACCCTGACTGTTTCATTAGACAGTACTAGGTCTAGAATTCTGCCTTGGATATTCAGTATTTGATTGTATTGTTGTAAATTACAAGTATGAATCATGTCAAGGAGCTCTAAATGTTTATCTTTAATACATGTCAAGGTCGGTTCAAGGATCTCAGTATCGTCATCAAGTACCCACTGAATATCGCTCATATTGAAGTCACCTACTATCAGTACTTTATCCGTCGGATTAACAGAACAGATTTGCGTAACCTTTCCTCCAAAGCTGCTAAGTCGACCTATAAATGTTAAGTCCGAATTATTACCCCCGCATAAATATAAACTGCATAGGTGTAACGTAGTATCACGCCGAGTTCTGGAAGTTAAATTGATTGTGACCCAAAAATCTTCCGCATCTGAACACCATTCGGGATGTTCAACTGCGTGCAAACTTCTCTGTACGGCTATCAGTACATTATTAGCTGTTAATTTTCCACATAAAATAAAATAATAAATAAAATAAACAATAGTAAGATAAGGTATAACAGGGCCATTAATGAGTATAATATAATTTGTTGTCAGTGTGTGAATGCGGAGGTGCTGGTGCGTCGCGCGCGAGGATGTGAGCAGGGGGGCGCTATACGGCTGGCGCTGTGTGCGTGCGCGCGGGGGGGCGCGCCCCCCGACCTGCGCCGCGCGGCCGACCGGCTCGGGTACGAGGTGAGGAGGGGGGCGAGCGGGGGTGCACTATACGGCTGGCGCTGTGCGGGAGGCGTACCCCCCGCCTTGCGCCGCGCGGCCGACCGGCTCGGGTACGAGGTGAGGGGGGCGAGCGGGGGTGCACTATACGGCTGGCGCTGTGCGGGAGGCGTACCCCCCGCCTTGCGCCGCGCGGCCGACCGGCTCGGGTACGAGGTGAGGAGGGGGGCGAGCGGGGGTGCACTATACGGCTGGCGCTGTGCGGGAGGCGTACCCCCCGCCTTGCGCCGCGCGGCCGACCGGCTCGGGTACGAGGTGAGGAGGGGGGCGTGCGGGGGGGCGCTATACGGCTGGCGCTGTGCGGGAGGCGTACCCCCCGCCTTGCGCCGCGCGGCCGACCGGCTCGGGTACGAGGTGAGGAGGGGGGCGTGCGGGGGGGCGCTATACGGCTGGCGCTGTGCGGGAGGCGTACCCCCCGCCTTGCGCCGCGCGGCCGACCGGCTCGGGTACGAGGTGAGGAGGGGGGCGTGCGGGGGGGCGCTATACGGCTGGCGCTGTGCGGGAGGCGTACCCCCCGCCTTGCGCCGCGCGGCCGACCGGCTCGGGTACGAGGTGAGGAGGGGGGCGTGCGGGGGGGCGCTATACGGCTGGCGCTGTGCGGGAGGCGTACCCCCCGCCTTGCGCCGCGCGGCCGACCGGCTCGGGTACGAGGTGAGGAGGGGGGCGTGCGGGGGGGCGCTATACGGCTGGCGCTGTGCGGGAGGCGTACCCCCCGCCTTGCGCCGCGCGGCCGACCGGCTCGGGTACGAGGTGAGGAGGGGGGCGTGCGGGGGGGCGCTATACGGCTGGCGCTGTGCGGGAGGCGTACCCCCCGCCTTGCGCCGCGCGGCCGACCGGCTCGGGTACGAGGTGAGGAGGGGGGCGTGCGGGGGGGCGCTATACGGCTGGCGCTGTGCGGGGGGCGTACTCCCCGCCCTGCGCCGAGCGGCCGACCGGCTCGGGCACGAGGTGAGGAGGGGGGCGTGTGGGGGGGTGCTATACGGCTGGCGCTGTGTGCGTGCGCGCGGGGGGGCGCGCCCTGCGCCGCGCGGCCGACCGGCTCGGGTACGAGGTGAGGAGGGGGGCGAGCGGGGGTGCACTATACGGCTGGCGCTGTGCGGGAGGCGTACCCCCCGCTTTGCGCCGCGCGGCCGACCGGCTCGGGTACGAGGTGAGGAGGGGGGCGTGCGGGGGGGCGCTATACGGCTGGCGCTGTGCGGGGGGCGTACTCCCCGCCCTGCGCCGAGCGGCCGACCGGCTCGGGCACGAGGTGAGGAGGGGGGCGTGCGGGGGGGCGCTATACGGCTGGCGCTGTGCGGGAGGCGTACCCCCCGCTTTGCGCCGCGCGGCCGACCGGCTCGGGTACGAGGTGAGGAGGGGGGCGTGCGGGGGGGCGCTATACGGCTGGCGCTGTGCGGGGGGCGTACTCCCCGCCCTGCGCCGAGCGGCCGACCGGCTCGGGCACGAGGTGAGGAGGGGGGCGTGCGGGGGGGCGCTATACGGCTGGCGCTGTGTGGGAGGCGTACTCCCCGCCCTGCGCCGAGCGGCCGACCGGCTCGGGCACGAGGTGAGGAGGGGGGCGTGTGGGGGGGTGCTATACGGCTGGCGCTGTGTGCGTGCGCGCGGGGGGGCGCGCCCCCCGCCCTGCGCCGCGCGGCCGACCGGCTCGGGTACGAGGTGAGGAGGGGGGCGAGCGGGGGTGCACTATACGGCTGGCGCTGTGCGGGAGGCGTACCCCCCGCCTTGCGCCGCGCGGCCGACCGGCTCGGGTACGAGGTGAGGGGGGCGAGCGGGGGTGCACTATACGGCTGGCGCTGTGCGGGAGGCGTACCCCCCGCCTTGCGCCGCGCGGCCGACCGGCTCGGGTACGAGGTGAGGAGGGGGGCGAGCGGGGGTGCACTATACGGCTGGCGCTGTGCGGGAGGCGTACCCCCCGCCTTGCGCCGCGCGGCCGACCGGCTCGGGTACGAGGTGAGGAGGGGGGCGTGCGGGGGGGCGCTATACGGCTGGCGCTGTGCGGGAGGCGTACCCCCCGCCTTGCGCCGCGCGGCCGACCGGCTCGGGTACGAGGTGAGGAGGGGGGCGTGCGGGGGGGCGCTATACGGCTGGCGCTGTGCGGGAGGCGTACCCCCCGCCTTGCGCCGCGCGGCCGACCGGCTCGGGTACGAGGTGAGGAGGGGGGCGTGCGGGGGGGCGCTATACGGCTGGCGCTGTGCGGGAGGCGTACCCCCCGCCTTGCGCCGCGCGGCCGACCGGCTCGGGTACGAGGTGAGGAGGGGGGCGTGCGGGGGGGCGCTATACGGCTGGCGCTGTGCGGGAGGCGTACCCCCCGCCTTGCGCCGCGCGGCCGACCGGCTCGGGTACGAGGTGAGGAGGGGGGCGTGCGGGGGGGCGCTATACGGCTGGCGCTGTGCGGGAGGCGTACCCCCCGCCTTGCGCCGCGCGGCCGACCGGCTCGGGTACGAGGTGAGGAGGGGGGCGTGCGGGGGGGCGCTATACGGCTGGCGCTGTGCGGGAGGCGTACCCCCCGCCTTGCGCCGCGCGGCCGACCGGCTCGGGTACGAGGTGAGGAGGGGGGCGTGCGGGGGGGCGCTATACGGCTGGCGCTGTGCGGGAGGCGTACCCCCCGCCTTGCGCCGCGCGGCCGACCGGCTCGGGTACGAGGTGAGGAGGGGGGCGTGCGGGGGGGCGCTATACGGCTGGCGCTGTGCGGGGGGCGTACTCCCCGCCCTGCGCCGAGCGGCCGACCGGCTCGGGCACGAGGTGAGGAGGGGGGCGTGTGGGGGGGTGCTATACGGCTGGCGCTGTGTGCGTGCGCGCGGGGGGGCGCGCCCTGCGCCGCGCGGCCGACCGGCTCGGGTACGAGGTGAGGAGGGGGGCGAGCGGGGGTGCACTATACGGCTGGCGCTGTGCGGGAGGCGTACCCCCCGCTTTGCGCCGCGCGGCCGACCGGCTCGGGTACGAGGTGAGGAGGGGGGCGTGCGGGGGGGCGCTATACGGCTGGCGCTGTGCGGGGGGCGTACTCCCCGCCCTGCGCCGAGCGGCCGACCGGCTCGGGCACGAGGTGAGGAGGGGGGCGTGCGGGGGGGCGCTATACGGCTGGCGCTGTGCGGGAGGCGTACCCCCCGCTTTGCGCCGCGCGGCCGACCGGCTCGGGTACGAGGTGAGGAGGGGGGCGTGCGGGGGGGGCGCTATACGGCTGGCGCTGTGCGGGGGGCGTACTCCCCGCCCTGCGCCGAGCGGCCGACCGGCTCGGGCACGAGGTGAGGAGGGGGGCGTGT